>JABFEA020000119.1:26561127-26577796 GCA_019775915.2 Cyphomyrus plagiostoma | reverse complement strand
CCAGTCTGTGAAGAAGGCATTCAAGTAAGAATTGCATTGTAGTATAACTCATTTCCTGGCGCGTACAATTTATATTAGGTCGGCGTTCACGGTTCGACTTATAATATAAAGATCGAGGTATAGGTCAAACTAGTTTGTTTGACTTATTTGAATAAGGTGTAAATATAGGGAGTTGAAAACGATACAGTGGAGTTTGGCTATAAAACAAATATAATGAAACTGAGGGAAGTAAACAATTCTTTATGCATTACAGGAACGTACATTCCTCTACAGCAACCTACAGCAGCGAGGAATACATTTTGTTGGAATTAGAATTCCCAAATAAAATACTCTAAGTATTGACATTAAAGACACTATCTAAATACAAACAAATACAAAATCTAAACACACAATCTGAACAAACACATATTACAATTTTCATGTATTTGCTGAGAACATCTATAGTCTAGTTTTGGAGCAGGAGAGGTAAACTTTAAACTGATTTTAAAACATATAGATACTATAATCTTGTATTTACATATTAAATAATCTATAAAAGGAAGAATAATTCAAACTGCAAAGCTATTTTCAGTTTGCAAATTTTCTATGACAGTCAGTGCAGTATGCAGTGATGAGACAGTACCTGCAGTGTACAGTAATGGGGTGGTTTCCTGACTGCTGCTGCTGCTTCTGCACTGCTCCGATGATGCTGATCATGCCTTTTCCGTCTGCTGGAATTCCCACCTCAGGCCAGCCATGGAAGTGGAACTGTCTCACAGCACGGGATTTATTTTCCTGAGATGATGAGAGACCAGCTTAATGCAAAAAATGTTGTGTGGTATTCATAGGTAATATAGTGAATGCATAATGAAACCAAAGGATGATTGTGACACGTTTATAAAGAACCATCCATAGAAATTAAAGCACACAATGAATTCACAATAAATTTAATACAAGAAACTACAAGAGATATGTTGGAAAGACAACCTTTGAATTTCCCAGGGCATTTCGGAACTTGCATATTTTTTTTTGGAAATACATCCAACATCATTTGGGATCAAACTCATTTTAGACGACATCTGGGTGGGTGCTTTTGTCTGGAAATTCAGACTGAGCCAAAACAAAAAAAAAAAATCTTATGCTAAAGTGCATACTACATGGTATTAGCCCTGATTTTCCACTTGCCATAAGTTTTAAGCAATGGCTAAAAACAAAAAATCCCAAATCAGAGGCAAATTGTTGTTTGCTTGGCACTGGCAAATCAGAGCTAAATCGGTAGTATTTCAACGATGCGACCAAACAGAATGGCCGATGCATTGCAGACACCTGTCCGATATCTAGCAGGCTAAATATCTGGACTTGTCAGCAATTCCAAATCTTGTAGTGTGAAAAGTGTTGTGACTGGCAGTGATTGCGGCGACGAGCTACAGCCAACGAATGGGCAAGATGGGGTGAAGTGAAACAAGGGAGGAGTTTTAAAAAGGTGTAAATAAACGAAAGTTCACATTTCACAAACTTGCAGTTGCCTGAGGCTTTACACTGAAAGATCTCTGCAAACGCTCACTCATTCATGATAGCGCCATACCTATCGCGCGCATGTCAGTCCCTTAAAGTCAGGCTGGGTGCAATTGGGCAAATACTGAAGTATATTAGCAGCACCAAATGTGAACAATGTAATTTCAGTAACCCATGTTTATATTGATGTTTAGAAACAGATTTTTTAACTCTCAGGGCAAGAGTGCCACCTTGAAGAATCACGATTTGTAACTGAACCCCCCCCCCCCAGTCTTCATCCATATAATATTTTTATGTAGTAGTAATAATATCCATCAAATACTTTTTGAATTACCACATTCAGAAGGTCAAATTCCATCTGCTTTCACCTTTCCGTTTGATGCCACTAAACAGTGAGGCTTCAGTTTTGGGGCAATTTGTCTCTGAATTTGATCAATTCCAGTACTCAACCATTAAATATGCCACCAGAGTTTGAAAAGATCCTTCAAATAATTTTTGAGGCATCATGCTTAGGGGATCAAGTGGCAACACTGCCCTTTTCTTTGATATCACTATGAAGCACTGCTACAGTTTTGGGGAGATCACGTCCAGCTTGGCCCCCAAAGTAAGGAGATGAAATAATTAAAGGATTTTCCTTGTACTCAGGATGAGTCCATTTGTCAATATTACTGCATTTACCCTGTTTGATCTTTAAGGCATCTTATCACTACTAAATACTTCTTGGGTTATTGCACTATGAAAGTATATGAAAGTGCCTATGGTGATCCCAAAACCATATCTATTCCCCATATGTCGTCCAGGGAACATAACAATAAAGAAAACAATATGAGCAATACACACATTTTGATAAGCATAATAATATACAGCGGTCACTTAAATTTAAATTTACTGAGTGCATTACACATTTTAAAGCGGATAAACATTCATAACTTTGTGACTTGAAATAAAAAGAAAATATGATTATCAATAACATACTTTAATAACTAATTAACTTGCTGAAATGTAATTTTTTAATAGCATAAAAATGCAATTTTAACAATTTCATCATAAAAATACTACTGAATTTTTTTTGTAGGACATTAGGGTACCTCACAACTGCACAGTAAAAGAAGAGCTGTAACCTGCACGTATCACTCAGCAAAAGACTGCAGTGATTGCTTACTGCACTCACCCGGCTGTTGGTGATGAGGAGGTCTCTGATGGTATAACTCTCACACTCCTCCTCTCGCTTCAGCTCGATGGACATGTCACCACATGGCATCACCCCATCGCTGCACCAGTACTGGGCACACTTCTCCTGTACGTACAGAGGGGCTTGCTTCACTAATTCAGAGTCATTTCTTTGCTATATAGGATCGGAGGCCACAGCAGTTGAGCCACTAGTCATGTTCTTGATCCACCGAGTTCCCTTCTCCTTCAACAATTTCTGCCTCCTATCTGTTAATTGTCTTACCTCCCCCCCTTCTCCTCATATACTTTCATCCTTTCTCCCACTTTTTCCCCACTTTCACCCCCTACCTGTCCCCTCTCCTCCAATTCCGTCAACATGACTATGGAACAGCTCTTCCACTCCCAGATCATCCTCCAGAAATCCTCAGTGGTGTGCTGCAGAGGCCCCTGGCAGGCCATGTACGAGTCCTTTTGTCGGTATCCCTAGATGAAGCAGAAATGCAGCAGGAGACGCTGGTAACCAAGAGCTCAGCCAAGCGTCTGGTGTCTTCACATTGAGAGAATGATGAGGCAGCAAACGCTTACATCTATGAAGGAGGCATTGACGTAATCTGTGTTTGCTTCACCTCGCTTGACAGGAATGATCACTCTATTGAACTCATCTGATGGGAAAGACGTGGAACGCTGTAATACTGTAAGGTGTCCTTTTTTGTCTTGATCATACTGTTCTAAACGCATGTTATAGGCCACATTGCTAGCTTACACGGAATGATCTGAAGGACCCTGTTCTTCTTCATATTTGCCGGCAGGTTTCCTGTCCTCATTTTGTCATTCTGGACCTTAATGGAGATCAGCTTCTATGATTAGAAGAAAAAGACATGCAGGTCTCATTCACGGAACTGAGGACAGACCGATAATTTATTAATTTTATGAATAACAATCTTTTTTTTGTTTTTATAAAAAAAAAAAAAAAAAAAAAAAAACATTTTGTGAGTGAACAGTCTTTTGTGAACAGATGTGAATGTATAACAACAGGGGTAGGTGACGGTTATATATATAAATATAAATGGAAATTAATAGAGAAAATTCCCCAAAAGGTTAGCTAGGTATAAACCTTAAACTCTGCCTCCAGACCATTGCAGCCAGCCCCAGGACACTGGGAATAGAGCTTCGCCAGGTGACATTCCAGGGATGTCACCTCAAGCTCAGTGTCACCATACAGGTAATGCTCCAGCAAGGCTTGGAAGATGAACACGTACTGCATCTGTGACCGAGGCGCACAAGCAGGGGAAACATGAGTCATTTAGTGAGAACCAGTCGTATCATATTCCACTAAAGCCAACACATCACCAAAACCACTAAATGCTACATCATGAATTCAGACCAGTTTCGACTTCAACGATGAGCCAAAATTAAGCTCCACATCTGGACCTGCATTGGATGTTACACCCACCTCTGTCTGCACCATCTGACAGCGCTGGGCACGGATCCGTGTCACGAAGCCAAAGACATCCACCTTCCTCTCTGTCGCCATCATGTCCAGCATGGCGTCGATGACTGTGAAGGTGCCTGTGCGTCCTACTCCCGCACTGAAGACCAGAGGACAAGCAATGGCCCACAAATGTAGACTGTTCAAACATGCTGCGGTCTGCATGGCCTGACCAACATGAAAAGGTCCTCTCCAATGAGGAGGCTTGGAGCTGGAGGAACACAGAGTACACGACGGACCATGAATACACTCACCTGCAGTGGACCACAATGGCGCCAGCGTACTGGGGGTTGCAAGACTTCACTTTCTTGAGAAATTTCAGCATGCCGATGGGTGTAAAAGGAACCCCGAAGTCCGGCCAGCTGGTGAAATGAAACTGCGTGACTAGGCGCTGTGTCTTCTTTCCAGAGACATCACCCACCTGAATGGGATCAAATGTTTTTGCCTTTGGATTTTGCAGTGAAATGTTTAATGTGCAACACCGAATGGACTGTTGCCTCAAATCCTGACCTGAATAACTGGTTATATGAACTGAAAGGATAGTTTTTAAAATACCATTTAGACAAAATAGTCAGCTCGATTACAGTATGGAAGGGATTGCTAAACCGGAACCGTTGTAGAATAACAACTGATAATTTATTGATCCCCATGGGGAAATTGTCTTTACGCCTCCCTCAACTTGCTCTTTGTAGCGTAAGTTGTCCGCGAGGGGCAGCCACCTGTAGCGGCGCCCAGGGAGCTGGGGGTTAAGGGCCTTGCTCAAGGACCCGCAGACGTGCTGAAGCTGGGTTTGAACCGGTGACCTTCTGTGTACAGGCACACAGGCTTAGCCCAGAGCCACCCGCTGCCCCTAAATCAGGAGAGTTTGCAGGGGTCAGTACAGCCGCTGCGCAATCGCCAGCCCCCCCCCTGGGTGAACCACCTTTGTGATCATGGTATCCCCCCCAAGCCAGGTAAGTATTGGTCGCCGATACACCTATTACCAAAATTGTATTTTTGATCAACTTCATATTGTTAATGAAGTTCATTATATTTCATTGATTAATTTAAATGTTCATTTCTGCATACATACATGATGCTTTCATCCAAGCCATTTTAGGTTCAAGATAATTCTATAGGAATCTGATTTCTGGCTCAGATGCGTCAGTACCTGCTGGATGCAGAACTTGCGGATGGTGTAGTCAACCAGCACCATCACGTCCTCCACAGATACCCGGATATTACCGTAGGTCCAGCATCCCTGGTCAGGCCAATACTGGGCACACTTGCACTGAAAGTATGCAGAATAACACCACTGTAAGCCCTGGAAACTGGGTTATTAGCAAATAATACCACAAAAAATACCTTTTAAGGTACATTAAATTAATTAGTAGTTTCTTAAAACACAATATATGAGATTAGCAAGAACATACGGAAATATTTCAAATATCGAGATGTGATATTTTGCGATAAATAAATAGTTATGTTATCTACCAATCGAATCCGTGAAATAACTTGCTGTGCCAACAAATCACTTACTTTTTCCCAATATTGTCTATGTTATTCAAAATATTCCCTTACATACAGCACAAGACTAATGTCTTTTAGTAACTGTTAGGGTTTATTTCACCCCGCCCCGTCCCAAATGAGGATAAGACAGCGCTTCTTTTTACTTGCAAGGGTAACCACACTCTGCAGTGCGAGATACAAAGGTGTGGCTCCTCTACAGGGTTTATTTATACTTCACAGGAAACATACTGATCAGGTTACATTTGGAATGGAATAGGATGGAATGTATGGAATGCAATGGAGAGTGAGAATGGAACGAGCAGCAGAGGGGGGAGGGGGCTTGTGTCCGCTGCACAAGATAGAAAATTACTATTAAGCACTTACATAATTGCTACTGCTACATGAAACAAGTTATACAACTTAAGAATACACATGAGTGATAATATGTACAATTTCAACCTAACAGTAACCATCTCTTGTTTACTTTTCTCTTCCTCATTAATTTTTTTCTTCAATTTTTCACAAACGTACCATGCTGTCTATAAGTCCAACAGAAAGGAAGAAAACGATTATTACCATCTCAGAAAGCACACACGGCGCTCACGCTAAAGCGCACACGGCGCTCACGCTAAAGCGCACACGGCGCTCACGCTAAAGGGCACACGGCGCTCACGCTAAAGGATCGGCACTAAATCTTACACCAATTTTTTTAACATAATAGTAGATATTTATATAAAGCAAGCAAACATTAAAATTGCAAAGCTTGGTATGTTTTGTTTCCTATGACAATGTTTTAGTGGTGAAACTAATTGATGATTCCTATTTGGTGAATCTCATCATGAAATACGAATTTTGCAGAATGGAAACACTGCCATCTGAAATAAGTATTATTACAATCCTACCTTACACAAATTGAATTTTGCCACGTTCCCCACGATACAGTGCACCGACTGCTGGTACGGATAGAATCTGCCGAACGGGGAGGCTACAAAGATCCTGTACAAGAATCTGCGGAATAAGTTAGTTGGCAGATCTGCGTATACAAAATGGCAGCTGCATGCTCAGTTCTCGCCTGTTTTCCTGCTGACAATTACAATTTTGCTTTTTCCGTTGCGGTAATAATATTGGATCTAATTGAGTGTGCATTTTAAGGGGAAGATTTTCATCCATATAGTGTTTTTGTGAAGTAGTAATAAAGATCCCCCAAAGACCAAATATGGTAAACGGAGTAAACAATGACAAATAGATTAGACACTTTGTGAATAAGATCAATCATCTGCTTCTCTTTGTTGTCATTATGTCCTGCTGTTTCAATTGTGGTGCAATTTGTCACAAGCTGCAAAGTTTGGAAAGGATCTGCCGAATGACTCTTGAGTTATGCTGGCAAGATCGAATGTTTGAGCTGGCCTGCTCCTTGCTACCACTATGCAGCACTGCTTCAGTTCTGCTGCGATCTGTCTCAAAACTTGATCTGGTCCAGACATGTCTGCAAAAGGCAGTGAGGTACTTTTTGAGTTATCATGCTAACTGAAATCAATGTCTCGGTTTGATATCACTATATGGCACTGCTTCAGTTTTGGGGTGACCGGTCTCAAAATTTGATCACCTCCAGTATGCCACCCCTATGATGTACCTGGAAAGTTAGAAAAATATCCTTACAATACTTTGTTCATAAGACCAAGTGTCTTCTAGAGCTGCTGTACCTTTTCTGCCACACCGTGCTGCTGCCTCAGTTTTGGGCCAATTCTGTGAAGCGGTAATAAGACGATAAAAAGTTATCGTCTTAACAGAATCAAGTGTCAGAACTGCCCTTTTTTGGTTATCAGTATGAGATGCTGCTTCAGGTTTGGGGTGAGCTGCCTCAAAATTTTAGCAGTTTTACTTCCTCACCTATTCAATGCCCGTGCAAAGCTTAAAAAAGATCCGAACGGTGATCCAAACAGTTTTTAAGTTATTGGCTTATATACCATAGTGTCTGCGGCAGCAGCAGCCTGGTTGCTAAAATAATGTGTCTTCCCTAAAGGCCAGGGAATACAATTAGATACCGTTCAAGCCTAATTTCAACCCAGCTGACTGTCTCAGTTCTTGCTATGTGACATTTGCATGTCCCTGACTTTTATGCATTCCACCAAATCCAATCAGCAAATAGCTGGACCAGCACACAATACCCTCGATAACTATTGAAGAAATGACAATTATAAGACCCCACATCAGTACCAGGCTTTCTTAAAATTAACTGGAAAAGGAGAACAATTAAACTGCATGTGTTCCAGTCAGCCTGCTCTGACAGTATTGTGCAGTAAATAAAACTTTTATTTACTTTTTTACGTTTAACCTGTCACTCATAACTTGATAATGACAAGTAGGTAGATGCAGCATTTGCTATCTGTGGCTTGTCAGGTTTAGAATCCATTTCCTTTTGCAGAAGGTGACTGGTTGGAATGTCATGGTCGGCAGCGTAATCGCGTGACTGCTGGGCCGTGGTCGGCAGCGTAATCGCGTGACTGCTGGGCCGTGGTCGGCAGCGTAATCGCGTGACTGCTGGGCCGTGCTCCAGGAGTATGGAACTCTCACCCCAAGCTCAACTCTTACCTGCATCCATGTGTCTTATGGAAAGCAAAATTCCCATATACTGGTACCAGTACAAATAGCAAATAAAGGCTATCCTCACTAAGAGACTTGTTGATCCGGTGCATATCAGCCAACTTTGGCAACAAAAAAAATGCATTAACTTTATTAACATTAATAGCATAATAATTCAAACCCAATCAAAAAATATTAACTTGCTAATCAATTCAAGTGTCAGTAGACGACTCTATGCACATACTTCCAGCAAGCCCGTGAACTATAATTTAAAAGTGGTTTGAAAGCAATACCCATGTGCACTAGACCTCCCAACTAATTTACGTAATCACTGGAAACTAACACAGGAGCGATACATAAAATAATTAACACCCAACTAGTTTCTGATGCTCAATTGAATGAGGTTATAATCAGACCATTAAAAAGTAAACTTAGATCCTCAAATTCTTAGGGTCTCAAATATCCCCACTCACCTCCTTTCTCTCCTTGAGGTTGGTCACCATGACAATAGTGGCTGTGTTCTGTTCCCAGATCATTCTCCAAAAGTCATTCACTGTTTCCTCTTTGGGTCCTTTAAGAAAGTTGAGTGATAAACAACACTTGTACTTTAATAATTACCAAGTAGGGTTGGACAATATGGACCAAAAACCACTTATGCCATTGCTCTCACAACACAAGGTGAATGCTTATGAACAAAAAAAAACATAAAACTATTGGGAAAATGGCTCTAAAACAGATCCTTGATAATCATTAAAAGTGCACTTATTGGAAAGATCACTTAAAAGTATTAGTCTTCAGTAAAATAAATAACATTGCAAATTACAATATTTTTAACCTTGTTTTTTAAAACAAAATGAAACAACGAAACTCCATCACAGTGACCCTAATTGAATGGTTTAATTTTGGCTGTCGATTCTGGGATTCTACATGATGTCACGATCAAAGCTCACACATTATTTACAACCAAGAAAGAATATAATGGATCTTTATTAAAAATATTTAATAGAGCCCTCATTTTAACACTTTGTAAAAGTAAATTAATATGAAACGGAATTGTCTGATCCTGCATCTCATTTGAAAACACATCAATGCACTGTAAAGATTTGAACGCTCGACCAGCCGTATTACCAAGCAATAATTATGCTATTCAATTCTGTGTTCACAGTTACACAAAACAATATGTAAAGCAACTGCTTACAAATAGCATTAAACATTTAAGATGTGATTTATCATTAATCCGTCCCTATTTTCCCATTTCCCTCTTGACAGAGTGGGGTGAAATAGCTTACCCTGGGCTGCAATGAATTTATTCTTCTCTTGATATCCCTGAAAAAAATAAAGTGTCAAAGAAGCACATTGAGCTTTCTATTCTCCTCTCCTCTCCTCTGGCTAGCGTGCTGTTCCTTGATTCCCTTGCCCCTCGTTCGCCATGCTTACATTTATATAGGAGGCGTTAATGAAGTCAGAATCGGGGACACCCTCCAGCAAAGAGAGATGCACCCTGGAGTGGTCATCTGGAAAATGTGGGGAGATCGATGGACGGGTTTAAAATAGAGTGAATGAGATTCATGATAATGCATAAAGGGCCGGTTTCCCAAACAAGGATTAAGACTAGTCTGGGATTAAATTGCCATTTCAATGGAGATTCACCATTGTAACTCAAAGCTAGTCTAGGTTTAGGGTTAATCCTTGAATGGGAAACTGGCCAAAACACTGGAAGAGATGGGTGCTTCATCCACACTGATATTTTTTCCTTGCACCAATAAGTTAATTAGCCAAAAGGAGCACATCAATGACCAGAGCAAACCAAACAACCTGTGCACAATGCACAAACAGACATATTACAAAATAAATTGTTGTAGACTCACAGGGTAGAATATTAACATATCTGTTTTTCTCTTTATTTTCCTCTTTTGATGCTGCCTGACAGGATGCTTGAATAGGACATACAGGCAAAGACTGGAAAGACAAGAGACACCAATGATGGCCGTTTTCAGAATTTAAAAACTCCCTTCTGAAAACTGGGATACAATACTGGACAAATATGTTACATCACTAAACAGACCCTATATGGTCATTTGTATTGGTGTGCAGTCAGTGGATTTTTGCACTCATGTTTAATGGGTAGACGTGCGACACAAAAAGTTCGAGATCTCTGTGTGTTCAAATGCTGTGGCTGAGAAAGTAATGACATTACCATGGGCCTTCCTCAACTGTACGTCACTTTGCACCAGAGAGTCAGCTAAATGAATTAATGTAGTGGCATAAACCACAAGATGAGAAAACAACAGAATTCCTCAAATCAGAAAAGTTAGGTTAAACCGATTTGACAGCAAACTGGTTATAGTGAAGAGGTGACCCAGCGATAGGATTTCTCTCCCAATGTACATGGCAAAACACTGACAATGGTCACCTAACCTTAGCCTATTCAAATTTAGAAACAACGTTGATGTGTAAATTATTTTAAACATTTTTCAAACTGTTTAACTATGTACAGATGATAATTTCTTTCTGAGTCTTACATTGAATTCCTCCCGGAAGATCTTGTTATCATCTGCCATGCGCCGGTTCATCTCCTCCTCCAGCTTGTCGATATGAAGGGGCGGGTACTTCCTGTTGGTGCTAGGGGAGCGAGCCAATAGGGGCACACTTTGAAGCTCTAATGGAAGGAAATAGAGTAGACCAGTCAAGGAAGAAAGTAGTTCCTAGAGTGTAACTGGAGTACTAGGAAAGTCGTACAGTGACATAGAAGAAATAAACAGCACATAAAAATAGGTATAAATGACCTATTGACTAAAAAGCTTAAATTAACAGGTCTACAACATAAGTTACCTCTAGATGGCAGCACAATACACTGAAGATCACAATAACCATAGGTATTTTAGACCAAGTCCTTCACACAAAATAAAGACAATAACGATAGAGACAAACACATACACACACAGACATGCAGGCGCATGCACACACACACACACACAGAGTAAGATAAATGCAGTATTATTACCTGTATCATCTGCCCTACCATTTGGCAGCCTAAAGGAGTTGGAGTGGCTCCCAGCTTGCTTATATTTCTTAAACCTTTAGACAGGATAAGGACATCAGTATGCTTCCAAAGCACTGCTAATGCACTTTTTCCTTTCATATAATCACGTCCTATGAATCTGTGTGTGGATGAAGGTGCGGAACATAGCCGTCACTTAATCAGCGTCACTAGCAGCATACTATCATTTGTGGGGGTAAAATGTCATGCTGTCATCTGTGGAATAAAACCTAGTGGGCATGGGAGGGGAACTTCGGCACAGAAGGGCACAGCTGGCGAGTGAGTGTGTCACTAACCTTAGCATGTAAAGCACGATGACCACGAAGATGACGACGAGCAGGGAAGACAGAGCTACCGTCACTGCGATGATCGGAGTCTCATCTTCAGCAACAGGAAGACACAGAATGACTCAATATCAACGTCTGAGTTTAGAACGTCATAAGGTGCCTGGATTCTCCAAATTCTCAGCATGGAAAAGCAGAACCAGCACCAGAGGCTTGTCCTGGCGGACCGTGACCAAGGAGGACACAGACTGACAGTCCTCCACGTACCTCACTCAAAAAAATGTAGGAAAACCGTGAGAGAGCAATAACATCTCTTACCTGTGCTGTCGCTCCCACCTGAAAAAGACACACCACGGTATCACAATATGAAAAAGTGCCTGTGATTTAAATACTTGGGGGAGACAATTAATTGTCTTTTATCATCTATATTTGATGAACAAGGTAAAAAGATATTAGTGCTGTGAAGTAGTTTGGCAATTTAAAGCAGGACACTGAGCAGACTAGTGCCGTTGGTAAAATCTGCTTTGCCAAGTGAAACTGGAAACAATATGGATTTATTTCACTGCTTGAAACACTGACATACAGACGACACTGAAAACGCAAAGTAAGTGCTTATAGTCACAGACTCCATCAAATATTGTTTCCACTTCCAATCTGGAAAAAAAATGGAACAAACCATCTTGTAGTGATTCATAATGGGACACAGAATTGTATTTTTCAAAGCGAGACAGGTGGAAGATCTACTAGGAACGTCAAACTCATTCCCAGGAATGAACGGCGAGGCAATCAGAGAAAAAAACCCAGCCTGAAACTCTGCTGTCAGCATATTATTAGTGCGGCAAAAAAAAGTGTTGACGTTTTTAATTAAAATTTGATTAGTTTATAGCCCATTAAATTTGTTGTATTTTTTTCCATGTTCTGAATGTGTTTAAGGGCAATTCTAAGAGAATTTTAAGCAAAAATGGAGCATTGAAGTAAAGAAACAATTACTTGATTTATACTGTGTTGATTATCAACACTAACCAATATGAAAAATATTGCGGCAAATATCACACAGCCCTACTCGGTAGCAGTACATATAAGACAAAAATGGAGCTTTTGGGCCACTACTACCTGCAGTGCTGCCACTGTCTGCTGAGGGAATTCCAGCAGGGGGCGACGTGGTGGACTCTTCTATGACTGCTGCACTGGTGGCATTAGGGATCACAGCAAAGGAGGTGATAGTTGAGTTTGTGCCACTCTCTGTGACGTTACTGGCTGAAGATGGAGCGGGCAATGGTAGGTAGGGGGTTGGGGCAACAACAGGAGGCTGGGCGGTGGGAGTGCCCCCCCCGACAATGGTTGTTATGCCAACAGACGGACTTAATGTTCCCAGGGCTGTCACCACAGTGCCTGTGGCTGTGCTAAGGTTGAGCGCAGACTGGACCACGGTAGATGAGGTGGCGAACTGCGTTTTCTGGAGAGAATCATCTAAAAAAAAAAAAAAAGGAGAGAGTAAACGAAAGAGGGATCAGCATCAAAAGCATCAAAGGCGTATCTGTGATCCCGGAGTTGTTTTTAATGCCAGGTAAGATGGTATCCTGAAATTCCCTGGAATCACACATGTTGTGGTTCCATGTTAATCCCAGAGTATCATGGCATGACTCAGTGTGTCTGATGCGGTTACCTGTGGACTGAGGAGGCTCCTGGGAGGAAGACAGAGCCACAAACACGGTGCCCAACAACAGCAGGCTGAGGGACACCCCCATGGTGCCCTGGTAGATGCCAGAGAAGTGAAGGAATAAGTCAGATTTATCCATCATCATGACAGCTTCTAGATTATTCTCATCCTTTTCAGAACCACATGATGAGACCGCAGCTGAAAGCTATTCTGATGTGACACTGCAGATGACAGGTTCACTTACAACACACGCATGCATATCCTCTCAGCCCTGCCACTGAAGCCAGACACTCAGTGAAATACTGGACGCTACGACTCCTGAGAACTCTGCATAATCCCCACAAGAAGTATATTCACTCACAGAAGCCATAACCAGTCACATGCCCACATTTCCTGTGTCTGCCTCTGGGGATGTACTCATGTTCTGATCGTAGGCAATTAAATGGGACATTTAAAAAAAAAAATCGTGGCCATTTTAAAAATTGTAGAAATCAATACGCCCTGAGCTGTACATTTGGACGCTGGATGTTCCCCATATGGTGCAGTTATGGGAACTGGCATTTCTAAATTGCCCATTGCATATGACTGTGTGCCTGCATGTGCTCTCTGATGAACTGGAATCCCATCCAGTTTTTCTCTGCCTTGAGGGCTGCCTGGCATAGTCTCTAGGTTCTATAAAACCCTGTATTAGATACCTGATTTGAAAATGGAAGGATCACTGAACTAAAATGAAGAGAAATGATGGATATAGAGAAAGGGCTAGAGATGAGGGATGGGGGAGGGGATACAGATTAAATGAGACAAAGCAATGTCTGACCTCCAAGATGAATGTTGACATCAGCCCCTCATCAGTCCAACGGTCTCTGCAAGGGGACCGAACAAAGGAGAGGAGCAGACCATTACTACTGTGTCTGTGTAGAGTGAAAGAGGGCTATGAAGGAAGACTGCATTGTGCTCCCCTGACAATTCCATCTCACCCATCTAAGCCTTACTCTTCCCACACTCCCCAAACTGTACAATTTATACAATTACTGGATGTATCAACTAGAAATGTGAAAGCCAGTTAATGTGTTTTTACTCGAAAGCTTTGAGTCATAGTCGTGGCAAATAACTCTAAAACTATACATATTATTTATTGCACATTCCACTAACATGCCAATTTGAACAATTTTCCTCAACCAGTTCGGTGGTTAACTGTATTTCTTTATATGTCTTAATGTGCATGTCTTAAAAAGTTATTTATATTAGTCTTTATATGTCTAAATACATATTTTCTATTTATTTCTCATTATCCACTTTCATAATGCTTAATTTCTGCTATAAAATTAGCTGAAGATTTGTTTGGACAGGTGCCGCATAAAGTATAATTAGAAAAAGTTAGATTGAGAGAAATATATTATACATGATTACAAGGATTTCAGTAATTAAGTTTACCCATAAAACCCATAGTATTCTCTGTAAAACCCATAGTATTCACACACTTCACTCCAGCTTCCGGCTTTGGGGTCATATTTTCTTTAGGAAAGAACACAATTAACCAAAACGCTGCATTTCATTAAATTAAATAATTAAGGGCCCTTAATTCTGTGGCAGGTACAAAACAGAAAAAGAATCAGATTGTGCATATTGTAAGGTTTTGTGAGCTCAATTTAGTATTTCATGGGGACTGTAATTTTAGACAATCATACTCATTTTCATCCTTGCTGTTTAAATCACTCCTTGTATTTATTAGAACAAAATCTCATTGCTGTATTTGAAAAAATTCCCAATACCATGCTGTCGTAGTATATTATACAAAATACTTTAATAAATTTTTATCTCTTCCTCCTAACCAGATTGCAATTTAAGCTTGGGTCTCTTCATTTGTCCACGCATCCATTACTATTATTTTTTTTTTGCTTCATTTATCATTGTTTTCTGAGTTTTTCCAAGACAACGGTTTTACTGTAATTCAGAGGCAGGCTATTTGCATGACAAAGTTTCAAGTTCCACCACAAAGCACCGAAGTACCCCAGTAGGTTTGGCACTTTAGGTACTGGAACTTTTGGTACCGGTACTCGACCAGAAGTCAGTGGAAAGGGGAGTGTACTGAAAGTGCCACAGCAAAACTACGGTACCCGGTGTGGTGGTAGAATGCTCACTGTCCCACTACTGCACATTTCCTATAAGTACCAATAAGAAATGACAAAGGGATCCCTAACACCTGTCCCATTGAACAATTCCTTGGGGTGAAGCACACAGGAGTGGCAGGTGGAAGACTAAATATCTTCCTTCCCCTTCCTGCTGGTCTCTCCATCTCTCCCTGCCCACTACTTCTCCCACATGTCCCACACGCTGGGCTGAGGGGATGCCCACAATTACAGGCCTGCTTGCAGACCCAAACCGCAGCGGTTCTCTCCACGTGCTCCAGTCCAACCCAGCCCACACAACACCCTGCCAGTCCACACTGTTAAGACCAACCCCCTGTCCCCTGAAGAGGTGCAAACACGATGCCGCCATCTCACTGGAAATGTTTTCACAGGTCTCTGCAGTCAAAGCAGCAGAGTCAACTTAAATTTAAAATGACAGGTCATATCTAAACCACCACATACTGTACCATTACACTAACAAAATAAAAGCACAAATGTCTGTTACTTGTCATTATAAAATAACTGTATCTTCTTATTTCATAGAATTTTGATGAAAAACAGTCAAATAGAACATCAAACTCCCCCTAATTCAAAACTTGGACAGCTACATGTCTGCAAAGTTTGGATAAAAGTTTGGATTTTTGCTGACAAGATCAAGTGTCTGAAACTGCCCTTCTCTTTGCTGTCAATATGTAATGCTTATTCAATTTTGGGACAATCCGTCTCCTGATTTAATCAGTTTTAGGTTGTCAGCCATACAATGCCTCTACAAAGTTTGAAAAAGGTCTGCAAAATGCATTTTGAGTTATTGTCTCAACAAGAAAGCGCCTGTGGTTGTATCAGACCAGACACATCACCACATATATTCCCATTCCAGGTATCACAAAGATCCTGCAGGGGAATATGCAGTTATTAACCACTTTAATCTCACCATAAACACATAATAAACACATGAATGTCTGCAATTATATTCCCAGTATGGATAATACATATGCTTTTAGGAACAATTTGTCACCTCCATCACTGCAGACACTTTTGTATTTGATTAATTCAAACTTAGCACAGGTATTGTATGCATTGAATTGCAAATGCAAAATGTAGGCTATACTTCAAGCTCATCTATCACACAAGAGCCTACAAAATGGTGTTGAAAGCACTGATCCTTTATCTTACAGCACCAGAAGTCAGTCTGTCACACTTATGAGTCACACCGAAGACTAAATACATGCCCCAACTGATCCCTTCAACCACCAGCCCGGCGGGGGGCGGGGGGGGGGGGGGGGGGGGGGGGGGGGGGGGGGGGGGGGGGGGGGGGGGGGGGGGGGGGGGGGG
>JABFEA020000119.1:26508639-26561027 GCA_019775915.2 Cyphomyrus plagiostoma | reverse complement strand
CCCCCAACCGCCTTTTCGGGTTCCCCATATCAAAGCAGAAGTAGGATACTATGAAGCAGCTCCCACAAAACAAAATGGTCCACATATGAAAGATCCTCAAAACAATACATTTCAGAAAATCACTAAACAGACAATAGCATTAAAAAAAAAAACCAAAAACAACAGCATGGGCAACATTTATTTAAAAAGTTGCCCTTATTGATGAGGTTGCTCAAACTTCTTTCACATATCTACAGATCTGGTTGATTGGAAGCAGCGACCAATTCAGGCATGATGCGCTTACCACAGGACAAGTTGAAGGGTCATATATAAGATAGATTGCATCTTGGAGGGAACTGACTTATGCAATTATTACAACTATGCATAACCCCTAGAAACAGGTTTGTACCCTATATTAACATACATTTTACCCTATGTGGCCAACCACAACACTCCATCCTAAACGAGTGTCTGCCACAGCTTCTTAGCTTTAGGTAGTCTGTCTAAGCCCAGATGTGAAAACTCTTCAGCCAATCTAATTATAGAGTAATCCAATTAGAGAGCTGCAGTAAAAACCCACATACACAATGGCCCTTTCTCAATCAGACTGCCCACCCCTGATCTAACAGAAAAGGAACAGGAGAATTTTGTCACAGATATTATCAAAGCATGGAGCATATTCATGAAGTCTGCAGCTTCCTGAGGCTAAGATTTCCTTGCTTCCTCGTTACAAATATATTTCAACATCTGATTAACATGAGTAAACCACAAGACGCTGACAATATGCCAAGAAGTTACCAAATCACTGCACTGTTCCCTGGTATTAATCAAGCAGCTGCATCAGTATGACAGGAAGCACTTAGTACCAGCACTGTTTGAATCAGAAACTTTCAGCACAGCAGGTAAAGTAATAGCGGCGTAACGCTACTTCAGAGCCGTTCTTACTGGATGACACTGACAGTAATAGCAACATGGTCGGTCTTTCCCAAAAGTACAGCTTGGTTATTCACAGCACATACGTAGATTGAGAACACATGCTTCTTTGGTCACTCGTTTGCCGGTGTTAGTTTTAAGTTAACAGAAGCAAGACAGCGGCACTTATTTAAGCTTTATTCCTCCACTGCTTGTGTAAACTAAAGACTTTCTGGGGCTGTTGTCCCAATCACCCCCACCCCAAAGCCCTAAAAGCATCCTGCCCTCAAACATATAGCGCTAAACAGGCGGTCGGGCCGCCAGAGACGGTCACCCCCCAAGCCCCGAACCGCCAGCTCACGTCCCGGCCGGCGGTGTAACGTGGCTCCGCCAATCAGTCCGGCTGACTCCCGATAAAGGCTCCGCTGTTCCTCCCTCCCTCCCTCTTTTTCTCTTCCCCTCCAGTCTTTCATTTTCCCCCCTCCTTCAACTCACTGCCTCCCGGCTACCTTTGTTAATGTTCGTACATGTACGCAGTGTAGGGCGCCTTACACAGATCCAGTATGATCGTTTCTCTTTCCCACTCGCAGAATTAAAATAGAACCGTTTCCGTTAATGACAGTCCGCGTTTTAGTGGTATAAAGGGAGAAACATACACGGGCGCACTGTTTACACTCCATCCGAAAATGTAACTCACCACGTATCCTGTTTCGCCGGGGAAGTCTTTGTTTATTCCCTCTCTCTTTTATGTATCTAATCTATTATTATTTTTTCATTTAATACCAGTGTTAACGTCTCTACTCACTTTCCCCCAGCCCCTATCCCTAACACCCCGAGAGTGTGTGTGGGCTGACGGGTGTGTGGAGGGGGCAAGAGACGGCCAATTTGGAGAGGGTTAAAAAAAGACACTAAAATATCCCCAAAATATCCAGAATGCGCCAGAACACCATGCCCTCTCTTACAAAAGAAATTTACACGAAATACCGGTTTTTATTTGCCGTGTCCGAGCCGTCAGCAGTCGCGCTTACTCCGCCATGTTGTGCCTCGGCGTTGGGAATGGGAAGACCTCAATCCCAGCCCCTTCTCCTTCTCCTCCTCCTTCTTCTTCTCCTCCTCCTCCTCCTCCTCCCTCACCCCTCATCCGCCGGCCAGTGTCCTTTGCCAGCTAGCATGTGGGGCACTGCAGTCAATATCTACGGCAACGGAACATAGATCCCTCCGTCATTCACAAGATACACAATAATTACGTGACGATCACACTATAATCCCTCACCCATATAAACCTATCTGTTTAATTTCAGAAATTACAGCGACGTTACCGAAAATAAAATAGTAATAAAGTAGTTAGAAGGTGATGGATGTAAATATCTACTTAAAATTGGGGTTCAATTTTGACTTATATTTATATTTCTTTACACTTTATAAATTTGACAAACTATCTCAAAGACCAACCATACATCTCTACAGCATAGTTTGGAAGCTGCCACCCCCTAGTGGTCTATATAATTCTCAACGCTGTAACCAACTCACGGCCGTAATTAGCATGATATTTTCCGTGTGGAACATCTCCTTGTGAATTTAAGTTCCGCCCGTGTCAATGTATTCATTCGGTTCATTGTGTGTACCGAAATGAAAATGATATACAGCCATAACATTAAGCTAAAAACAATGTGTTCAGATGAACTATAGCTTTATACAATCAATGAAAAACAAAACATTATTATTTAGTCTATCATCATCTAGGCAAGTTTCCCTTATGAGAGGGCTAATCTAGTAACCTAATGCTCCCTATGAGTGGAGCATTGTGCTTACGTCACACCTGTGCATCAAGATAGGATTCTGCCACACTTCATAAACAATGACTTAAGAGCAGCCAGCGATACCCCATGCCTGGAATCAAAGCATGTGGCTGCCTGGCACATTGGTGCATTGAACATTGAGGATCATGGCGGCGCCCAATATGAACCAGACTTAAAGACTGCCTGGTCACATAATCTCCTGCATTCAGCATACTACTATACAGTGATGGGAATGTGAGTTCTATCTAGGCAGTCTGTGGTATCATTGAATCCAATTAACATTTCTATAATGAATTACAAACCTGCAGTTTGGAATTACACCTACATTATTCTCAGAGGTTTATGTCCATGTCCCCTGGGGCCCTTTCCATATACTGTGAGGAATAACTGCCAGGGCCTCCAACTCCCAACATCCAGACCCTTTATGTGGTATCTGCACTCTACCTGTATGTCCCCCATCCCCACCGCCCTCCACAGGGGGGCCTCAGGACCATGATACAGTCCTGCATGTGGCTAATTTGCATTTCCAGTTTAGGGTAACTCCTGGGTGGTAATGGGGTGGTTTTTAAAGCACACATGCCTGCAAATGTTCCTACAGTAAGTAGGATTTCTAAGACTAAGCTGTGTGCCTTGGTTTACGCAAGAGTTTATAAATCTGACATACAATTTGTAAAAATATTTCAGTTTTCGTACATACACAAATTTTTTCCTAAGAATGTATGAACATTTTTATAAATGAGCTCCCGGGACGTCTTGTTTAGCCAGATAACTTTTGAGGCTAAGTAGGGGTAACTTTGACGTTCTGATATCACAACTCTGGTTTACTTCTTAGTGAGGTTACATCACCCCGGTAACTCATGCTGCTCTCCTAAACTGCTCTGGAACAGAGAGCTCCTCCTCAGAGCCAGCGGCAGGATGTCACAGTGGTCAATTCATTCAAGGTAAAGAAGGGCCATCATACATTTCCAAGCTGTATGTATCACACATGTGTTGTCCCTGTGCTTTTTTTGTGTAGTGGGGGCTAGGGAAAGTCGATCCTATAGGCAACATAGACGGCCACCTAGGGTACCAACTTCTGATGGGGCGCCCACTTACCAGCCAGTTTTACATTGGGGCGCCACAATGGCTATGAACTACTGGGGGCAATTGTAGAGATTGTCCTCAGTCTTCTACCTAGGAGGACAATCTCTAGATCTTCTCTGGCCATCTGATGTTGAGGATGTGTTGCAAGCACTTGTTGATGAAAATCTGTATCTTGTTGGTAATGGTGTTGGTTACCTGCCATGTCTCGGACCCGTACAGGAGGACTGCTTTCACGTTAGTGTTGAAGATGCGGATCTTGCTGCGCTGAGATAAGTCTTTGGAGTTCCAGATGGGTCTCAGGGTGTTGAATGCAAGCCTTGCTTTGTTGATCCGGCTCCTAACGTCTTCATCTGCGCCGCAATCGCTGTTGACTACGCTTCCTTTGGTAAACAAAGCGGTCGGTTTCCACCAAGTCTTCTCCCTGTAGCTGCAGTGGATGTTCTTGTCGGTTGTTCAGCCGCATCACCTCTGTTTTTCTGACGTTGATCTTCAGGCAGGTCTTGTCCGCCTCCTCAGCGAGCCGGGTAAGGTTGGACTGTGCATGTTGCTGCTTGTGGGACAGAAGGCTGACGTCGTCTGCAAAGTCCAGGTCCTCTAGCTGTTTGGTGAAGGTCCACTGGATACCAGTGTTGCTGCCCTCTGTTGTTCTTCTCATGATCCGGTCCATGACGATCAGGAAGATTGTCGGTGACAGTATGCAACCTTGCCTCACTCCGGATTTCACTGCAAAGGGGTTAGTCAGTTTTCCGTTGTGGATGATCTGGCAGGACGAGTCTTCGTATAGCTGTTGGATGATGTTGATGAGCTTCTGCGGGATTCTGTAGTGCTGCATCAGTTTCAAAATGGTCTTCCTGTCGAAGGCTTTTTCAAAGTTGACAAAGGTTGTGTACAAGGGACACTGCCATTCGATGGATTGCTCGATGATAATGCACATGTTGCGATGTGGTCTGTACCTGATCTATTGTGTCTAAATCCTGCCTGGTCTGATCTCAGTCTCTTGCCTCCTTCAGTCTCTCCAACATGATACTGGTCAACACCTTGCTGGAGTTCGACAGCAGCATAATTGCTCACCAGTTGCTGCACTGGGGTAGGTCACCTTTCTTGGGGAGCTTCACCAGGTACCCAAGATTCCAGTCAACAGGCACTTGCTCCTGCTCCCATATCTTCACTAGGAGAGGATGTAGCATCTCCGCTGCTGCCGTGTCTGCCTTGAGAGCTTCTGGAGGGATGCCGTCAGGTCCTGGTACCTTTCCATTTTTCAAGGACTTGATGGCTTTGGTGATCTCTGCCTTTATCGGTGGATTGGTGTTGATACAGAGGGGCTCTTCTGCTGGTGGTATGTGGGGAACTGTTTGCGGTGGTGGTCGATTCAGGATCTCTTCAAAATGTTCCACCTGTCTTCTTCTTTGTTCTTCGACATCGACACTTGTGATGGTTTTCCCATTCTTGTCTTTGACTGGCTTACTTGGGTTGAAACTCTTTCCTGACAAGGTCTGGGTGATCTCATACACTCTCTTCATGTTGTTCTGCTCTGGAAGATATGTGTGCTATGTGCTACAGGTGTCTTGTTCAGAAAATCAAATAGAGAAAACTCAAAATGCAAAAAATAAGGCAGGACATGGAAATGGAAGAATATAATAGATACAATTGCTTCAAAAACAACTATTGCTCTCATAAGAATAGTGTGTCTATGGTTGGATGGGTTTCCTGAGTGGACAGCTCTGCTTAAATCTGTGATCCGATCTTGTTTTCATTAAATAAACCTGCTACCGAGAAGATTTGATCTTATAGATAGGTTGCAGTGACAAGAAATCCAACAACAGTTTTGAAGGTCTGAGAAATCCAGGATCTTGTCAAATTGTCAACAGTAAATTCCGGATAATTTGTTGATCCACGTACGAAGGCACCTGTCCCTGTATCAGGCGTAAGTATGGTTTAACAAATTTAGGTTATAAGATCAGTTTCAGCTTAATAAAACCAAACAAATGCAATCCAAGATAAGAGGTGGCCATTAGCAATGTATGCTGAGCCACGTTTCTTTACTGAAATTGAGATTACTTCCTGCATGCATGCACATAGCTGTGTGTGACGGTCAGCCAATCATGTAAGCCTGGATCGCAACTGGGCTGCATATTTTGATGAAATGGAACAGAATTACTATGGTAAAATATGAAGTATTCAAAAATACAATAAGTAAGAGCAACATCATGGCTGCCACCAAAGCTAGAAAGGCCTGCTGCAGCACACCATGCATATGTATAGTTTGATTGTCATTAGAAAATGCCAGTAATTGTCTTAATTTCCAAATATGTGCTTAATGATTTTTGTAATTATTCTTAGTCTTTTCATTCATAACCATATAATACCTTTTTATTTTTCAGCATTAAATGAACTTGTTACCCTTCAAAACCCATTTAATATTCCTTCATCCAACACACACACACTGACACACACACAGATTAGACATCTATATTTTTGTGGGGACCCTCCATTAATTTCTATGGGGAAAATTCTAATTCCAACATGATGACCAAACCTCTACCCAGCTCTAACCTTAATCCCAAGTAACTGAACAAAATATGACACTTTTGGCATTGTTCGTTTTTTGATTGCATTCACATTTTTGATTGCATTCTCGTGACCAGAGGTGAAGACATTGATAGCACTGTAGATTACTCCTGTTCATGTAAAATGGACTCACATTCCTTGACGATGCAGAGGAATCATTAGAGTTAAAGACCCCAACAAGGCATTATGAGTTGAAGACATCCATAGGCTATCATCAAATGTAAACCAGCATGGATGTAGGAAAAAGAATGAAAGATAATTCATCATTCATCAGGCCATATTGCATTTTTCCATTGCTACGGTTTTATGTTCCTTACACAAGGTCATGTACCTCTGTCCGTCCGCCTTGGTTGCAAATAGTTTCCAAATGGTAGCCCCGCCATAAATCCCAGCTCAGTGAAACTCATGCATGCAACTACTTTTGAGACTGGATCATAGAGGTGCTCATGCGGTTCTCTGGTTACATTTATGGCTATATTTTTGTGGTTTTGCGCAATCATCCTGTATGTGGGATTTTTGTACCACTATAACATGAAATATTTTTAGCTGGCAGCTAATCCATTCAACACATGGCAGCCGAACTGAAATAAAAAGTTTACCTTGTTTCCTACACAGAGAAATCTTCATGGCACAGTGAGCTAGTAGGTTAGAAAACATAACAATCCCTACCTATGCCCTTTGTGGCATGCATGGGTATAGGCAGGGGCATCGGAGGGGCACGGATACCCTGGCAAATTCAGGGGGCCCATCACTACATAGGGGCCCCTGAAATGAAAAACGATCATTTCTCCATTTACACCCCCCCATTCCCACTCTAGCTATGCCCCCACATGCAGGAATGTATAAAAGTTACTGTTACATCCTGTAGTTAGTTAACCTTCCATCAGGGAAGGGGAGGAGACAGGTGTTAATAAGAAAAGAGGCAAACAGAAAAGCAGACAGATGTTTCCTCAGCCTGGTCTCGTTCCTGCTGTACAATTCATAGCCAAGTACCAGCTGCAGAATGAAAGTTACACTATTAAGTAACATTATAAAATACTTTTTTTAATCAATGAAAATTCTCAAACGATCCAAACATCATCATCTGTTTAAAATTATTGCTGGCTTTTCATTTTACATTGTGCACATATAACTGGGCACATGCTGTCCTATTTAGAATAAAAATACAAAAATATAAAGATTGGTTTAAGATCTGTTTACATTAATAAATTAATGTTTCCAAGTGGTATTTTGGCATGTGTGATTTTGTGGGTGCACAAAAGTGTGCTAGATCCTGGCATGATGTGAAGGACAGAACCTTGGGCGGCTGAGCATTTGTCCATGAGAGCTGCCATCAGGACACGGCTGGCAGCCAGGGGTGGGATGGCCTTCCACAGCCTGGCTCAAAACCTGCACTCTGGCAGGAGGTGACAGTGGGCGATTGGCATATGTCTTGTGCCTCTTTTCTCTCTAAGAAGACTGGAGGACACGCAGCCAGTGAGGCAGAAGCCCTAACAAGACACTGGCAGAAAGGGCCGAACTGCCCTTTCTGGCTCCCCTTCCTTCTCCCATCAGTACTGCTCTGTGGGGGTCTCCCCTGTAACTCCATCTTCCTCTGCCTTCCTTCCTCCAATTCTGTGTTTGCTGAAGATGATGAGGAAGAGGATGCCTTTGTAGTATATAAAGTGTAATGGAGAAGTATGTTTGGGGGCAGTAGATAAAAGACAGTGATTCCACAAGTGAAGTTTATTAGATCTGAAAATAGTAGATGGCACAGTGGGCAAAATAAAGCATACAGATATGTACCCATCCCTTTTAAAGTCGTTCTGAACCATGAACTTGAGAGACAAAACCATATAATAACAGTATAGCAGAACGCAACCTACCGGCCAAGGAGAAATACATAAAAAATAGCACACAGCTTGAATCATAGACTAGTCTGTTTGGTGTTATTTTTACTAAACCAAGCTGAAATATCACAATTAGAAAAATAAATAAACAGCATTAAACTTTAGTATTAAAACGTTCACAAGTTAAGCAGCTCAACTCAGGCATGATTGTTGAACAAAACATCATGTGATAAGTAAGATTCAACCCAGCGGCAGGGAATGTCTGTTGTCTACTTGGGGAAAAATAAGTTTCTTAGTATGACAAAACTAACACGTGCAGCATAGCGCTGAAGTGAACAGATTATTAAGTGCATTCCTATGTGAAACCTGCACGGAGAATGTGTCCCTGTGGGTATGTCTGGACCAGACAGCGGGAAAGACAAAAATCAAAGGAGGAGACAATGAAAGGCAAGAGTTTGAGGGGCGAGGCAGCTGGCGTGCGGCTAGACTGCCAGGTTGGAGATGACGGCGCGAGTGAACTCGTCACAGGACGCATAGCCCCCCAGGTCTGCTGTGCGCACCTGTCGTGTGGAGGGACACTGCGTTACAAAGGCACACGCCATGTATCTGTACACATGCACACACATGTCCAGTTCACACCTCGGTGCCTCTGTGATAAGTGGTGACTGTCCTTGGTGGGGATTCGCCATGCGCAGAGTTTCTCTGTGCCGGAGTGCAAACACACAGGTCGCTGTGCGGCTCAGTGGTTTAGGCTGCTGTGCCTGTAAAGCCTTCGGTTCACACCCCATAGCTGGTTGGTAGAGTGACCATGGTAACTAGAGTCACTGAACAAGACCCTCAGCTCCATGACCCTCATCAGCCCTCAGCTCCTTGATTATTCAACTGTACATCGCTTTGGATAAAAGCATCTACTAAATAAAAGTAAATAGCATTATCAACTGAACGATGGTTCTCCCAAACAGCTCCACCCTACACAAACTATATAGACCCCCCACATATTTTTGAAGACAAAACAAACACAAAGAAAGTTTTAAAAGTTAAAAAAAATGATAATGGTATAGAATGCACCCTTTTAACCCTCTATTCTTCTACAAAATTTACATATGTAAAAGTATTAAACTGTTAAGCAACAATCTGTATACTTAGCATATCACAATACCACCATCATTGTGTTCAGATATGTGTAGGTAACAACTATTTTTTTTTTTAAACCATAATTTTTTTTTTTATATGGTAGACGATAAACAGTGGACATCTTTTAGCAGTTGAAGTTGGAAAAGTTTTAATTACATGACATGAGCTGCACTGAATAAAGCATGGCTGATAAATAGCCGTACTAAAATAACACAGTAGAAATGGCAGACCACAGTAACGGAGCAGAAGTAGAGGCATAAACCTCAACTTGGAACCGACAGTCATGTTCAGTTAAAAGGGCAACTTTTAGAAGATATGGGGTGACAGAACACAGACCTGAAGTATTTCGGGTGGGGAAAAAAAAACAATGACAACATTGAAGCAATGAAGAAAACGGTTAATGCACTACATGGAGAGCAAAAAAAAGGGACTCATGTGATCTACAGTAAATGCAGGATGAGGACGCTGGGGGGGGCAGGGGGTTGGATCAGGGGCGGAGACTTCTGGGCTCCTCAGCATGCAGGCCGAGATCGCAGGTTGTCCACAACAGCACGCACAAAGTCACCTGTGGTACTGTACCCACCCAGGTCTCTGGTCCGTACCTGGGACGGACGGACACACACACGCACACACACACACACACACACACACACACACACACACACACGCAGGAAGCTCTCAGCTGAATGTAAGCATAGTGAATGGCAACCACAGCTTCCATCAGTGAGATCAAATGGCGACTCACGGACCTGAGTCAATGATCTCCTAGGATCTGTAATTAATTTCTAGACACCACTTTTCAAATTGTATTACTAGATCACAAGATTTGAAAGTTTTCTTCACTTGGAAAGGTATTAGACTCCCTCCAGGAAAACTCTCTCTGAAGCATGTTGGCAATCTGCCTGCTAAAATGTGCCATATTAAATAAAATTTGATCAAATGTAATTTTAATAACATTTTACAACCATGACTGTCACTGATGGAATTAAAATGATGGTTAGCCATAACATTAAAGCACAGGTGGGTGATTCCATGCCTGCAAGCCTCAAAGTATGATTGTTTTCATGCCCAGTAATTGGTATCCAAGCAACTAATTACCTTGTTCAAGCACAAATTTAAGAACATGTTGTATCTGTTATCACTCAAAACAGATTAACGTTTGCTGTGGGATACTTAAAATATTACTCAAACCAATGTAATTCCATTCCAGTTTTGAATTGGCTTAATGGTTTACAAAACAAACACACAAACAAAATCATTCATGTCTTCTTAAAAGTTAATGCCCCAGAGGAATGAAAGCAATCATATCCTGCATGATTTGGAGTCGAGCACCTCAGCTTTAGGTAGCTAACCAGGGCTGTCAAGTGACGATCACAAAGGATAAGTAACATTGTGGTGGAAAAGGCACGGCTACAATAGAAGAATACAGGCTTTACCTTGCCCTGCTTGATGACCCGCTTGACTGCATCAGACACCATGTAGGAGTGGTAATCAAGGCTACAAGGCAAAACCAAGGTCAATCCATTATTCGTGTGGTCTACTGGATGAGGATTCAGATTCAGAATACTTTATCCCTGAGGAAATTATGTGCTTACAGTTGTTGCAGGACAGTAAGACGTAAGAGTTCAAGTACACAAAAAAGGGAACAAGTAAAAAAAAAAAAACAACATCCATGTCCATGATTGGAAGAATACTGGTTCGAATCCTATAGCCGACAGGCTTTTGTTTTACTTTCTGGAATTATAACTGTCTCAGTTCTGCGTGTAGAATTCTTCCTATGTCATGCTAGTATGAATGACGCAGAACAGCAAGTATCTGTGAGTGTCTGCAGGACAGGCTGTGTCTACAGTACTGACCTGAGGTGCCTCAGCATGTTGGCAGCACTCAGGAGCATGGCCGTGGGGTTGGCAATGTTCCTGCCCACCGCCTGGGCAAAGGGGTGACGGGCTCCCTAAACCCATAAGGAGACAGACAACACATTGGCTGAAGGGTTGGCACTGCAGCTTCCCACACCCAAGTGTGAACCTACACATACGCCATTCGCATGTTTGAGCTTGTTCCAATATTACAGGCAATTTAGGTGGATTAGCTGCCCCGAGTGCAAGTCCTTTGATTGACCTGAATCCCATCCAGGGTACCGCCCTGCCATGTATTCTAGTCACCATGGTTACCGAACAGTTACGATAGGAAGTTCCTGTAAAATGGCCCCAGACATCAAACTGTGACCCTGCCTTGAACAAGCAGTTGCGGAAGACGGATGGACAGATATACCAGTTACAGAGCACTCACGGTCTCAAAGACGGCGTATTCTGCACTGTAGCTCTCTCCTGGAACCACCCCAGCTCCGCCAACCAGCCCAGCTGCCAGGTTGTCGATGATGTTCCCATACAGGTTAGGCATGACTAGCACATCAAACTGGTATGGGTTCTGCACCAACTGGTTGCAATGGGAGAATTGTTTTATGTTCCAACATGCATTCAACAACAGCAATGCTAACAGATGCAATCATCCTGCTCAAAACTGCATACCAAATATAAATTTCAGGCTCTCCATATTTACCTGCATGCAGCAGTTATCAATGATTAAGTTTTCATATTTGATCTTGGGGTAGAGTTCGGCCACCTCTGCACAACTCTGCAGGAAGAGGCCATCTCCCAGCTTCCTAATGGGAGAGCGGAGGAAAATGAACAGATTTTTACCAGGATAAGTGACTGGAAGATGGATTTAACTTTTATAACAGTACTTTCAGATATTACACTTCATATCACATATGGTCAGCGCTCTTAAGTGATTCAGGCACATGGTTAAAAAGTATTAACACCAAACCGTCAATACTCAGTTAAAATGAAATCAACAATTGTTGACTGTTTTCATACAAAACACATGCATCTATATATCAGGAGTCACCTTTATTTTTATTTGAAGGAGTGATTAAATGTTTTGTAGGTTTTTATAAATAACGGTTAGTACATTACAGATACCAACATAAAGTGTTGTGCTTTTATGCACCTGTATTCATTACCATTTGTGTTTGGACTGCCATAAATTCAGCAAATGCCATTTTGCTATAAGTAAAGTAAAAGTCCAAACCGAGATTTTGTTTCAACCAGCCAGTTGAGTTACTCTGTGACTGACTCTTTATGCTCAGCTGGTTAGTTGAAACAAAATCTTGGTGGACCTGAAATAACAAACTTTGGTTATAACCAAATTAAATAATACTTTAAATAATTATGTTTTAGTTAATCTGCATTAATCTTTGGCAATGTTTACCACTGATTTGCTATCTCTACTGAACAGAGAACAAAGAAGAACAGTGATTATAGTGCTAATTACAGAGTGCTAAGCAGGGGGCGGGCCGGCGAAGCAGGGGGCGGGCGGAGCAGGGGGCGGGCGGAGCAGGGGGCGGGCGGGGCAGACGTACATGATGTTGGCCTTGTGCACAGCTGTCACCTTACTGCGGCCCTTCTTGGTGGCGTAGTCAAAAGCAAACTTAGCGATGCGCCGGGATTTCTCTCGCGTGACGATCTTCAGGCACTCGATGACTCCCTTCACACTCTGGCCAATGGGAAGACAGAGACAGCTGAGAGATAAAGACGAGGGCCATGGGGAGGCAAAGCCCCGAGCTGGGATTGGCCGGAGTCACTGGGCCCGCACCTCATGCTCCAGGGAGCTGTACTCCCCTTCTGTCTGCTCCCGGATGATGACCAGATCCAGGTTGTTGTGGCGGGTGCTGTACCCAGGCAGACTGCTCACATGCACCACATTGGCAAACAGGTCCAGCTTCCGTCTTGGCACAGAAAATACCACACAGAACAGAACACGCTCACGGGTAGCACTGAACGCAACACAACAGTATGCTGTGCAATTTGCTGCAGGATTCCTGCTGCACACACACAGGCAGCGAAGAGCACGGCTCTCGGTCACATGTTCGCATGGAGCCCTGGAGAGTCCAAGAAGAGGCACGGAAAAGTTCTCATTTTGTATCAAAATAAAACGATGCACCAAATCCAGTTTGGTCTCATTCTGCTATTTCTGCCACATGAGCACAAGAAGGGCACACAAATTAGGGGAAATTAGAGCTTATGTCCATTCAACAATGTATGAAACACCTGTATATATTACTAAGCTCCTATCTTAGTAATAATGCATAACACGTCTTCCATTCCATTTTGGTCTTATTCTGCTGATCCACACAAAGGATCAAAAAATTCTATGGTGGAAATTAAACATTATGGCCATCTAATTCTTAATACTGCTCATGGCGATAACCAATATAGGCATACATCTCTGAGCCCATACCTTTATAATAATACATATGTCGCGCATTCAACATTTATTTTACTGTACTTTTGTAATGGACACAAAGTACACCTTACTGTAATTTAGTTACGATTTACATATCTATCAAGTACTTTTTTGCCTTTTATTTAAATTCAGTAACAATGCAATTACGACCAGTATTCACGTACTTCAAAACTGATTAATGCCATTTCGCCCAATTTGAATTTCACCTTAACCTAATGGTGAAGACACAATTCACAAGTTACATTTTGAAATAATCTGAACTTGTATCTCCAACACAAACTGAAAACTGAACTGGATGCCAGTGAGAGCAGGTATGGTAAAAATGATGGGTATTTTTGCATTATAACCATCCACTATATATTCACATAAACCTGAATGACACGTCACGGTATATTGGTGCTGAAACATTGTACTGTTACAGTCACTAAGTGTGTGGACCAACCTCAGTTTCATTTCATAGGAGGCCAACTCTCCCTTGTATTCCATGGGTGTGTGGATCTTTCCTATAAAGGGTGAGAGGAGAAAAATAACACAAATAAACAAACAAACGGGCAATCAAAATTCTTAATTAATCAGACCGCTGCTGTGGTTACTTTCTGACCTTCCGTGCTCACCTTTGATCGCCACTCTGTTGTTCTTCATAGATGTCAACACTTGGTCAAGCTTCTCCTCACTGGCCATATTCTGCACCTCACTCAGGTGGAACTCCTCGAACTCCACAGGCACGTCGCTTGCCTGACGAAAGCACCAAGGAGTGAGACATGCAATGAGTGGAGAAAAGATGTGCATCGCACTGCAGTGACCAGCAGTACTAACAGGAAATGAGCATCAAGAGAACAGCTGGACTGTGCAAGCCAATAGTGTAATGACTGCCAATAATTTAACAACTATAAATAATGTAATAACATTTCTGAATCAAAAACGTAATAAATTTTGGTACATAATTACACTATTGGCTGATGCAACAGCCAATAATGTAATAACTGGCAGCAACATCTATTTTAGGTGAGGAAATATAGCAAGTTTACAGTCATTAAGTCATTCAGTAAAAGCAGATGAAGGGGGAAGAGGAATGGGAAAGAGAAAAAAATTAAATAAATAAACAAACAAGTAGAGGAGGAGCAAAGGGAAGAGAGGGGGTTATTTGGCCAGGACAACTCTGTAGCCAACCAAGGCCTGATGAATCAGCCCATGTTCCCCATGGGCCCTGGTAGGCCGTCCCACCGCAATAATACTGACGGTATCCCTGTGATGATAACGTCGTCATATTTTTAAAATATATATTAATGGTAGTTACTACATTATTGGCTGCTACAAGGATAAAGACAGCGAATGAACCAGAAGTCGTACCACTGACTATTACCTTGAAGATTTCCTTCACGGCAGTCATAAGCTCAGGGCCGACACCATCGCCTGGCAGCATGGTGACCTTGAAGATGCTGTCCGCGCGTGCTGGGGGAGCCTCGGGTGCATGCAGGCAAGCTGACACCCCAAGTGGCCTAGAACTGAGCTGATGAAGCCATGGGCCACTGAAGCCCTGATTGACAGAAACATCAAACACATTCACTCACTAAAAGACTGAGTGACGTTGGTCGGCCGAAAGCACTGGTGAACAAATCGGGGGGTAGAATCAAGATACTATCAGAGGAGACATGGGGGGGAGACGACAGTAAAAGTTGGCGATCGGGGAGACAGCACTGGGTGAGCAGACGTTCCGTAACCATGGGCTCATTGGTTTTAGGATCAACACAATTAATAAAAGATGGTATCGGTGGTAGGTGGTGTTTTGGGGGGGAACATGTAACTAATTAAAGTCGCGCATCGACACAAACTTTGTTAACCACTCGACTCATCCATTTAGCAAAAGAAAAGAGAAACACATCAATCCCAGTAAAAAAGACACAGTAATTACCACCATGCACACTATGACGCTACCTAAAATACCGCTAATATTCAAAGTATAGTCATGAAATCTCAGACTTCTTGTAGACTCTAGAAACGTCTCCTAACAATTCGCACAATGACTATCAACATCTTTTCCTCATGCAGTCTTTAATTGTACAACATCCCTGAAACGGAGGAAACATGGCCGGCTGTGATAAATGACGGTCTAGTGCTGTAATGAATGATTCCGGCTCTAGCAGCTAAAAAGCAGAAAACATTCGTTTGTGTTTTAATACAAAATGAAATTGACATAGTGTCCTTGCATATTCACCTTTGACAAGGCGACCAAGCGTCCTCGTAAGGCGAGCGCCATGCCGACTCTGCTGTGCTTCCTGCTTTGCGACGCCGCCTTTAACCCCGGAAGTACAACTTTACTATTATTATTATTACACAGCAGTGTAACCGGATATTTATTATTATAATTAAGGCTGCTGTGACATAGCAATATCATACGAAAATAGGAAATTCGGGCAGACGACATAACTGTACAGACAAAATACAGAGGAATGAGTTTATACTACCGCCTTAAAATAGTTACTTAACTGGAGTATTTTTAGGTTTATCTGTGCACTGTAACCTGTGCTTTTGAGTTTTGTCTCCGTGCGCGAAAACTGTGGATTTTGCGGTAGTAAATAAAACCACATAACAAGCTTGAGAATATTCTACTATATCTACCAAGCAGCCACATGAGGTTTGATGCAATTTTATGCTGGAAATTAGGCGATGCGACCATTCAAATGTATATAAAATATTTAGGAATACAAGACAACACCCAGACAGCACACATACGTCGCCGGGACGTTGGTTTACGATCGGAATGTCGTTAAATTATCAAGTTCCTTTTATTAACAATATTTGAAGTATTAAATAAGCTAATATATGATCCTTCTTGTAGAGGGTAGTGCCGTTCAGAGACCAGTCCAGTTAATTGTTGTCAAGTACCCAAGTACTTATACTATACAATCTCTACTACATCACCCTGAATGGTCAGTCGGGTAACCAGACTCTAATCTTTTCCTGTCCTACCAATGTTCAGTTGTAGGCAGTTTCAGTCACGCCAGTCAACAAAAATTGTCCACCACCCTGTACATCATGTCTTTATCCCTGATACAACTGACTACTGCAGAGTCATCCAAGAATTTCTGCATATGGCATAAATCAGTGGTGTACATGGTGAAGAGAAAGGGAGACAAGGCAGCCACCCTATTCAGCAACTTTTCACAGACACACCATCCTGGAGATGAAGGTACTAAGAATGTCTGGACAGATAGACTGTGATCCACCTGCATAGCTGACAGCTTTCTGCCAAGCAGAAATCGCTGAACGGTATTTAAGGCACTGGAGAAATAAAAAAAAAACATCCTTGCAGTACCTTCTGGCTTGTCCAGCTACAATAGGAGTTTGCATGGTGCAGCAGGTAGATTGTGACATCATTCGCCCCAATCGGGGTCTGGTAGGTACACTGAAAAGGATCAAGTGACCTAACCAGGGAGCGGAGTGTTTTGAAGGTGTGTGAAGTCAGTGCCACTTATCATGCCCTACTCGTCCGATCCTCCTTTGTGCCATGCCCCCTCATTAACCTTGTGTGGAATCCCGGTGTTACCAGCTGTTTCTGGTTGTTGTTAATTAGTCTTTTGTATTTAAGTCTACGTTAGAGTACATTTCCCTTGTCTGGTCATTAACGTTATGTGGTTGTATGTGTGGTCCTGCTTGTCCTTTCCAATTAAAATCCTGAGTTCACCCGATTCCTGGAGTCCTGTTCAGTGAAAAATCAGGGCGGAAAGCTCTATGTCAAAGACAGCGTGACCAAACAGAATCCCAGACATAAGGCACAAATGAAGACCGAAGAGGCAAGTGAAGGTCAAGCAAGGAGCGAAATGATCAGGGGGCAAGGCCAACTCAGGATCTAGAGACAAAACAGGAAACAGGAAAAAACCAGAAGGCAGATATAAAAAAAAAATGCTCAAACTGGCAGACCCAAGATGATCTCACATCTATGCAGCATGTCAGTGAAATTAAAATAGGAGGCATGACAAGGGATAATACACAACAGCTGGGGAGGAGCATGGGCGATAATGGAAACCACTGGGGAGCTTCGGGTGTGTGCTGGGCAGGGCTTCTCTGACTGGGCTGGGGAGGATTTCCTGAGGGGTGTGGTTGCTGAGACAGGGAGTCCCTATGTGAGGAGGGTGATGTCAACAGAGTTCCTCCAGGCTGGTTTGTGATGTTATGTCATGGAAAATTAAAATAGAGTATATAGAATATAGTTAATATAAATGACATATTGAGACATGGGCATTAAATATCGTTAACCGCCTATTTGGTTCAGGGAAAAAAATGTGCAAGTTAGCCCTTAAGTGGAGTGTGCAATATCCATCATAAAATGAATCCAAATGAATGAGTGCAGTTAAATGCCACAAACAGAGCTTTTGGACAAAACACATTATTGGCTTTTACATTTCCAGTTGATCAAGCCATTAATTCTAGTAAGTGTAGAGGCTGGGGAGTGTGGAGTAAGGATTAGATGGGCGTGGGAGACAGGAGTCTGTCAGGGGAATGCAATGCTTTCCAGCCAAACAGCCCCCTTTCCAGTTTATTATTGCATATATGGGCTATTTTTTTAACACTGGCACTTTGGCTTTTTAACTTTTCTTATTGTCAATTTTTATAATATATTTATTTTGAAAACCTTTTTTCTGAGTAAACAAATTTTTGGTAGATCTGTTGTCTATTGTATTTTGATACGGTTGCAACTGCGCCATTTTTATAGTTTGAGTATTCAATGAATTGCCGTTTTGAAACATGTGTGTTTAGGGATGAGAGGTTGGCAGCTGATTTGGTCCCTACCAGTGTTGAAACTAAACCTTTGCCCTTGTTTCAAGGGGGCCCCTACAGATTTATCGTTAAGATGAACTATGCCCTCGTGGGTCCACTTCAGGACCCCAGGTAGCTGCCCACCTTGCCTATCCTGTTGCTATGCTTTTGTCCGCAATCATTAAAGTGATGCTGGTCATTTTGGAGTCAAAGAGAAGGCTCAGAGTTGTCCTATTGCTCTTTAGATACCTGAAGTCTTTACTTCGAATTGTCTTTGTGTCGCAGATCAGCTCAGGCAGATCCCTTCAACATTACATCTCCCACGCTGGGGTTTCCCATCCCATCAGCCATGCCCTCCAGGAAATCACAACCCCAACACTCAGGGAAGCCTGGTTCAGCCCTTTCCTTTGGTTCAACTGGTGCTTTCTATGTTCAGCTACGCCTCTTCCCAGCTGCTATGGATTTTGAAATCTTCATCCACCATTTTATTCCCATTTACCTGCAAGTACCAACACAAGACCTTTTCAGTTTCTGAGTTGGAGCATTTCGCTGTGCTTTTCTGGTTTCCCTGTTCCCACTTTGCCCCTAGACTCCAAGTTTGCCCTGTTCACCGTTCATCTGACCTTTGCCTGTTTAGCAACCTCTGCTCTGTCTGACGTTTTTAAATACTGTTTTTGCTCACTCTGGTTCTGACTTGGATTATTGACTGTTTTTGTCTGCAGGATTAAAGTCCCCAATTGTCAGATTTAATCCACCTCTGAGTCCATTTTTCCTTGCATCACATCACCCTTTATATATATGTGGCAAATTACAAGATTACTTGCATTCTGTTATATTTGTGCTTTTGACTCTTCAGTGCCATGTAAGTAAACAAAAGATTTCTTGTATCTATTGGATGGACATTAGATAAATTATGATATGGTCCATCTAACTGTAATTTAAACTCATTTTTAAATACAAGCAAAGCTATGTTTATCGCCAAATAAGATAAGACGGCCTGGTGATATCCCAGAGTCCAAAAATTCAGGTTACAACCATTTGCAAGCATTTTCTATGATTACCAGTAGAGGGTACTCATTCTCCTTTTGAGAAATATACAGTTATCCTAAGGAAGCACCCTACGTGCCAATTACTGAAGCAATGGTGTCATTTTTAGAATGGGGACTTTTGTAGTGAAATTTTCTTAGAATTCTTGTAGGTCAAGAGCTTGAGATTAGATGAAGAATGAGCAAGAAAATGGAGCCGGCAAACAAACTCGAAATAGTCTTCCAGAGTCAATATGGGTGGCTTTTGTCATCATGCTAAACTAAAATCTGTTGCTTACTAAAGGTGCTTCATAGTTACTTGATCTATGATTCTTAAAACATGGTTTTCCCTGGGACAGCTTTATCATTACATTGTAGATATACAGAAAATGTTCAACAACAATTTTGACAACCAGGAGTTTAAATGTCCCCATAATATGATAAGAACCAGTTACTTGTCAGCGTGTGGAGACATTTTTCAGGTCCCCACAATATAAACCTCAATTTTATAAAAATCTGTTATTCTATTTATCTTGTTTGGTTACTTATGGTTAAGGTTAAGGCTGGGTAGGGGTCTAGGTTGTCATAGATGAAATAAGGGTTTTGCCCATAGAAATGAATGAAGAGTCCCCACAAAGATATAGATTACTAATCTGTGTGTGTGTGTGTGTGTGTGTGTGCAAACTTCCCCTGTGATAAACTGCCATCCTGACCAGCATGTTTATTGGAATAGGCATTAGTTCCCCCATCCCTCCAATTGGGAAAAAGGTGCTGGAAGATGGATGGAGTTATTTATCAGGTACTTAGATTCCGGCTTTATGTGCATGTAAGCTACACACAAATGGCATATACCCAGCCAATCAGCGCTTCTCTTTCATTATTTAAGAAAAAAAAAGTCTCAAAGCTCCCCTCCCTCATCCACCAGATGGAGAGTAGATGGCATCATAATAGTAACAGATATAGAGGAAAAGGAGGTTGAGTTTAACTCGGTCTGTAACCCTGCTATTCCCAAAGGACAGAGGTGGGGTCAATATCCAATATTATTGCACCCAGCTCCTTCTCACTCACCAAAAGTCAGCCCTTATAAGCACCGGTCCCATGATTGAGGGGACATTGGTGTTCTTGGTGCCCTACACTCTTGCATATAGATTTGCATGATGCGGACTGGTCACAGGTGTATCTAAAACCTGCATTCTCTCAGTTTGAATGCCACCTCTTGGTAAAACCCAAGCCCGTTACAGCTACCTTGAGAATGCAGGTTCCCTTGGTTTTATCTCTTTTCCTCTCTTGGTTTCACCTTCCATTCTTCCATTCCATCCGTATGTTTCTCCACATCTTATCACCATTCCTGTTCTCCTTTGTCTGCTTCACCTGCCGAGCTTTTCCACATGACCTCTGCCCCCCTCTCGTCGCATGGCGTATCTCCCTGTCCTTTGTCTCCTTCTCTCCGTCTCCCTCTCTCTCTGTGGCTCTCTGCAGCTTATGCATCCTCTGTTTTTTAATTAAATAGAAACACGGAGCCAAGCTCCGCCCTAGTCCCTCCCCCTCTCTCTGTTTGCCAGTGATGACACACACTCTGACTTGTGCTGGAATTCAACGGGAAAGAGAGAACAGGCGAGAGACACAGAAACATCTCGCTTTGCTTAAAGGATAACCTCCTATTTGCTCATTCCAGTTACACACACTCTCTCGCTCTCCCTCTCTCGTGCTTCTCCAGTCCAGCACACACGGCTCTGACGTTCAAGGGGGCAGAAGGCATTCTGTGGGTCCTGGGTATCCAGTGAAGAGAAAGGGGAGCGGAGATGGAGCCTCTAAAGACACTGGGAAGGATGCAAAGAAATGCCAGGTTTTCTTAAATAAAGGGATGCACGAGCAAGGATGGAGGGAGCAAATGGGGGGAATGGAAAGCGAAGGGAATGAGATAGAAGGGGAGGCACTGGCGGGCGAACAAGATCAGCAGTGAAAGTACTGAGACATGTGAGGGAGCCCTGACCTCTTCTCTTCTCTCATCTCCACTCCACCTTCCAGTCCAGCTCAAGCCAGAAAGAGAGACAAGACTAGAAAAGAGGAAGGACCTGGCGAGGAAAGGGACTCTTTGCCGTTCTCATCCCTTATTCAGGTGCAGAGTGCGGCTGACGGTGAGTTGTGATGTTTTCTTCTCTTTCAACTGTGTTTCTCACCCAGAGTCGCTCTCTCTCGATCCGGCTCCCTTTGCAGGGTCCCCTACACGGCACAGTGCTAAGCGCTAACCCTATAAGCATGCATGGTACGCTGAGCAGCACACACCGCTACGCTGATTAGCACACACAGCAGAGCGTACACATGTCCCACTGGGGACACCAGCCGTCCCATCTGGTCCTGGAGGCATCCCAATCTTACAGTTGGCCTCCAACGTGTGACCCTGGACTCCCGTTCGGTGGCTGAACAGCGGGGACTGTCACAGGCTGTACTGTACTGAGGCTCTCCAGTGGGAGTCCCACTATGTTCCCCGCACACTTGGCTAGCTGTAGTTCTGCTAACTGGGAGAAGCGCCCCTATGTGCACTGTGAGTGATGCTGGAATGGGATGAGTTGGGGCTATGCTGACTGGTGTCTGTGTTCATCAGCTAGCGTGCTTTACGTGCGACCACGGCCAGTACAACCCTGGTCGGCAATATCTGCCAGAAGCCATGCCTTCAGGGTAAAAGTTAAACAGGAATCTAAGAGAGGGCCAAGACAGGCCAGGTGAGAGAAGTGGCTAAGTCAGTGCTTAGAGTGGTAGTGTGTCTGAAACAGCTTTCAGGACTAATCAAAGAAAGTTTCCAAAAAGCCTCAGCTCTCATGAATGGGGATGACCTCAGTTACCATTGTGTAAGACTCATTATAATAGAATAATAAACACATGTGCAGAATACCATCGGTCTGTCTGTCTGAATGACTGATTGACTGACTGACTGACTGACTGATGTGAAGGTATTTCTACAAGATACCAGGGCATTGAAGTGTCACTCTCATATGTAACTGGCAATATGTCAGTAGGTGTGTGTATGTGTGTGTGTGTGTGTGAGAGAGAGAGAGAGACAGAGAGAGAGAGAGAGACTACGAGTACACAGGGGTAAATACACATGTGTGGGTGAGTGCCAGAGTCCAGCTCTCACTGCCTACACCTCAGTCTTGTGTCCTTTTCATCATTTACTGTGTAAACAGCTTGCTTTATTTGTATAATTTTATATCACTTTTATGCCATTCGAGGAAATGGAATAAATCGGAGACACTCCTGTAAGGTGCAATGACATCTTTACGTCACAGCTTATTGTTCACGTTCACAAACAAGAAACGGCTGATAAACGCATGCAGTTTCTAAATGTGTAGTTCCACATTTTTTTGTCCGTCAGTATTTTGTCTTTCAACTATCTGTCCCTGTGCTCCTCCTTCATCTGTAATTCCTTCACTATTTCCACTTTAATTGACCCTCTGTGGATCCTGTCCTGTTATTTCTAACTACACTCTCGTCTCAGTCCTCTCAGCTTCCTGTAATTCCCTGTCATTGATCCGTGTTTTCATGCAGCAGTTTAAGATACAGGCGTGATACATCACCCTTGCCATTCCCTTCTTTTCCTTTCATCCCTTTGTCCTTTATTTCTTCCTGTCCACCTCCTCTGCTTCTATGTGCAGCTTTACTTGATGCATCCAAGATTTTTGCAAAACCGAATAAACAAAAAACGATTTTTCATAGTAAAGCAAAATATCATGACTAACCATCCTGGTGTTTTTAGTATGAAAGACCATTTAATATACAAACGTAACCTCATTAGTACAAATTATCTGTGTAATCTAATGCATTTTATATAATCTAATGTAATCTTTGTCATCTCATGTAATATAAGGTAATTGCTTCATCGAAACCTGAAGCTCATTTGGTTATCAGAATGGTGACATCCCTCAATTCGATTTACTCTTTATTCCTCTTTTCATCCTCATTGTGGGTGTTGCTACTGTTTAAGGGAGGGTATGTATAGTCTAGCTATGCCTGTTCCCAGCCGGTCAGCCCACTCAGATCAATATGTCTGAGATGAATCCATCCCAGTTAACAGCTCAGTCAACACTAATACTTCTATCAACACCATGTAGGTTTATGGCACAGGCATACTGGGGCCAAATATAACCTATAGCTCTGGGTGTCAACCTTTATGTTGTATGGTGCACTCATGCCCCATAAATGTTTCTTCAAAAATAATTAATAATGCATCATCTACAGCATACAGCTGTATGTTTATAAAGTGATGTTGAAATCACAAGCTGTGTTGGGCATCTAATGGATACGCAAGTAATTTACAAATAAGCTAAGATGAAAATGTTCACCTCCATTTTAGGTTCACAGTTTCTTCATAAAGGTGTAATATGCTCTGAAGTTGGGATGAGAATGTAGTCACAGAAGGCGAGGAAAGAAATAAAAGTTCTCTTCTCTTTATTAGTGTTTCCTGAACATAATATCCAACCTCTATGGAGCTAAATATAAAATAATATTACATAATGTATTATGAATTTAACACGTCTCAGCTCCTAGCAGCACCGAATTAATTTAATTGAGTTGAAATGAGATGAAAGCATTCAGAGCTGAATCTACATCTGAACTCTACTTTTATAACTTTAATAATTAAATTCAAGTTTAAGCAATTGAATTCAGAGAAAATGACACTGGAGCCCCATCTTTAAATGGCAATTGAGAGTTTGACGGTTTGGAATCTATGGTGTTTTGGCTCCAGTTAACCTGGCAGAAGGAGGATTTCTCATATATATCACTGTAAAAATATGACACCTTTGTGTCTTCATCATGGGCCACCGCAGGCGGCGTTTCTTCTTACTTACAACTTCTCCCCATCTGCTCGTCTCTGACTTCTTCTCTAAAAATATATTTTGTCCGTGTTTACCTCCTTCACACTCGCTCACTCCCCTGCCTTTCCCGCTCTGTACACGTCCGATAAAGTTAGGCACGCTCTGACAATCCAATCTGACATCACTTTACATAACAATTCAATCTGTGCCGAGCTCTCTGCGGCCCCCACTTCCTACTCTAAGCACATTCGGTTCACTTCAGAGGTGCTTCATGAGTATGAGCTGCACTTTCAGTATCGCCAGGCACACAGAATTCATAGCTGGGCATTGACTAGATCACTGGACTGTATGATCTGGCCTCCTTTCGCCGTTTAGATGCTTCACATCCATTAAATAACAGTGTGGTTTCATCCAAACAAACACTTCATCCCCAAAACTCTACACACCTTTTGCTATCAAATGTCACATGCTGAATTTTGCTTGTGAAAATTTCTGTAAAATAATATTTTCAACGAAGGGTTTCACATTTAATTATAAAATAAATGCCATTAACGGTTGCCATAGCGTAGTTTTCAAGTAAGGACAAGAGAAGTTGTTTGTGTTGCTTGGAAAACTTCGATGATAATGATAGAGAAATGCAATTTCACTCACATTACTCTCCTGCACAGGGTACCTGCTCTTCCTACTGAGGAGCAGAGACATGTTACAAGAATGAGGGAACAGTTCAGCTTGAGCTGGAGAGAGACCAGGGGAACCATTAAACTGTCAGCATTAACTTTTTTTGTTACAGCGCGGGTGTAAAACTTAGGTAGTGAAGGCAAGAAGGCCCTCTTGGTGGGGGTGGGGGGTGGAGCATAATGGGGAAAGGGAGGTGGCATCACAATGTGAGTCGGCAGAAAATACAAATAAAGGTAAAGGAACATACAATGTAGAAGGTGGTGGGGGGGGGCAAAAACACGGATGAGAAATATCTGATAATGTAGTGATGGTGGAATTGAGGGCAGGAAAGGGAATTGGTATACTGGGGGCAGGGGAAAAGGGACTGACAGATGAAAGTAGGTGCTGAGACCAGGGTCTCAACATCGGTAGGGACTGAATCAGCCCCAAACCCCCAGTCCCAATAAACACACACAGTACTCGCACGATATTGGTAGGGACATGTCCCTAACATCCACACCCAAATCTACGCTCTTAGACAGTAAGACAGGATTGGGTATGGAAAGGAAGAGGAGAGAGCAAAAAAAAAAAAACAGATCACTATAAGCAGAATCCAAAGCAAGGAGGGAAAACTTTAAAATCACTTTCTAGAAAGGTTTGATGCACTATATGTTCAAAAGTATTGGGCCACACCAATCAGTCATTGAATTCAGGTATTTCATTCAGAGCCATTGTCAGAGTTGTCATAAAATCAACCACCTACAGCCAGGTTTACAAACATAACATCTGCGAAAGAACGGGTTGTTCGGAAGAGCACAGTGAATTCAAACACGGTACTGTCATAGGATGCCACCTTTGCAATGAGTCAGTTTGTGAAATTTCTTCCCTGCTAAATATTCCACGGTCAACTGTAAGTAGTACTTTTGCTAAGTGAAGTGTTTAGTAACAACAGTAACTCAACCAAGGAGCAACAGACTACATAAAGTAACAGAGCGGGGTCGCCAAGTGCTGAGGCACATAGTACGTAAGTCGCCAACGTTCTGTTGACTCAATAACTGCAGAGTCCCAAACTTCCTCTGGCATTAACTCCAGCATAAATACTGTGGGTCAGGAGCTTCATGGAATGGGCTTCCATGGCTGAGGAACATGTTCAGTGGAGTGACAAATCACTTCTCTGTCTGGCAGTCTAATGGACGAGCTTGAGTTTAGCAGATGCCAGGAGAACCTACCTGACTGTATTGTGCCAACTGTAAAGTTTGGTGGAGGGATAATGGTATAGGTTTATTTTTCAGGGGTTGGGTGAGGCCTCTTAGATCCAGTGAAGGGAACTCTTGATGCTTCAGCACAGCAAGACATTTTGGGCAATTCTATGCTTCTAACTTTGTGGGAATAGTGTGGGGAAGGCCCTCTTCTGTTCTAGCATCACTCTTCCCCAGTGCACAAACCAAGGTCCATAATGATATGGTTGAATGAGTTTGGTGCGGGAGAACTTGACTGGCCCGCATTGAGCCCCGACCTCAACCCCATCAAACACCTTTGAGATGAACTAGAATTGAAATAGTGAGCCAGGCCTTCACAATCAACATCAGTGTCTGATCTCACAAATGCTCTTCTGGATGAATGGACAAAAATTCCCAGAGACGGATTTCAAAATCTTGTAGAAAGACTTCCCAGAGGAGTGGCAACTGTGCAAAGGTGGGACCACTCCACACTGATGCCTATTGATTTGGAATGGGATGTCACAAATAGTGTTTTGTAATGGCCAGGTGTTATGAGGAGTTTTCCATTAGAAGATGTACCTGAGACCTTATAGTGTGTCAAACCCAGAGGAATATTGGCCTTCTGACCTAAAATTTGCATAGTGATTTCCAGGTTCCCAAGACTGGAGAAGCTTCAATAAGAGACATGATGCCCCAGATAAGTACAGTGTGGGTTATACTGATAATCATACATAACTATTACTTCATATGCAATATATGTAAATGACCACAAATATCTCATGATTACAGATCCAGCAGGTCTGGGTCTTCCTCAGTAGATGTTGAACGTTGTCTTGCAAGTGAATGTTTGACAGTTGTCCAGCTAATCACAATGATGCCGCTTTTAGTTTGATCCTGGTATTTTAATGCTTCAAAATGCAGGCACTGTAGGCACTGCAGCTAAAGGTGACTCACATATTATGAAATGACACCCAGAGGCTAAGTGTCATGAGATGCAAGTTCAAGTCTTAAAATATGACTTCCAGGCTGTTCTTCTTCAATAAAGTGACATCCCTGAGTATATGATAGGAGAGCCTTTCAGGCACATCTATCCAGACTGTCACAGATATGAAAATATATAAAACCAGTCTATAAATATCTTGACTCCATACAGTTGGATTATTTACAGTTGCTGTTTATTTGATTCATTGTGCATCTGAAATTCACTCCGTTGCTAGTGAAAGTATTGCATACTCTCCATTACCAAGAGTGTGATGGATACATTTCTATAATGAGAGTTTCATTTGAGCTATTTGTCCCAGTGAGAGGGATTTATGCAAGCTTGATTGCCATGATAAACACTGCATGCCCCTTTATACTATTTCCTGACTGTGTTATCCAGGCATACTGTGAGTAGCTGCATTTCTTGCAGCATCAGTGTGTACATGTGCATATTCCTACATGTATATCTCAGCTAGGCTTTCACTAGTTAGAACCAGCACAGTCATAGGATGCCAGCTTTATTTTAAGTTATACATCAGACCCTTAATCCACTCATCTGAGGAATAAAATATATGATAAAATATAATGTTACAGAATTTAGCTATGCTTGATACATGTGATTTCTGTTCGACATTTTGCAACCTGTTAATTACCTAAAATGACTTAAATATACATATATATATACAAGTCAACAATTCATAAAAAAAACCCATTACGTGTTAGGTTCTATTTTCCATGGAAGTGGCCACTTTAGGGAACAGAATATCATCCATTTCCTTTCCAACAGCACAATATCAAGCTAATAAAGGTTCACTATGTGCTGAGACCTATCAAACCAAGGGAGCGGCATGAAATTAAGCAGCACCACAAAGGAAAGCTCCTCACGATCCATCCTCTCAATCAGACGTGTTGATTAAATTCCCTAATTATCTAGAATAATATGGTCTGTTTGTTCATCATCACCTATGAATTCAATTAGCTGATCATTGCAACATAATGCACCTTGTAACCCAAAATTCACTTACAAACAACAAAAACAGTCAGCAGAGACCAGGTGTGGGATTTGGCCAGCGATTGGCCGAGTCAATATTATACCGCCAATTCAACATCTATCTCAATATTTACACAGATTTTGCTGAAGGGCATTTCAGGTCTAGATTCAAAGTAACAACAAGGGCTGCAAAGGTACACATATTCGTTGTGTGACTTTTACTTACAGGTTTCAGTTTGCAAAGTGCAATGAAACAAATGAATAGATTTCTTGGAACGGGTGAAACCCAGGGTTACCGTTTGTCTGGGCGCACAATTTTTCGTTTTACTGGGTGGTTACAGAAAGCTCATTAATATATAATTAATATATAAACGCTACTTGGTTGGCCAGTGAATGTGAAAATTCATTAATATTAATAAAAGAAGCACTACCTCATTGGTCGGTAAATGTGAAAACTCATTAAATCTCAAAATAATATTCTGATCCCTGGACACATCCTCTTTTTCATCTCACCAAATATGGCAATGCTAGGTGAAACCTAAATTCATAAGTAGATGATCAAAATGGAAAACATTATGCTAGCACTGTACCTAACTCGTATATAGAGAGTAACAATGAATTTTCTCTTTTTCAGGCTCACAATCTTTTTCTGGGAGATGAAGATAAGAATGGAGAAATAGAAGTGAAGGAAGAAGAGGAAGCAAGAAGAAGCAGCTAGCAGAATGATGCATTGTGGGATTGTGGGTTGTGCGATGCATGCTCACACATTCTGCTCTCAGTACAATACAAGGTAGCCAAATGAATGGAATCATGGTGGTCAGAATTTATCTCAAGTGCTTTTACATGAAACCCAGAGAATGGTTACATCATCGGCTTTTTTCATGTTGATAAGAACCATGAATGGAATCCATGGAACTATATCACAGATAAATTTGGCTGAGGACCAGAATGAATAAATGTAAATAGAGGAAGTACTTAAATTATTAATATGCTTCTTCATCTTTGGCTGTTGACTTATCTCATCACAGGTAAAGCGATTCACTTTAGCTCTATGTCACAGTGCTGTGTTTTAGACAGTAGAGGATAGAGTTATGGTCAGCAAGGAGCCAAGCCATCTTCCAACCACAAATAGCAGCAGCAGCAACAACAACCTGGAGAAAGTGGTAACCGTGCGCTCTGTCCTGCTGAACCGGGACTCGCCGGACATCGAGACGCGGCTCAAACGCCGGCGGAACCGCACTCAGCAGGTTCGCTTTAAAGATCTCGAAGATGGGGGGTCTGAATGCTCAGGGAGATGCCGGTCCCTGGCTGAGCGGGGCAGTCCACACCCTAACCGCAGATGCCCGGTCATTGTCTCCTTATCTCCCAGTAAGGAGCTATGTGAGAGAGATGCGAGGAGGGAGTTGAATGCAAATGGTGGCTCGGTGGTAGGGGTTGTTAGGGGAGACATGGCAAAGACTATTGGGGCAGTTGCGGCCAGTTTGGCCAAGGCACCCCCACATCCTCTGACACCAGGTCCCACACGCCGTGTGTGGGCGCCCTCATGCCCAGGATCCCTTACCCTGCCTAGCTCTCCACGTGCCTGTATGAGCACAGCCATCCAGACCTCCCCGAGCCTGCAGAAGCCCTTGCCATTCTCCATGCTCCAAACCCGCAGCCATAGTCTTGGGGACTTTGTGGATGGGGAAGTCCAGAAAGATTGGGTGGGTAAAAAGACACTCTCCCAGAACCATGTGCTTACCTCAGGGGCTGTTCAGGATGACTTATTCAGTTACTTTCCAGAACATCTTAAAGATGATGGGCTTCCAGTTGAAGCCCATGGCACTTGCCCACTGAACTCCAGCCCAGGTCAAATGGTAGAGTGGCACTCTTCCTGCTCTCCAACATCTACTATTAGAGCCTCTAATGGACCTGACATTCTTGCTTCATCACCCCTCAAAAGCCATGTACTGAGTGGCTCTAACAAATTCCAGCCAACCTGTACCACAGCTCCTGAGTTTGGGCAGGCCAGTGCTCTTATTTCTCAGACTAGAAAAAGTAGTTCAGATCAGAGTGGGCTATTGGACATTGCTGTTTCACATGCTGGAGTGAATGGCACCCCCATTTCCCCAGCTACATCAACCATGACTTACATTTCAGAAACTGGATTGACAAGCACCCCTCTTCCTCAATCTGAGCCATCCTCTTCCTCCAATGCTGAAATGTTAGTATCTATCTCCTCTCCCTATAAAACTTCCCAAACTTGTATCTCAGTCCATCACACTGTGCCCCCAAATACTTTGTCATCCAGAATAAGGCCTCTGTATCTCCAAACAGTTCCAATGGCAGTACCTTTTAGCTTCCCTGCAAGGCCTACATTTACCACTCAGGACACAGGGAGGGGTGAGGAACAGGAAAAGGGGAAGAAAAGAGAACTTCCTTTGCCTCCTCCACCTCCACCCCCTCCACCTTACACCCCACGCCGAGATGGGCATGGCCCCCAAGGATTAAACAACAGACCAACCACAACCAACTGTGGTAGTGAACATGAGAAGAAGCCAAAAGCACCAGCATACTTTTCAGAAGGTGCACACATGCACCCAAAAGAGCCCAGGTACCCTCTAGGACAGGACCCCAAAGTTTCACCATCTGGGTCAGCCCAAAGTACACCTTACCACAGCCAACCCAAGTTTGGGGATGTCTGCACATCCTGTGCTAAGACCTACATTCGATCTCCCAGTACAACTAATGACTTGCGCTGGCAGCTTATGGGCCAACTGGCTCCTTCGGGTCCCTGGATGCCGACACTCAACCGCATTACTGACACCTCTTTGACTCCTGACCAGGCCGAGACATTGAAACATGTGCAGGAGCTGCTGGGAGGGTTGATGTCAGGCGCATGCAGCAAATTGCAGCTCTCCGAGGCCCGAGAGAAATTGCTCGGGCCCCAAGGGGCCCTCCACAATGTCAGGGGCCTGCAGACACAACTGCAGAGCTTGGAAGGAATTCTGGAGATGAGTCAGAACACTATCAAGGTTCTGCTGGATGTCATCCAGGACCTGGAGAGGAAAGAGGCAGAGAGAGATGGGTGAGTCTTTTCATCTCTAATGCCTTGTCACTATGCTATGTGTTAGCTGGAGATGTTTAATTTAGTCAGCTGTTCATCTGTTGCTGGACTCACATTGACCTTTTGCAGTCTAGATCAATAAATCTGTCCGGCTGACGGACAAGTCAGGCTGCATCTCTTTCTACTTATTTAATATGAAGTTAAAAGCCCTTTGGATCAGGTCACTCAGTTATTATGGGGATGGTCTCAGAAGCCTTCAAAATATATCCGTGGATATATTTTAATTTTATTCAAATCTGTTTTACAGTACAGAGTAGAAAAAAGGAAAAAGTATGTGTAACTGCACTGGTAAAGCATCATACTACAGGCAAAAGAGTTGGGTATCTGTTTTGAATGACAAAGACAATCATTCTATAAAACTAAAAGGCCTCAATTAGTTCATAGCAAGCAGAAGGTGAGTCCTGAAGCGTAGTGATCACAGCTGGTGGTACACACCAGAGTCATTTTACAGGGAACTCTCTAAGCCAGGCTTAAGTGGGTCATGGTATTTCTCCTTACCTATGTTTAAGAGCCTCAGAGGGACCTCAGATTTTGCTGAGAGATGCTATAACTTTGCTGTGTGTCACTGTGTGTGTGTGTCTGTGTGTGTGGGTTGGTGGGTGGTTTTAGCTATGCCACACATAGCCTTTGACTCACAGGACTGTGCACCCATCCTTTGCACCACATGATTTTTAATACAAATGGTGGGTGATGATGGTGCTCTTCAGACAACTAAGACAATCACATAGCAGTGGGCCACAAAGAGGAACTAACAAGAAAAAAAGCAAATGTAATACAACTTTACTTCTATTTACAGTGCATTCTACTCTTTTTATTCGGTATATACATGTTGGTAAATGGGGGCGGCATGGTAGTGCAGTGGTTAGCACTGTTACCTCACACCTCTGGGACCTGGGTTTGAGTCTCCGCTTGGGTTACACATGTGTGTGGAGTTTGCATGTTCTCCCCGTGTGGTTGTGGGGTTTCCTTCAGGTGCTCTGGTTCCCCCCCCTCCCACGATCCAAAGACATGCTGAGGCTGACAGAGGTTACTAAATTGCCCATAGGTGTGCATATGTGAGTGTGCCCTGCCTCGTGCCAATCGCTTCCGGGATAGGCTCCTGACCCCCCGTGACCCAGTAGGATAAGTGGGTTGGAAAATGGATGCATGGATGGATATTGGTAAATTTGAAAGCTGCCAAAATGTCAAGGAAAAAATGAAATATCACTTCCAGTCTTCCCTGAACGATGTGAAAAGAAATTACAGACATTTAATGATTCCTTTTCACTAATAAGTGGAATTCAATCACCTTAATACCACACCAGTGGAGTTCCGACCCATTCTTCAGTTCCCTCCCACAGAGCTGGCACGGAAAATAAATACATGTCACGACACACCGGTTTGTTTTCAAAAGTTATTGGTACAATTTCACTTTGAATGGTAACAGTGACCTGAGCACCAACACAATGAAATACTTCTCTATGAGCTTTCTTACACACCAAAGCCACATACAGCTGAACACCACATCTTAAAAGCCAGAAAAACCACAGCTGTGCTCTTAGCAGAATGTCAACATACTTCAGACACACACTACTGTCGGTATACAATAAAACTTAGGGAAGAGCATTGAAACGTCAGCTTAATATCAAGTCACAGAGAACAGGAAAACAGGAGCTATGGTTCTATCAAAAGAAGGTCCTTTTAGCCCATTTTTTTCTGAATTCCCTTAGTGGATTGTGTCAGAGGGCAAGATATCTTGATCTATTTTTTATCTTTATTTATTTTGGGGGGTATTTACAGAACATATAACTAGGACAGAACTCTGGAGATGCTAAATACAGAAGAAGCAAATTGCTGCTCAGTGCAGCAGACTGGAAGGTTGGGTTACATTTCTCCTGCAATGCCAGAAATGCAGTCACATATGTATAGTTATACAGTTCTACAGCACGACTGAACTGGCATGCCGTCCAAATAGTGTAACATTACAGGGAGAAACTTCCTCCCAGAAAAGTTAATTGCATATGCACTATAGACATTATAAGCTACTGAAAAATACATACAAGACAGGGATAGTACTATGAGAAAGTACTGCTGAAACAATTATAGTTTTTACATTGTAAGAAGCAGAAACAAGCCATATAACCATATAGGAAGATTCAATAAGGTAATATGTTTTAATAGGTTTGGGGGGTTGTTTTGATAGTGTGACTCTCAGCCTCTGGGGTTCTGGCTTTGTGTATGCGTGGGTTTTCTTCTGTGGTCCAAAAACCCATCAAGGCATCCTGTTATAACCCAGTGCTTCAGGACAGACTTTAGACTGACTGTGACCCTGGCCACATACAATCAGTTCTCTTAAAATGTGAGAAATGAGTTCCTGAAAAACCTCAGGTTTACTGAAATCGCATACTGAAATACACATATCCAACTGGAAAAGGAGGGCTAGGGGGAACACACCTCTAAAACTTAGGTAGGCCAAATAAAATTAATACCGGTGATTCCGGTGGCCAATAATTTAATTATGTGCATTTTAAATAAGAAATAATAATAGTAATACATTAAGAAATTATATCATAAACATCTCCTGTGGGTCTTATTAGTGTCATGAGAATTGCCTAGTAATCACACATTGTAGCAGGATTGACTATCTGCCTCTCCAAATTTTGAAGATAACATATTTTTGGGGTGGTGGGGTGGGCGTATATTTTACATTTCTCTCTTTAAAAGAGAAAAAGATTACTTTTGAAACTCATCTAAGCACTGATTAATCTTTAAAGAAAACAACTGTAAAAAGAAGCAAAAAGAAGCAAAAGCAATGATTCATTTCATAAAGATGCAGAGCTACAGAAATGCACACAGGTAGAGCTTACTTGCGGGTAGCTATAAAAAATTAAATTGTTGATTAAGCGGAAAGTGAAAAGCTTAGCTGAATATGATAACCTACTGTACATTGTGAAAGTATATAGATTCAGGCAGTTGCTATGGATACTAGGAAATATAGAAATATGCAGGCTGCAGGGATATCCCACATACCTGTGTGTGTGTGTGTGGGGGGCGTCTCCTTTTGGCCTAACTTCCTAGAGATCCTAGAGATAATCTGCTGTAACCGAACGGCTATAATTATCAAACTCCTGAATGTCATTCTCTGAATACAATGCACAGCACTTCTAGCCACTCCTCTTAGTCAGCGTCGCGGGTGGCATATCGGTACGGCTTTAAGTAAGAAGGACTTGAGGGAAGGCGTCTCGATGAAACACATGGGATTTTACTGACTTAATACTAAACAAACAGACTGGAAGTAAATTGAAGGGCGAGGGATCAGACTTTTGTGAGGAAGGACACGGAATGAAAGGGGAATGACGTTAATGACTGGACAGGGGAACATAGTACTAGGAAGCACGTATATACACACGGTGTGGGACTTAGGGCAAGGCCCAGAGGGTTCTAGTCCAAGTCCTCTGGCTGGGCATCATCTGGGTTGGTCCAGCCTGGCCTGGCAGTGGCCAGGGAGTCAGGTATTGGCCTGGAGGCAACTGAAAGGGGATGAGGAGACTTCCTGCGGCTAGCTCAAGGACCACGAGGGTATGGCCAAGGTGATGACAGCAGATGGGGTTGGAGCCAACGGGACATCAGGAGATAGGGTTGGAGCCAACGGGACATCAGGAGATGGGGTTGGATCCAAGAGAGTGTAGCCGGGACACCTGGACGCATTTTGGTTTGGGAACCTGGGGCACAGGATGAGCTGCACTCTGAAGCATTGGCTAAGGGGTCCTCTCTGAGTGGACCTCTCTGGGCATGGCAGTGGTGAAAACTCTGGGTGCAGTAGAGGTACATACGGGTTGTGGGGGATGCAGCAGACACCAAGTCAGATGCTGGAGGTGCAGCAGTGATCTCTCCTGGGCAGGACCCTGGAAACCCCGGGTAAGGCAGGCTGACAACCACGAGCACTGCTAACTCCCTCTGATTCTTCTTCCTGCGATGGGAAATAGCAGGAGAGGCTACAGTGAGCTGTGAGGAGCCAGCAGGTATATCTGCAGTGAACTGCGGGAGGCCAGTGTGCAAATCAGTGGTGAGCTGCAAGGAGCCAGCAGGCAGATCTGCAGCGAGCTGCGAGGAGCCAGTGGGTGGATCTGTGGCGAGCTGTGGGGAGTTGGCGGGCTGAGCCAAAGCAAGCTGTGGAGAGCCAGCGAGTATGACTGGGAAGCAGGCATAGGCAGGCATTTTAATGCAACAAAAGGGGTTTTATTGACTTAAAACTAAACAGAGACTGGAAATAAATTGGACGGTGAGGGATCAAAACAAGAAAACTACTGGGAGGAAGGACATGGGCTGACAGGAGGAGCCATGTTAATGACTGGATAGGGGAACACAGGACTGGGAAGCATATATATAGTAGATTAACAAGGGAGACAACGAGAGGCAGCTGGGAGTGATCAACACAAGGGTTAGGAACAAGAGGTAAGACGTGTGTATGTGTCTGTGTGTATCTCATCCTGCCTCAAAAGAAAGACAGTGAGAGTGTGAGTAGGAAGTGTAAAATACTTCTGCTATTGTCCTTGACAAAGATGGAAGTGCATCAAAGCTGATGGCCAATAATTATATTATATGCATATACTAATATATACTAATGTTTGCATCACTGTGTGGCTTTGTGACTGCTCCTTAACAAAACTGTGTTTGGTTTATGAAAAATGTATCCCTATTTCCCACTACTGTATCTTATCGTAGTGTCATAATCCTTTGTGAATGAATATTTTGAGTTTTAGGATACATTTAGCGAAGGACTCAAAATATAAGTAAAACACATTTGTAAAGCAGTCAGATCCTACCCAGCACATTCTGCGGATTACATGGCAAGATTTTAGCTCAGATGAAAGGAGGCACAGATGGGAGTGGTAACACATTTGGAAACAGGATACCGACATGTTGCCCAGTGCTCACACGCACCGAAGCTCAGTCATCACAGAGCATGCATGACCTAATCCACAGTGGAGTGCGACGACAGCACACTAAACGGTGGGTGTACTTCTCCAGTGCAGGGATCTTTGCTGTACTTCACACAAAACCCATGCGCTACTCTGCTGTTCTTCAGTAAGTAAAACATCCTTCCGTGTTTGACAGTCTTTCTCACCGCCTGAGTCAGCCACGTCGTTCTGTTTTGATCCTTTTCTCATGGCAGAATTGCAATGTTTTCCAGACAGTCATGCAGAGTTCACACCTGTCTCTTTGGGAAAGCTCGCTCTCTCTCTCTCTGCCTGCTGTCTGTATCTCTCTCCCGCTCGCGTTCCATCTCTTCATTTACTTCCCCCGCATCCCTCTGGTTCATATTATATTGCTGAATACTGGGCCCACAGAACAGAGACTTGCTGTTAGACACTAACTGCGCCTTACTGTAAAATACACAATATACATGCTCATTTTTTACAGATGGACCAGCCACATACTGATGCAAACAACTCGTCTCACAGCTCAATAAAACCAGTCTAATAAAAACTATTGTATTGGTTTTCTTCTTAGAAATGAACTAAATTAATAGGATGTTAAACTTTTAAAATTTCGGGGTGGGAAGTTAAGGGCTGTTGCAAACTTATATTATATAGTATTAAACTTTTAAAGTGTGAAACGCAAAGTGTGAAAAACACACGGCAGTTCTTCGTAAATTATTACCCATTCAGAACGGTTCTTTTAATGATGGAACATTGCTCTGTACATTTGTTGTATCAGATCATGTGAAAATGTCCAAAAAATCAACATTTTAACACATAAACAATATTATTAGTACAAAGTATCCTCACATTATATAGCTTTCAATCACAGTAAATTACCATGCCTAACTGCTTAGAAGCAGTTTTCAGTCAGACATTCCCCTTTTGAAAGTTTACTTATTTATTTATTATATACAGTTGAATTCTTGACTTTTATTGGTCAAAAGGGTGTTGATTTTTTCAGGCACAATTATAATCTTTAATTCAAAAATTACTAAAAATTTCAGATGTAGAACATAGTTCAGTAAACAGCTTAGGTTTTACCCATAATGCACCCAAAGAGGTATATAAAGCTCAAATAATAAATAATAGATATGTATGTACGTGTGTGTATGTGTGTGTGTTTACCCATGATATAGATAAGTAAAAAGGGCTATAAGAAATTCACCTGTCACACCCACCTCATGAGAATGCGGCAGAAACACACACTGCCGGCAATCACTTTATTTAACCCTGCTCGACTCAGTGTTCTATGTGAGGTATTGTCGAGTACTCATGAGACTTATAGAACGAGCTCACCCAAGTCTTTGGTCTAGCTCCGATCTGCCCTGCCTGTTCTGCCTAGCCTGCCCACCTGCTCTGTCACAACTGCCCCAGTCTTGAACTCTCCCTTTGTTCCTGCCTTGTGTCTGGAGTTTTCATCCTCGGACTGACCTCCTTGACTTTTGACTCTCCTGGCTATGTGACCCTGACTCTGCCTCTTGATTCCCTGTCCACTTGCCTGATCCCAGCCTCCATGACTCATACCCTGCTTCGCCTCCCTACTTTGACTCCGATTCTGCTCGCTGTGTTTCCGCTTGTTTGTTTTGTGAAGGCACTCTGTGGATTGTATTCTGTAACAAACAGAATCTCGCCTCACCGAAGAAGATGGATCCCAGAGACATGCAATCCCATCCACAGGATGCTCCTTCTCTGATTGCCCAACTCACCAACCTAGTAGGGCAACTTCAGCAACGAATTCTTTTGCCAACAACACATCAGCTGTCCCGATATAGATGCCCAATAAGTATAATGGTAACCATGACACCCGCAAGGCATTTCTTATGCAATTTGGGCTATACATCCACCACACCCCCAACTAATTTCAGGGAGATCGGGTCCATTTCACCATCTTTGTCCACTGGCTGAGTGCTGGAATGGGCTACGGGCCTCTGGGCTGACAACAGCATACGTTTCCAATCCGCGTGGGCTTTTCAGACAGCATTCTGTGAGATCTTTTATCACCCAGCTGTGTGGTGCAGCCAAGATGATCACTTCAAACTCCATCAGGGGAACCAACCTGCTACTGGAATATAAGAGAGATCCAGTTGTGGTCTATGGAGTATTTAGCGAAGTGTCTGGCACTACTATGCAGGGTCTCTTCAGTGAAAAGTCCACAACCCGAAGAGGGTTCCCATTGAACTTATAAAGTGCCCCGTTCTACCCAAGGGACTGCTCCTCCCCCTCTGTCATCCAGAAGAGGAGGCCATCAGTCTTACATTCAAGAGGCCCTCATGCAAGGTATTATCCACCCATTGGCATACCCCATAATAAAAAACAAAAAAAAAAGATGGTGGTCTTTCACCCTGGTCTAAGGCAGAGGAGATGAGTCTAAGAGGCTCTTGACGTTGCTTAATCGTGGAACGTATTTCGTTTGAATGTCAAAGTGTCTGACATTTTCGTCCTCGGCCGGACCATCTCGGCATCTGAACCTCCTGGCTACGTCACCCCGATTCCGACTCTGCCTCCTGATTCTCTATTCAGTTGCCTGTCCCCGACCAACCTGGCTCCCACCCCGCTTCGCCTCAGTACGTCAACTTGGATTCTGCTCGCTCCGTTCCTGTTTCTTTGTTTGGGTTTGGAAAAAACACCCTTGAACTCATTCCGTGGATTGCAAGATTCTGTTGCATTACCTTTACATCATTATATCACCTTTTAGAGAAGTAATTTAATCTCACTCTTTAAAAAATTGAAAAAATCAGTGTTTAACCACATTTATTCAGAGAAAAAAAATCCCTAATCAAGAAATCATTTTTAATCGAACCACATGTGCCACAATTATTGACACCCCTAGAAATTCTTATGAAAAAAACATAAATATTTTTTTCAATCTATATCTTACCTTTTGAAGTTTATCAGAATGTGTAGAAATTTTTAGTCAGTAAACCATGATGTTCTGTTTTACTGGGGTATACGTATGAGGTGACGGAGGCCTTAAAATGGCCATTTCTACCATTCAGGTAATAATTAAAAAGTTAAAATCACCTGGGATTGAGACATACTTGCCTGCTACAGCACTCAAGTCTTTTTTGCCCCCACACACAATGAGGAGGATGGTAAGAGACGGGAAAATTATAAAGAGCATCACTGCAGAAAAATGCAGCATCTTGGGGTCACAAAGTCTCGCAAATCACCATTAGATGCCAAAATATGATGTGGAAGACATGCCAGGAAAAAAAGCTTTTCCTGTCATTGAACTACAAACATAAGTTGCTGAAGTTTGCTAATTGCTAATATAACTTTAACTGGAACCAAAGCTTGAGATTTGGAAAGCTTGACCAAAGCTTGACCAAAATTGAGATTTTTGTCAAGAAACACTCAAGGTGGGTTTGACATTAAAAGAAGGATGGCAATACTGAAAGGTGTGTTAAGTATGGTGGACGTTCTGTGATGTGGGGCGGATTATCCTCCAAAGGCCCTGGGAACCTTGCTAGGGTACATGGCATCAGAACATCACCAGGACATCAGCAGGACATTTTAAATCTAAATCTGGCTGCTTCTGCCAAGAAACTTAAACTGGGTCGTTGTTGGATCTTCCAGCAGGACAATGATCTGAAACGTATCCAAATCAACACAAAAATGGATAACTGAACACAAAATCAAGCTTCTGCCATGGCCATCTCAGTCCCCGGTGGGGTGAACTGAAAAGGAGAGACCACGGGAGAGGATCTAGGACCCTGGATGATTTGGAAAGCTTCTCTAAAGAGAAATGTTCTCAGGTTCTGTATTCTCTATTCTCTCTAACTAATTAATTAAAAGTTGAATTTCTTACAACACTTTTTACTCATCATTACAAGGGGTGCCAATAATTGTGGAGGGCACTGCATGTGTGTGCCAGATATATATGACATTGTGGGGACCAAATGTTCCCACAACGTAGTCAAAACCAGTTATTTTGTCATTGTGGGAACACAGAGAACTTTACAAGGTGTTATGCTGAACTGCATGTGTAGATGCCAACAGTGGAGGGCACACCAGCAGCAGCGTGGGCAAGGAGGGATCAGCCGGCAGGAGAGCTGCATCGTCTGTAGCCTGTTAAGGAATCGAAATTGTGAGAAGCAGAAAAGGAACAGTCCTATTCCCTTTTATTTGAACATTTTAAAACACCATAAAAACCGGAGGTTCTGTTTTGTTTAAACAAAGTTCTGCACTGTCCTTTATATTTTGTGAACTGCAGACCCAAAATTCAGTAGTGCGCTTCTATTTTTCCTGCCTTCTGACATAATTATATTGTTTGGATGGACTAGTCATGCCAGAAAATGAGGAGACACTCGCTGCCACAGCACCTCCTCCCACACCTCCTTCACCATGCAAGGCTTAGGCAGAACAGTGGTGCTCCCGTAGATGATATGCTCACACATTTTCACTTTGTGCACAAGCATGTCTGTCTCCTCGGGGAAAAAAGCGATCTGGCTTGCCAGGCAAACACACCATTATAATAGTAATCTGCTGTAGATAATGCGCCGCTGCCTTTTAAAGGTGAGCTGATATGCCATCCTGATTGGTCCATCGCATTTTATGCCCAAAAACACGCCTCTGAGTAATTACGAGAGTTAGGGCAACCTTTCAGCGCTCACGCAAAGTCCGTTTTTCCTGCCGTCAAAATAAAAAAATGTATTTGGACACACCCATATATGTTAGTTACGCTTTGCGCTTTATGGTTTGTGATAGATTTTCAAAATAGAGCACACAGGTTGCAATGGTATTCGCATTAATTTGGTGACTTTCAGTTCCAGCCTTTTCAGTATGTAATGCGGAATGAAACTAAATAAACCATTTCTTGACACTGGTGAAATTTACAAGAAGATGTTCAACATAGAAATCGTGCTAATTGTAGCTTTGAGTTGGTTACGGCTCGTGCTACAGAGCTCTAAGAACCCATCACATCATTTATATCAGTAGTTTGGGAAAATTAATTGGGAAAGTTTCCCAATTAATTATCCCAATACCAGAGAGAGACAGAGAGAGAGAGAGTATTTGGTAAGACTAAGAATGTCTATCTGCTCTGTTATACCGAATTTAGATATTAATCTGGAAACACATCCATGCTACCTCAATTTAGATTACATCATTCGATGAACCCTGTACATAATCAGGAGGCAGTACAGTGAATTTTAAATATAAGTAATACATCCATTTAATAGACACAACAAATCTTAACTTAGCAATATTTTTAAGATGGAACTATCATGACTGGGTCAACAGCCTGACATGAAAACTCAAAAGTCAGGTAACAAAATGTACCCCTAAACTGCGTAAAATGTACTGAGTTGAAGCTGATAGAGACCCAGTATTTAGCCTGAGTTTAGACACTGTTTTTCCAGGAATTTAATTGTCATGTGCAAGATATACATTACATCTGCGGTAAAATGCAAACTGGTTAACTCCACCATAATAAAAATACTTGAATGCAAAAATACTGGTAACAATAGAATAAATACAATTGATAAGGAACAGGAAGTTAAACTAATAAAAGGAGCAACAACCAAAACTTGATTTATTAGCATTTAATAAAGAGAAATTCCTGCCAACAAAGCTTTAACAGCTTTCAAATAGCCAGTTAAAGCCAATAATTTGACAATCTCATTAGGTTTAAAAGAAAAAAATTACTGAAAATCATCACAGTAAAACTGATAGGATATATTCTTAAAACTACTGTTTATCTGTCTTAGGGGGAGCATATATAACGATAATAGGATACACACAGAATTCTGAGGAACTCAGCAGCTGATCAAGACATAAACTGGCCGACTCAGACAGAAAAACTTCTGTTTAATAAAAATGAAGAAAACCCCTTGGGAGCAGTGGCCAAATATTCAAACAGAGCATTCTCCTGCATCAGCAGCCATAAGAATGTCTTCAGAGAGCGTGAGAAGAGCTGCCTCAGTAAGGAGCAGTTTGCAGAAGCCAGGTTGAAGCTTATCATAAATCTTACGTGCCACCAAGACTGCTTTAAGCTGACTAACATTGTCTAAGATTATGGATAAAAAAGGCAACTTACTTATAGAAGTATAGTTTGCAGGTAGAGTAGGATCAAGATTAGATTTTTTAAGCAACAGCTAAACAACAGCAAGCTTACAATAGGAAGGAAAGTGACCCAATAAAAGTGAAACAATATAAGGGTCAATAAGCTGAAACATTTTCAAATCGGGCATGTTGGCAAAACATACACAAGCCGGGGCACCATAGAAAATAAATCGATCAAATATAAAGAATTATTCCAAATGGAGATGGCGCTGATCAAAGCCTTCTTAACTGGGGAGAAAGCTGCAGCAGCAGCAGAGGCTAGGTGTGGATCAGCAAGTGCAAGTGATGAAAACAAAATGTGATGATCAGCGCTCCATTCATCTTTCACCAAGGCTAAACAATCCATTAACTGGAGTGTCAGGACAGACCAGTCACAGGCAGAGGAGCCTGACGCTATAAAAGGTACAGAAGTCTGGTATGAGGACACAAGCACACCTTCTTTTCACTTGAATGAAGGCCCTTGTTCCATGCTTCCTTTGGTGTCTTCTACCACTTATAAAACACCAGATATTCCAAAATGGATATAGAAATTGGTAATAAAAATATATAAATATAGAAAAATATAAAGATTTAATAAAGTTTTGCTGTGAATCCAGAATGTTGCAATTGTGAGCAATAACGTGCAAACAGTACTGCACAATAATTGTGAGCTTGTTTCCTCACCACGGCCACACTGTCATTTTCTATCACCAAAGTACTGGAGCCAATGGATAAGGCAGACCAGAGCTCCGCATGGCGTACTGGTTAGGGCTGCACCCGAACCTCTAGACCTAAATGGTGTGTAGAAGTTGGGAGCTTGAACTAAGAAAACAGCCAGCACTCTTTCCAGTTAGGCAACCTACTCCAAAATCACCGCCTCCTCATACCATTCTGCGTTAACTTTTGCATCTCCGGCCTGTCTGCCTTCATTTCTGTGCCATCTCCTCATTCCTCATCTGGAGCAGAGCCCATACAGCTGTGAGAGAGCACCCGTACTACTGAAGTCAGGTCCTCTGTTATCCTGGACATTACCGTACCCACAAGCAGCTTACTGTGTCTGTCTTGATCCAGTGTCATTCTGGTTTGCATACCACCATCACTGTAATTCACTGCGGTGCTGCTGGTAACTGAATCTACCTCTTGAACCTCTCATACCTCTACTCAAGATTTGCACTTTGGACAGGTTCCCTATGGGAGAAAGGTTCACAACACAGTGAACGGAACCTGCTCTTCTGTGGACTGGTTTCCTTAAGGTCACCAATTGGAGCCCTTCCTGCTTTGGATTATGCCTGCAGATGACTGCGTCATTCACCTCCATAGAGATCCCCGATTCCTTGACTGACATACCTATTCTACCGGAGTATGCTGATTTTCTGAATGTGTTCAGCAAGGTTAATATCACTTGTTTACCCCTGCACTGAAAATCCCCTTTGCCTACACCATCAACCTCCATTATCTAAGAGCAGTGACTACCTCTTAACAATACCCAAGTTTCAGGCGATGGAACTGTACATGGAAGAGGTATTACACTCAGGGTTCAATTTTCCAGCCACTTTTCCAGTAGCCTCTGGATTTTTTCCAGTAAAAATAAAGATGATGTACTTTGTTCATAATCTTCATTGATTATCAACAATTGAATAAAACAGCAGTTAAGTTTAACATTTCTCTTTCCCTAATCCCAGCTGTGTTTGAGCCGGTGTGCTCAAGCATACTTTTTCACCAAATTGAACCTGAGAAGTGCTTATAACTTGATTCAGATTTGGAAAGAGGATGAGGGGAAGACCGCATTTGTAATGACCCATGGAAATTTGGAATATCAGGTCATGCCTTATGGACTCAGTAATGCCCTCTTGATAGTTCAGTTTTTCGTGAATACTATCCCTCTGGACTTAATAGCTCATTCACTAATTGTGTACATTGATGGCTTGTTTACTCTGACTCTCTACCAGAACATGTATCCCACATTCATCATGTGTTACAACTTCTTCACAATCATTCCCTGTTTGTAGAAGATGAGAAATTTGAGTTTCATATACAACATCTCTCTTCTGGGTTGCATTCTCTTCCCAGGAGCAGTCCAGATGGATCCTGGCAAAACCATTGTGGCATCCATGTGGCCGAATCTCAGGACCAAGAAGGAGCTGCAAAGAATTCTGAATTTTGGCCATTTTTATTGGCAATTTATCTGTAATTTTATTTCTCTCGCAAGTCTTCTTATGGTTCTCATCCATTCTCCCCACTGGCTGATTGTCTTGAACCATAAAGTCCAAGCCACCTTCCAGCCACAGAAACAACACAGTGGCACACCTCTCAAGTTACAATCATGTGCCTTCTACTCCCATAAGTTATCCAACACAAACAAACTTATGATGTGAGGAACAGGGAGTTGCTGGCCATTAGGTAGGCATATTACTGTAAGTAGCTAGAGGGGTAAAATACCCTTTACAGGTTGTCACCAACAATTATATCAACAAATGCCATGGTTTCATGGGCTACCTTTTTGCATGATTTAGATTTAAAGTTACTTATTGGCTAGGAGAAAAAGATTATAAGGTGGAGAGATTTGTATCAGACCAGCCCCCTACATCAAGTGACACCATGGTCCTACAGGCCTGCTTCATAGCCCCGGTCTGGTGGGAATTGGAGGAGGAGATTACCCTTGCCCTGTAACAGGACCCAGCTCCACCAGCGGGTAGAACGTACAAGCCCAACACTATGCAATCTCAGCTCATGCAATGGGTCCACACTTCGCTATGCTCTGGTCACCCAGGGATCCAAAGAACCATGGAATTGATGGGATGCCAAAATTGGTGACCATCCAAGGGGTCAAATATCAGCAACTATGTTTCCTTCTTCATCCTACGTCATTCCTCCTACCTGTACCCAATCCAAGGCCACCTGTGCACTGCTGACTGGAAAGCTCCAGCCCTTCCCCAAACCTCAGTGCCTTTGGTCACATTTGGTATCTCAGGACTAGCAGTAATCCTTCTTGTCATCGCCAGGTTCTCAAAAATGTGTCAACTAATTCCCCAGTTAAGTTACCCGCTGCTCTGAAACTAGCAGAGATTATCTTTACCTATGTCTTCATGTATTTGGGTTACCTGAGGATTTAATAAGTGATCTGGGATGGCCCGGTTTTGGTGTGCCTTCTGTAATAGGATGGGAATAACCCTCAGCCTATTGTTGGGTTACTACCCTCAAACTAATAGACAAGTTCAGCGACTCAACCAAGGCACTGAGACATTTCTGCAGTCCAACTGTGCAAAGAACCAGATAGACTGGAGTCAGTTTCTACTTTTGGCAGAGTATGTCCAAAACTCACTGTTCTATTCATCTTTGCTTCTTATACCCTTCCAACATTCTAGGTTACCAATCCTTACTTTACTCATGGGAGATGGAGCTCTGCGATGTACCAGTGGTGGAAACTGTCCAGCTGTTCTGTGCTGTATGATAGCAAAAGGCTGCTGCAGATTGTCATCGCCATTGTACCCTCCTCCAATCCAGAGAGCAGGTGTGGTCCAAAAAGTTGACTCCACAGTATATTGGACCATTAAATATCCTGTCTTGTGTAAACTCCATGACCTGTCAGCTGAAGCTGCTGGTAATTATCAGATAATTGATATTACCTGATGCATCCCCCAACTGAAAGCCCTGCTCCTCCTCCTCTGTTGAATACTGATGGCACCCTGGCTTACACCATCTGTGTTCTCCTGGATGCCCAACACCATGGGGGATGACTGCAGTATTTAGTGGACTTCGGGATTCGACCCAAAGGAACAATCCTGGGACCCGACTCTGGACATCCTGGATCGCATGCTGATTGCTGACATCCACCATCAACATTCTGATTGTCTTGCTTGCTGCATGAGTGCCTGCATTTCCCTTCACTCACTGGGATAGACTCCCTGGCTTTTTCTCCTCCCTTGCCTCTGTCCCTGACTTCAACTCTCATTTAGCATGAACTCCTGTTTGCACTTTATCTGGGTCTTCGTGACAATAATAAGAAACAACTAATGCAAAATACAAAACACTGTTATAAAAATTGATTGTGCAATGAACAAAAAATAAATGAATTAACCAAATAAATAAATAGATTCAAATAGATTCAATGTGGATAATGTTAATCTACAAGCAGATGACTGCCTGGCTGGATGCATGACAGACACACTCCTCATAGACAAGAGCTTGTTCCTCATTTTCCTGTTCACCCTCTTTTGCAGGGGTGTCAAGGTTGATCCCAAGCACTGAGCCAGCCTTACTGAATAGCTTCTTCTGTCTTTTGGTGTTCCCGGCTTTTACTGCTGCCCCAATACAAAATAGGATAAAGGACAGTCAGTTGCTACCACTATAAACTCATAAAAAACATCCCACATACCCCAGAAGACCTAAGCCTTGTCAGGAAATACAACTGCTCCTTCTGGTTCAGAGTATCTGGGTTTGTGCCGAATCCCAGTTTACTGTCCAGATATATCCTTAGGTACTTGTTGGTCTGAACAAGTTCAACTCCTTGGCTTTGCTGATGTTTAAGTGGAGGTCATTCTGCTGACCACACTTGAAAAAGGCATCTATATAAACTGTGGCCTACAGGTGTCATTCAGTCATCCAAGATACCAATTAAGGAATAATCCACCTGTGCTGCCCTCAACTTCTCTCTGAGTAGCGGAGGTTGAATTGTATTTAAAACACTGGAAAAGTCAAGAAACATGTGCTCTCAACCTTCTCCAGGTGAGAGTTGGCTTCATACAGATGACTGCAGAGGGTCCCATGAAGTGGCCACCATGGTTTTGAAATGACTAAGGATACTTCAAATTCAAAATAACTTTATTTGTCTCTGAGGCGCAATTAACGGCACACAGGGCAGTTGAACAATGACACAATGACATGAAGTGCAACAGTATTTAGGAGATGCTGTGCAAAATTGCAGTCAATCAGGTAGGTGAAATTAATAAATATGTAAAGGGAGGGATTGTTAATGGGTATGGGGGGTCAAGGGCAGAATGAATCACAGGTTTCAGTGCAGGGAGGTAGGGGGGAAGAGAAGTCTGTGAATTGAGGAGTTAAACGGCGCTGGGAACAAAGGTTGGTCTCCTCCTCTGTGTCCTACAGTCAGTCCTGAGGGGAGCCACTCAAACTTGGGGAACAGAGCATGGGAGGGGTCCTCCAGAGTCCTACACGCTGTTTTTAGAGTTTGCTGCATACTCTGGGATGAAAGTTCTCTGACCAAGAGTCAGATGATCTTAAAGCAGACTTTCACTGTCTTGAGCAGGCAACCTCCTGTGCTGCAGGCTGGTGGTGATGGAAAAACAGAGGACACTCAATGAAGGAGTAGTAAAAGGTTCTTTATATGTCTTTGTTGACCCCAAAGCCATTGAGCTTCCTTAGGAGATATTGCTGTTGCTGATATCTTCTTAGAATGTCCTCGGTGTTGGAGGCAAACTTTAGGGTGCAGTTGAAGACAGTGCCCAGATATTCCTACTCCTCCGCCACCTCCACTGTCTACCCGTGGATTATGCTGACAGATCCTGTCGCCAGCTCCCTCTGTTTACTAGAGAAGGTCACCACCACGTCCTTGGTCTTCTCCACGTTTACCTCCAGGGAGGCACTGTCACACCACTACACAAACTCACTAAGCATTTTGCTGTGGTGATGTGAGGAGCCAGAGAGCAGAGAAAGGAGAACTGTGTCATCTGCATACTTCAGTAGATAACAGTCTGGTTTGGGTAGACCTGCAGACATCGGTGTACAGGATGAACAGAAGAGGTGACAGGACACAGCCTTGGGGGGAGCCAGTGTAGGTGATGGAGAGGTTAGAGAAGGTGTTGTTGACCAGCACTCTCTGTGTCCTGTTAGTCAGAAAGTTGATGATCCACAGAGTGAGCTGGCCCTGCAGGTGAAAGCAGGTGGAGAGTTTCTCTGCCAGGATGTGTGGTTACAAAGTATTGAATGCAGATGAGATATCTGCAAACAGGAGTCTAGCTGAGGTGTTGGGGAGTTCCAGATGCTTATGTATGTTATTCATGATGAACATATTTGCATCGTCAATCCTGCCTGCCCAGTACACGAACTAGGTCTCCTTAATGATATGATTCTTAATGACCCTCTCCATGGCGTTCTTTGCTAGTGATGGCCTTCATCGCTAGTGAAAATGTTATATTGCGTTGGGAATGTAATTGTGTCATTGAGGACTTTGGGGTGTCCGTTCTTGAGCACATACATCAGGCAGGATGATTTCCAAAGTGCTGGTACCCTTTGGAGTTGCAAACTAAGATTGTAGTTGTGTGGAGTACTCCACCCAATTGGTCTGTGCAGACCTTGAGAACTCCAGTGCTGTGTCCATCAGGGTCAGCTGCCTTCCCCACATGAAATCTCCTCAGCTGTCTTAACCTGGTCAATTGTGATGGAAAAGAGTGGTGAAGAGGGGGATGTAGTCAGAGACAGGTCCTGAGAAGAGGTGAACAACTTGTAGTGTGCCACCATCTTTTACCTAAAGAATGGCGTTTGGGCTTACCGATGAGCAATTTCGAACGAACAACTGCTTATTTTTTAATTAACAGTATAAACCATTATTTGACTAATAGCTGAAGAAATTATTTCATGGTTTTTTACATGAAGATAATGTGTTTAAGTACAAACATGTAAGCCAAATATAAGCCATGCATTATACATTTTTAAGCATATTCCACTACATGTCACGGTAGTTCTTTTGCTTCTGCAGCTATGCATTTTTTTACAATGTAGAATGCATGGCTTTCTTGCATCAATACTTACTTATTAATATATTGTAGTACTGAGCAGACTGAGGCATTGCAGGAACAGAGTAGGACAAGGAGGCTTGTTTGTCAGGGAAATCAGGCTGTTTAATAACAGTTCTTAACTGAACTATAACAGGCACCCAATGAGCGTTGAGCCAAAATACAGAGAGCAGAAACACAAGGTTGTCAAATGCCAAACTCTAAGGTGCACACATGGTGGGAGAGTTACACAGGTTAAGGATGGACGAGGATCGTACGGGGTACACACAATAGACACAGGCAAACACATACGCAACAACAGGGAAAGGGGCTATTTACAATTCTATGCGAGGCATACTGGGACATGCACCCCACCAGTGCTACACTGCCCCCTACTCAAAGGTTGACCATCCCGGAGACTCCCCAGTCTCCATCTCAGTTCCGAAGCAAGTTCCAGTGGTCCACTGGCAGCCGACGGCGCGTTACCTCCAATGATGGGGCACGTAACTCCCCGAGTGCTGGAGTGGCTAGCTGCTGGAAAGTGATAGCATGTCAAATCCCCCCTGGCAGTGACCTTTCTTCTTTCGTGCCTTAAGGGGAACTAATATCGCTTCCAGGGAGTCCACCAGGCTGGGCTACCCCACACCCAGTAACTCCCACAGACAGGCTCCATTCTCCAGGGACAGCCATTGCACAAGGCTGCTGGAGACTTCCGGTGGTGCGGTCCCCTCCTGGCCCCGGCTCTTCTTACTCACAGGCTCTTCTTAGTGGGGCTCTAGTGTTGTGACCCCCTGCGCCCAGGGTCGAGCGGCCCTGCACAGCAGATCCTACTCCAGCGGCTCACGTAGCCGCCTGCCCTGCTCCAGTGGGGCCACCAGCTCGCCGCACTCCTGGGCCTGCTGGGCCCCCAGAGCATGGGATGCCTCTTCCCAGCCACACGGAGTGACTTCTGCCTCTTGCAGTTTGCGATGCTTCTCAGCTAGCTGGACCTCCAAGCCATGGCGCACCTCCTCCTGGCCGAGCAGCCCCTCCTCGCAGCCGCCTCTGCTGCCTCGGCCCGGTGCCTCTGGCGGTCACACTTCTTCTCCAACTCACTGTGTAGCTGCTCCAGTTCCTGCTGCCCCTGCTCCACGGACTCCTGTAGCTACTCTCAGTCTTGATGGCCCCACTCTTGCTGCTCGTGGCACCTCTCAGTAAGCTGAGCCTCCCAACTGTGGCATGCCTGACAAGTGGGGAGCCCTTCAGCTGGTTAGTGGCTAGAGCCCACTGTCTCTTCAGTCATCAACGTTGTCTCCGAGGTCCTGGCGGGCAGCCAGGAGCAGCTTCCGGTCCCACTATGCAAGTCCAGTGTTCTGGATGGAATGGAGGGTTCCTTCCTTCCCCCGCCATCCCCTGCCGGTCTGCTAGCAGCTCTGGTACGAGCTTCTGGGCAGTACTGTGCCCAGTGCCCTCCTTTCTCACAACGCCAGCAGGCGAGCTTCGCGTCTCTCATCGGGTGCCGCCACTTCTTAGCAACCTCAAGGTCTGCCAAGCTTGCAGGATGATGGTGATCAGCTTCCGCTCCTGGGATCCCACTTCTGACACCAGTGTAGCACTGAGTGGACCAAGGCATCACAGGAGCAGAGAAGGACAAGGAGATTTGTTTACCGGGGAAAGTATGTTTAGTAACAGTCCTTAACTGGATTATAACAGGCACCCAACAAGCAGGGAACCAAATACACAGAGCAAAAATATATATAATGTTGTCAGATGGCGAACTGTAAGGCGCACACATGGTGGGAGAGTTACACAGGCTAAGAACACACAAAAAGACACGGGCAAACTCATGCGCGACAATGGGGAAATACGACCGTTAACTACAACAACAATAGAACAAGGGCTATTTACAATTGCACGCGGGGCATGCTGGGACATGCACTCCGCAGGCACTACAATATTTATATTTTATTTATTTTAGCAGACACTTTTATTAAAAGCAACCTACATTTTTAAGAAATTAGGGTCAGCCAGTCCCTAGAGCAATTGGGGGTTAAGAGCTTTGCTCAGGGGCTCAACAGTGACATCAGTCTGCCAACGCTGGAATTTCAACCAGCAAACTTCTGTTCACAGACATTGCATCCTTTCCCATTGAGCCACAAACCACCTCCAAACAAAAAGTGTTTCAATTTCAAAGGCATTATGACCCTTCATTTTTTCGTTAATTTTTACGATACAAAGTATTATTAATGCTACAACAACTGAATGTTTTCAGAGTAACGCAAGAAAAGAATCCAATGAGTCCACAGAGCTAGCTGCAAAAAACACAAAATTATATGATGTGCGAAGGGGAACAGTCTGAGAAATGATGGTGGCATATTCCAGACACAGATAAATTGCATTGGCAAAGAGGAAATGCTCCCCCAGGAGTATAGTTGGGGACTCTAAATGCCAAATGCCACAAAAGTACGGTCTCACAATATATTTTTTTTATTTTTATGAAATACGTTATGACATAGTAGAATCTGCTATTAAATTGAATATCTTTTTATAGCACCTTTCACTCTCTGACCAGCCTTCAGCTAGACAGCCCCACACACAGCACACTGAGAAGCACTGCTTCTTCTGACACCTTTCTGCCATAGCTAGCATTAATTTTTTCAGCAATGTATGCTATTGAATCTTCCTTGTGGGATCAGACAAGTTGTGCTAACCTTAACTCCCCACATGCATCAAAAGACTTCGCCCCCATGACTCCGTCACAGATTCACTGGTTAGCCGTCCTGCCTTTGGTCGGCACTGACTGAGGGGAACACCCCATAAATCCTCAGTTTTTGGAGATGCTCTGACCCAATCGTCTAGCCATCATAATTTGGCACTGGTCAAAGTCTCTCAGAACCTTACGCTCGCCCGTTTTCATTACTTCCAACACTTCAACTTCAAGATCTGACTGTCCACTTGCCTATTATGTAATGGAACCTTCACATGTGCCATTGTAACAAGATAATCAATGTTATTCACTTCACCTGTCAGTGGATTTAATATTATGGCTTAACGTTTAATTACAATTGTCGGAGATTGTCCATGCCTTGCAAAGGTGGATAATCTGTCAAGGTTGGAGATGATTAATCTGTCATCCGACACTGTAATTTAACTGCCCAAGTTTTCCTTCTAATTACTTCATTATAATTACTGCTGCAATATCTACAGTCTGACAGTTCACAACCAACCAGTTTAGCTCTTGCAGGAAACATTGGAAGTGATAGTCCCCTTTGGTTAAGTTATTTTTAGGATTAGGAGATTTTTTTATTATAGGCTAATATACACTATAGGGGCGGCATGGTGGTGCAGTGGTTAGCACTGTTGCCTCACACCTCTGGGACCTGGGTTCTGGTCTCCGCTTGGTTTCATGTGTGTGGAGTTTGCATGTTCTCCCTGTGTCGTCGTGGGGTTTCCTCCGGGTACTCCGGTTTCCCTCCACAGTCCAAAAACATGCTGAGGCTGATTGGGGTTG
>JABFEA020000119.1:26475688-26487962 GCA_019775915.2 Cyphomyrus plagiostoma | reverse complement strand
ATGTGATTGGTTGATTAGATAATTGCATTAATGAGAAATTGAACAGGTGTTCCTAATAATCCTTTAGGTGAGTGCACGTGGTATTGACTGCCTTTAATACACACATAATGAGGGCTACATGGGGTTCAGGTGCAGACCATAACAATAAATCAAACGCTAAGACTAGGAACAAGATAGATGTCTTTACTGATAAAATAGGTATAGATATTCTAATATTGCACCACACTATACACTGCAGCCCAAACCCAACACAGAAGGGAGGCATGCTCTTACTACATGCTCAGCCCGTTAAGCAACGCAGCAGCCTGGGGGACCATGGGAACAGACAGGGACCTGTGAAGCATGCAATACTAGGGGAAGATAACACGGGATGACCAGCGACACCTCCTGGCCAGACAGGGAAACTGGTGTGCTAACTTGTCCTGTTTTATCTCCAAAATTCAGTCTTGAGAGTCTGTGGGGCCACAAGCTTCTTAACACTTTTCGCACTTGGATAATAACCATGACCTGAAATCACATTTTGCACTGTCCTTCAACAATGTTAAGCTGCTTGTCACACTGTGGCAATTTGGTTCGATGAGTCACATCCCCGCAGTATGCAAGGCAGACCTTTTTGGGGTTTTTTTGCATTCGTCCTTTTTCGGCACAGTAGGGCTTGTTAGAGTGGTCCCGTCACCCCCATTGTGATGAAGCGGCTGCACTGCTGGCTGTTCAGGTCACCATCCACTGCTGTCCTGGTTGTGTGTGGGCGTCTGCGTACGGTCTTCCTTCTTGGGGTGGAACGTGGCTCAGTGGCTCAGTGGCTCAGGGTCATTCGGCTGCCAGTCCAAATCCCATGGTTTGCAAGGTGACTTCACCTCTGGAACCTTGAGCGAGGCCCTTAACCCTGTTTGCCGCAGGAACAGGCCGAACCTGCCTTCTTGGTCATCATCACACTCCTTCAGATAAAACTATCTGCTAAATAGAACATGTAAATCTCCTAAATAAAATAAGTCAGTTTTCTGTTTTATCTTGGAAGTGAGGGGAATATCACTTATTATATTAACTTAGCATTAAAAGTGATAGAGGCCAAAACGACCAGAAATTCTACAGCAAGTGCAAATTATACAGACAGGAGTAGAATGCAATGCTGTCAAAAATGTATTGTTTGAATTTACGTCACACTAAATTGAATTTGCACTGCTTCAGTATCGCACAGAGGAAGATTATCACAATGATTGTGACAATGATTCCCCCCCAAGGAGTTAGTATTTCCTTACGATCGCTTCAGGTTTACTCTCTAGGGAGATCACACCCAGGGACCCAGGTAAAGTGCATTGTGACAGTGGCTTCTTGTTCAAAGTGTGTGCCTCCATGTGGGTTGGGAATCGGTTTCCTGATCCCATTGCCAGCAAAGTAATCTTAATACTGCTGGGCATGTGAGTAAGGCACTTAATCCCCAAAACTGACCCAGGGGTACCAGAGAAAATGGCTGATCCTGCAGTATGTTTTGCCTGAATATGTGTGTCTCATAGGAGAGCAATTGGGACAAGCAAAAAAAATTTCCCATATACTGTTATTCATCCTTATACAAATAAAATATCTTGTACATACAGCTGAATTGAATTGATATCATTTTAAATTCTACATCAAGGTAATCAGAATGGTATATTTTTATGTTGGGGTACCTGCACTTATCGTAGCTGTGGTGAATTATGAATGATTCATGCAACCCGCAGATGTTCAGAAGGATCCTCTTTTTAGGCCTCTTCCTGGGTCTCTGTCTAAATAGAAACAGTCTGAAAATGCAGACCAAAACATTTTTTCAAATGGGATGTACTTGAAAGCAATTGAAAAAAGATAATTCAGCATGAAGAATCTTCCCATCCATCTTATCCTGGTCAGGGTGCCTGGGATGAATTACGTATCACAAATAAATAGAATCCCATCGAAGTTTAGCTGCATTAAACAACAAAAAATAACATGATGTTATACAGGGAAATTGAACTAGTATGGTGTTTATTTAACTATATACAAGATAACTGCAGTATATTTTTCTTAGAATAACAGTTGTTCTGCATATAACTGTTTATTTTAGTTTAAGAGATGCAAAGCCTTTACCAAAAAGATCTTACTGGAATTCACTGGTAAGAAAACCTCATACTTTACTGATCATAAATGCATTTCACTGGACTGAAGAGCTCATGAATCAGGTACTGAAGGAAGAGGATACTGCTAAGGCTCATTAATCAAAATGTTTGAGGTGGGAAATAAGAACATTCTGATCTGGTGGAGATCTGATCGCTCACAAACTGTCTGTAAAATGAATTTAATGTTAGGGGATCAGGGATAGGCTTCCCAAAAGCATAGTGGATGCACATAAAATTTTCTGATATTTTGGAATTTGAGGCATTTGGAATTGGTGAAACAGGATTAAGACGTCTCTATGAATTTCCTCATTATGCATTCATAACTTCAAAATCAGTCAAAATTGGACCACCAGCCACATACAGCCCTACAGTATACCAAATAGTCTAGGTCTTGAGCTTAAATATGGCCCAGTTCATTAATTGGTTCTCCTCTTGAAATCCAACCAAAAGCGTGGTACGATCCGCTTATGATGAATATAATATATGATGAATAAACAATAATAATTATAATGATAATAATAATAACAATAATAATGACAGACAGATAGATAGATAGATAGATAGATAGATAGATAGATAGATAGATAGATAGATTAGATTAAATTCCTATTTCATGGAAATCAATATATAAGACATTTTTAGGGTGATTTAATAATTTATCTAGTCTTGAAAACAAATGCCATGTCTATATACCCCACACACCATTTGGAGGGACTCTAACATCTTGGAAGCTCTCCCACTTTGCACAGAAAGCAAATTAATACAATTAACAAATCGCTACCTTATTCATTCATTCATTCATTCATTCGTTCATTAACCACACAGCTTAGGCTGTTTGAATTTCTTTTCAATGGAATATATCCATCCATCCATCCATCTATCCATTTTCTGTAGTCACTTGTCCTATTTAGGGTTGTGGGGGATTCATAGCACACTCACACGCCATTCACTCTGAAGTACGATATATATGGGCACTCCACATACTATCAGCAATGCCTAATTATAACAATACAATAATACAATACACAACAATATTAAATACAACAATCTGCATTAGATAAATAGTGAATAATATACAATATCATTAGTGTGTGAGGTGGGGACTAATGGTCAGAGTACTAGTAGCTATGAGAAAAAGGCTGGTTGTGAAGCTTTGGTCTTAGTGGACAGTGACCAGTAGCTCGCAACTACACTACACATGGCGAAATGATTTCTCTGCATGGATGATGGCCATACTCTCCATAACAGGAGATCAAAACAATGAATAACAGAAACATTACCCATTCATGATGAATATGACATTAAATAGCCTTTAATTTCAATGAGAATGAGCAAATGAAATGTATTTCAGTGGCTGCTGCTCTGAAAAAGGTCTCCAGTGAAACGTAAACTCTTTTTTAGTGAATCAATTAGCTATTGAAGTGGCGCTGTTTTTTGGCCACATTCATACAAAAAAAAAAAACATTTGACAATTCAACTATGTTTTGTTCTCAGAACACAAAGTGAGTGCATCTGCTGAAAATGCCTTCACGGATACGTGGGATTAAAAACCTGTACGATGCGTATCACAGTTTTGTAAATCTGACTTTTACCTTTCATATCAGGCGCCAGTTTTTGTATGAACATTTCCTCAGCTGACATTCTTCATAAATGAGACCTCAGGTTCATCTGCGTCTCTTAGCGGAGCCTCTGCAAGACTGGGTCAGCAGTACTTTGCCAGTAAACGATCCACTCACATCTCACCTATCCTCTCTCAGCTATACTGATTACCAGTTCGGTCTCAAATCAAACTCAAAATATTGCTTCTCACTCATAAAGCTCTACGTAGCCTCACTCCTTACCAGACTTTCCACTCTGGGCGATAGGTCCTTCAGTGCCATGGCCGCCACACTATGGAACCCCACAATCACTCTCTTACTGTTATTCTTTGTCTTCATTCAAATCTGAATGAACATTTCTCTTCTGTTTCTTCCTCCTATACTGATTACTGATTTATTTTTGTGTAAATCACCCTTGGGATTGTGAAAGGTGCTATATAATAATAATAATACTACTAAGAAGTATTATTATTATTATTATTATTTACGGGCACTTTTTCTGTGGCCAATAACCAACTTCTTAACATTTCCGGTTGATCCATGCAGTAATTCTAGGACTTGTATAGGATGGGGAGGGTGGTGACGGGGTGGCTGAGGAACACTGACAGCGTCTTTTTTACTGTAATATAAATATCTAAAACTTGACAGAGTGTGTGCATGAGTATGCTTCCTGCATGGGCATGTGTTCTAGTGAATTAAAAGGATTTTGAAGTCTCTGCTATTTCTCTCTGAAAGTCCAGATATTTTTCTTCTGTAGAGAACCAGGGCTATGTTTGTATCAGCACTGTGATGAAATATTCACCTCCAATGCACCAATATCCTTAACATATGAAACTCATTGAAAAGCTCTGATAGTTTTACTGCTAACAACATCTATCATGAAGAACATTTTATTTATGTGAACTTTATTTTACTCCTGGAAATAAAAGATTTAAGTTTCATGCCATCCAAACAAAGTTCCAGGAGAATGATAGCATTAGGATAGAACAGTAATACCATACCATTTCCTAACGGCACTACTGACTCTCTCTCTCCTTTCTTCCCCTTCTCTGTTATTCCCTCCTTTTCTCTCTCTCCCCTTTTCCCTATCTCTCTCTTCTCTCCTGTTTTTCCCTCCTATTCTCTCTCCTCTCTTCCTTATCTCTTTCGTCTCTCCTGTTATTCCCTCCCTTTCTCTCTCTCCTTTCTCCCCTATTTTTCTCTCTCTCCTCTCTTCCCATTCCCTGTTGTTCCCTCCCCTTCTCGCTCTCTTCTCTCCTGTTGTTCCTTCCCTTTCTCTCTCTCTTCTCTCCTGTTGTTCCCTCCTTTTCCCTCTCTCCTCACTCCCCCCAGCGTCGAGCATGACTTCAGGCTCCAGGAGGGCCAGTTCACTCGTGCCTGGAGGATAATGGACCCTCCCATCCCCTCTCCCACAGCTCCATCCCTGGGGTCTGCCTCTCATGCTGAGGAACCCTCCTCATTCATGCAAAGCCCAAATACCACCCGGCCATCCCATGCTGCAAAAAAGGGCAGGAGAAGATGCTTCTGGTTCCTGTGAGCTCTGCTGGATATTTATGAAGACATGAGCACAGGCTGGCAAAAAGAAGCAATGAACAGAACGGTGAATGTGACTCTTACATCAGATGGCCAAAGTAAAGAGAATAATAAAGGGACGTCCATCATCACCATGGATACATGATGATCTGAGCACCAGCTTTTATCATTTTTGAAAGATTTATCAGAAATTGATTACTAATATCCTTACTTAACTTTTCCACTAATTAAGGAATACCCAACTTTAACGCAAACATGCCAAGAGATACCGATAAACTAATATTGTGATCATTAATAAATACTGAACAATAACTGTACATAATAGAGAATTCCACAGATCATGAATGCTATATTTCCGAAAACATGTACTAATCTATAAAGTATTTTACTACTCATTTTGAGTGTTTTTGGTCTTTGTCAAGGTCAGACTGCAGTAGCAGGGTTTCATACATTAAGATAAGGAAAATATATACAGATCACGTATAGAATGCAGAGATCAATAAAACATTAAAGCAGAGTCAAGTTCATGTTCCAGATATGGAGACACTCAACATGGCAGTGAATAAACTTCAGGCTTATACTAGTCTACTTCTTCAGCTTGGGGTGTGTGAAGATGCCAGTCAAAAATGTCATAAAGTACCAGTAAACAAAAGAGGAGTAGCATGAGGAAGAGAAAAGGGAGAACCTTTCTAAATACAACATCACAAATGAAAGTGGATTATTGTAAAATGCTGGGGAATTTATTAATTGTAAAACCGTAACGGTATTTAAACATTTGGGTATGAATTCACGGCATTAACACAGTGTACTAGTTATCTATATACAGTCGCAAGAAAAAGTATGTGAACCGTTTAGAATTACCTAATGTTCTGCAGTAATTGGTCATAAAATGTGATCAGATCTCCATCTTAGTTACAATCATGAACAAACCGAATGTGTTGTAACTGATAACATACAAATAATTGAATTGTTCTTCCATGTACTGAACATATCATTCAAACATTCACAGTGTATCTTGGAAGAAGTATGTTATTCCCTAGGCTAATGAATTCAACAAAAGCTAAACGGAATCAGGGGTTAACAAACCTGGAGACTCTATGTGTGGGTTACAGCTACTCTGAATTACTGAAAAGACTCAAACTTTTTGAGTTCGTTATTCATGAGAAGCATGTGCTGATGTTAACCATACCTTCTAAAAAAGATTTCAGAAGACACATACTGTATGATCAAGTATCAAGAACTGCATGAAGCTAGAAAGGACTACAAAGTCAGAGTTTAGATCAGTCCACAGTTAGACAAATTGTCAATAAATGGAGAGGGGGTAGTACTGTGGCTACTCTCCCTAGAATCGGGCATCCAGCCAAGATGACTCCAAAGAGAAAATGTAGAATGCTAAATGAGGTACCAAAAAAGTAATCCTAGAATAACAGCTAAAGGCTTGAAGGGATCATTGCCACTGGTTAAAATCTCTCTTCATGAACCTGCCATATACAAAGCACTGAACAGGCGGGGTGACCATGGCAGGACACCACAACGGAAGGTGCAGCTCTCCAAAGAAGAACATTGCTGTAGATGGAGTACGCCAAAGACCACCTTCACACTCCACACTGCCACTGGGAAAATGTTTTGAAACAAAGGTTGAATCGTTTGCGGAGAAGTGGAGGATGGTTCCTCATTTTGGGCCCCTCTGCTGCCTCGGGACCTGAACAGCTTGCCATCATCAAAGGGAAAATGAATTCCCAAGATTATCTAGGTGTCTTAGAGGATAATTTCAAGGTGGCTGTCTGCCAGCTGAAGCTCAATAGAAGCTGGGTGATGCGGCAGGATAACGTCCCCAAACATCAATGTAAATATACCACAGGGTATAGTCTGAATGATCTCATCGACATGTTTCTGGAAGCTGTGTTCGGTTTCATCAGCAAACTAACAGAAGACATTATACCTAAAGTTACCTTACATACATGCCCAAACCAGAAACTGTGGATAGACAAAATAATTTTGGATGCAGTAAACACCTGCTCATACGCAGGTGTTTGCTATTTAACGTCTGTCTTTTCGTGTTCTCTTGGTTTATCATGTCTTTATGTATTTCAGTTACAATTCTTTGTTTTTTTTTTTGCTCCCTGTTCAGTTTTCCTTGTTTTAGTTTCCCTTTGGTGTTTGGGCCTTTTCTGTATCTGACGATTGACTGCCTCACCTGTTCCTTGTTGCCCTTGAGTCCTTGGTAAGAGGTTAAGGTTCTCACCTGTCCCTTGTCCAGTCTTGTTAACAGTGTATTGAAATGTTCAGTTCCCGAGTCAGTCATTGTGATTGTGGCTGTGTGTTGTACAGTAGCTGTAGTTGCCCTGTGTTTGCTGCTGGTTTATTTTGGTTGTACCTGTGTTGCCCCCTGCCTCAGTTTAATCATTTACCTGTTTTATTTTCACCCCTTGTGGTCCCTTTGTGTTCCGACTCTCTCTTTGTGTTCTGTCATGTGTATAAAACCTGTTTGTTGAGAACTGCTACATGGATCGTCCCTCCTTTGTCATGCCCCGTCGTAACAGCAAGAAATATGAACAATTACAAAGCCGCCTCCAAAGCCCTCTGGGAGATGGTGAAAGAAGCCAAAAGATGGAATGGAGATAAAACTAAAATCCCAGTTTGAACAGCCTGATCCCAGGGGCATGTGGCAGGGACTACGAATAATAATAGATTATAACTGGTCCACCTCCACCACAGCAAGGGCTGATGCATCACTGTCAGGGGAGTTAAATGCCTTCTACACACAGTCTGAGGTGAATCCTGTTAATTCCAGCCAGCGGAATACTCTGGCCACAGTGAAAGCTCCAATCGACCACAAAATCGCACTTATTACTGTCTTAATGTCGAGCAAGACATGCAAAGAATCTTCAAGAGTGAAATGCAGGGAGGCAGGGGGTCCAGACGCCATCCCAGGATAGGTATTCAAAACCTGTGCCGACTAACTATCTGTGGTGTTCAGCATAATATTTAATCAATCCCTGATCCAGCCCCCCATACTGATCCCACCATAATACCATTCCCAAGAAGCCACATCCCTGCAGTCTGAATGATTACAGCCCCATTGCACTAACTCCTGTGGCAATGAAGTGCTTTGAGACAACTGAAAAATCTCGTATGCATTTCACTACCCAAAGACCTGGACCTGGGACAATTTGCATACCATCCTAACAGATCCAGTGACAACACCATAATATTTCTATGCCACACAGCACTGGCCCACCAGGGCAACAGAAGTAGGAACTATGTGAGAATGCTGTTAGTAGATTATAGATCAGCATTCAGCACCATAGGGACCTTGGACTAAACACCTACCCACGTGACTGGGAGCTTGACCTCCTCTTGAGCAGACCTTAAGTTGTGTTAGTCACACATAGTCATCCCTCACCCTCAATGTGGGAGCCCCCCAGGCCTGTGTCCTGAGCCTCACCCTCAATGTGGGAGCCCTCCAGGCCTGTGTCCTGAGCCTCACCCTCAATGTGGGAGCCCTCCAGGCCTGTGTCCTGAGCCTCGCTCTCAATGTGGGAGCCCCTCAGGCCTGTGTCCTGAGCCTCGCCCTCAATGTGGGAGTCCCCCAGGGCTGTGTCCTGAACCTCACCCTCAATGTCGGAGCCCCACAGGCCTGTGTCCTGAGCCTCGCCCTCAATGTGGGAGCCCCCCAGGGCTGTGTCCTGAGCCTCGCCCTCAATGTGGGAGCCCCCCAGGCCTGTGTCCTGAGCCTCGCCCTCAATGTGGGAGCCCCTCAGGGCTGTGTCCTGAGCCTTGCCCTCAATGTGGGAGCCCCCCAGGACTGTGTCCTGAGCCTCGCCCTCAATGTGGGAGCCCCCCAGAGCTGTGACCTGAGCCTCACCCTCTGCTGTACTCTCTGTACAACTTCGACACTAGGGCCACATGACACTCCAGCATCAAGTTTGCGGACAGCTGTAATAAGCCTGATTACCATAGCAATTAGCAGGCCTTCCTGAAGGAGGTGGAAAATGTGTCATTCTGGTGCCAGGACAATAGCCTCCTTTTTAATGCAAAGCAGACAAAGTTTATGGTTGATTTTTCCCATAATAAGTAATATAAATTGGATTAATTTGTATTAGAATGTTTAAACCTGTATAAATACATACCTAATGGATAAAACCATAAATAAAATCTTTAAAACCCATAAATGTATGAAATAAATGAAAATTTACCTGCACTTCACCTGTACTTTGGAGAGCTGATGGCATACAGTTGTTTCGTTTTTAAGCTCTATCATGGTTCTCATAACTTACTGGTTTGCTGCTATTACTAACCTTCTTAGGACCCCTGGTGGCTTAGTCAAAAACGAAAAAGCAACAAAAGCAAAATAGCACAAGAATATTCATAGCACAATTTGGCAGTATACTGACTCATACAGAAGCATTCTATCCTTTGTTTATGCATAAATAGACCCATGCTTTCTGAGACTCATTTTAGCACAAAAGGGTTGCCTGAGCGAGAACCTAAAATATGTTTGACAACAGAGACATTTTGTTTTACCAAACAATAAGATTAAGAACTTAACTGTATGGGATGTGAGACATTCGAGAACCAAGGTTCCACTGTAGGTTTTTTGCATTGCAATCATAAAATATGACTGGATCTTCATCCAAGTCACAATATTGGATAAACGTTGTTCAGCTAAGTGAAGCTGTCATTCAAGGGAGATGGAGGTCCATCTGAGTGTAATCGTGTTGAACGTGACCAGTCATAAGAGGGAAAAGATTTTCCTTTGGCTTCCGCCCACAAACTCAGCATCGGCCGTCTCTTAGATAGAGATGTGCAGTGAAAACAGGGTGGAAGGCAGCTACAGCACTCTGCAGGTTTTTAATGTTAATTCACATTTGATATTGTTTTTATGTTTGCATAAGGTATTGACTATGTGATTATTTGAATGTTCTTGCAAACATAAACTATATAGTGCTGATAATTTTATGGATATCAATATAAAACATAAATCATTTAATTTGCGCATCAGTACTTTTTGAATATTGTCAGCACATTTTAAAGCTACCATGATAATACAGATAACCATTATAATTTTGGTGACAGATTGTTATATTAAATTTTCATTTCTAGTTCCAATCAAGTTTCACAATAAATAAATAGCTGGGTTGTTAGACAAAGCCATCTATAAGTATTACTTACAGAGGTCACCGTCATTGTGTTTTCAACTTTCGACTTACTGTCAGGTCTCAGACTTTTGAAATCACAAGCCAGGTAGTTCCAAAGGGTTCACTTCAGCATTCATGCCATTTATATCCACAGTCCAGCAGCACATTTGTAACTTCGCATTTAATTACCATATACAGTATGTGTACTAAGAACGAAACTTACAAGAGCACCCAATCCACACTGTCCTGATAAGGTGTGAAACTGCATACCGAACTAGATTAAATTATATCTTTCTATTTATTTGTACTGACAGCCATATTTCATTATACTCTTAACACTCTTAATACTCATAATTAGTGCAGACATCCTTCAGAGTGCATCATGTCCTCTTTGGAGCAATAGAGCTCATCATTGCTATTGGGCTAAAGTGTTGAATTATTATATCAATACTGAATTGAAGTGTTTTTACTTAATTGTTAATTTGACTTTTTTCAAATAATTATAATAACAACCTAAGGATGTATGCTTTTCGCCGATAAAGTATGAAATGAAGTGCTTTCTGAATGAAAAACACAATGATGTAAACAAAGCCAGCTCAGCGTCAGTAATGTCTTTGAGTATTGTTTACAGCAGAGGAGGGCAACATTTTTACTCAACTCAAAATATACATGATCACATTTGGAAGTTCAATTATTTCCCTGAACAAACATGAAATTTATATTGATCCCATGTGCAAACATGTGAAACTGCATGTCGTGAAAATGTCGTGAACATGCTAGTTTCTGTACCAGAGCCGTGTGCGTGACACTCTGAACAGGTAAGGAGGGGGCTATGAGGATGTTTTTTCATATCCTTAAATTTTATAAAATTAACAATATTAAAGACAGGATCGTTTTAAAATAGGCATTGTATGTATTAGAATTTCTAAGTAATAAGTGTTCAGCAGTCATTTATTTGTGTGTCCCTTTTGTCATGTTTTTATATCAATAAGTACTACTGTATTACAGTTATGGATAATGGAATAAGCAGTTTAATAAATTAAAGACTAGTGGAAAGATGGTCATAGGAGATTAACAAAGTAAAGGAAGAAAATGAAATAGCCAGCTGGAAACAAAGCAGATTTACGACTTTTGTAGAGGCATTTCATTTTTATATCAACTATAAATGACAAAAAGAATTCTAGAATAATACTATGAGCAAAACTGATATGACAAACTGGTGATATGTCAGTATAAGGCATTAAGACAGGAATGGTATTGAAATTGTGGTAGTTTCTATCTCTGCCCTCTGGCTATAAGAATTTGTAAGGTATGCTGCATATTGTGGTCATGATTTGCTACGTAATCCTGTGTTAGTAACACCTGTGACCTTGAATAGGGCTGAGCTGCCATCTGGCATATCGGGCATTTTCCCAGTGGGCAGGATATGGGGGCCAGCAAAATGCACTATGGGGGACAACAACACATTATGTAATAACACTGTATTATGTAATAACAATGCATTATGAAATAACTTGACAAAATGTAACAAATTTATTTGCCTATTCATGGTCATGGGTGATCCAATGCCTATCCTGCCTGTTCATGGTCACGGGCGATCCAGTGCCTATCCCGCCTATTCATGGTCACGGTGATCCAGTGCCTATCCCGCCTATTCATGGTCACGGTGATCCAGTGCCTATCCCGCCTGTTCATGGTCACGGGCGATCCAGTGCCTATCCCGCCTGTTCATGGTCACGGGCGATCCAGTGCCTATCCCGCCTCTTAATGGTCACGGGCGATCCAGTGCCTATCCTGCCTGTTCATGGTCACGGGTGATCCAGTGCCTATCCCGCCTGTTCATGGTCACGGGTGATCCAGTGCCTATCCCGCC
>JABFEA020000119.1:26455770-26475532 GCA_019775915.2 Cyphomyrus plagiostoma | reverse complement strand
GGGTGATCCAGTGCCTATCCCGCCTGTTCATGGTCACGGGTGATCCAGTGCCTATCCCGCCTGTTCATGGTCACGGGTGATCCAGTGCCTATCCCGCCTATTCATGGTCATGGGTGATCCAGTGCCTATCCTGCCTCTTAATGGTCACGGGTGATCCAGTGCCTATCCCGCCTCTTAATGGTCACGGGTGATCCAGTGCCTATCCCGCCTGTTCATGGACGCGGGCGATCCAGTGCCCATCCTGGGGGCTACGGCCGCAAGGCTTACCAAAATTTATCTAATGAAAATTTGTTACATTTTGGTGAGTTATTACATGACGCAGACTTATTACATAATGCCTTGTTACATGTTTAACCCTGAATCATCTCAAAATACTTTATCTCAGGTTAGAAACAGTAATGACTCAAGACTGCACTATTACTGAATAATTTAACCAAATAGCACATGCAAATGCAGGGTTTTATTAGAATGGAAAAGCTCCTTACTGTTATGTAACCCATCTGTAAGTAAATTACAACTCCAAAGTTGGGACAGGGTGGAAAATGTGAATAAAAAAAGAAAAAAGCAAGCTATACATTTCTCAAATTTTATTTCATTACTGATTTGGCGTTGTACTAGTACATATTAATCCTGTGATGGATGGAAGAGAAGAAATGATATCATAAATCCACCCTTATGGTGTAGCAGGACCCAGGTGGTGAGTCTGTCAGAGGTGACATGCCATGGGGCAGTTTAGAGACACTGATAGCAACATACCAAACATCTCTGGAGTTCAAGAGCACCTAGGAGAACATCTAAGCACCCACATGGCAAAGCATGCAGACTCCAACCAGTCATTCATCTAGATAAATGCATTTGTAAAAATAGGAAATAATTCACAATTAATTATTATTACACATTGATATGACCAACACAAACTACATGTTCAGACGTAACTTTATAATTATTATTATTTTGAACTTAATATGTTCAAAAATAAGCGGAGTACAATTGTACCCCACGCACCACCAGTAAAATTGCCTTTGTGTCAGGCTACAGTTGCCAGTAATTGTGGCTGGTGGTTTAACTCGCCTGATAATATTACAAGTTTTATGAATCGCTATAAATCATGACTCTGAGTGGTTATAAGCTTTGCTCCAACACGGCACCTGCATCCACAGTCAGGCACACTCTGAATCCTACAGCCTGCATGACATGCCGAATAACATCCAGCAAAACAGGAGCCACCGGATACCAGTAAACGTACCCCTGGAGCGTCGAGGTTTATCGACGGGCATGACACAAAGGGCACAGGAGGGACAGAAAGAAAGGGCTGTTGTTGCCAATTCAAGGGGATTCCCCCAAGCTGGCGGGGGCTGTGTCAGGCTGCAGTTCCCACGGGGAGGCCATCCATCCACCAGGCTGATTAGCCACAGGGGAGAAGAGAGCACAAGCAGCCTGCGACCCGAGGGAGATTCCCCCGTGGACCTTGACGGCTGTGTTTGTGACTTCATCTTCATCACAGCAAAAGGACCCCAGCAAGTTATAATTCTTCAAAGGGCGTTTCAGAATCTGGTCGGACTGTCAGATTTTTCAAGGGCGGGGGCCTGATTTCAACACCTAATCAGCCCCCTATAACCCTTGCACCCTCAAATACGCACATAAATATGGTGAACAGTTACCAAAAAATATTAACTGAGCATTACAGCAACTCTATCAAATTAATTAGTAGATCTGCTAAAAATGTTACCAAAGTATAGGGTTTCAAAGTAAATATATTAGAAAAAATATCCAATAACAAAAATATGAGTCATAGAATTAAAAAATGCTACAGCTGCAACAATTAATTACTTGGAAAAAGGAAAAAAAAAAAAAAAACACGTAAGGGTTTTTACATAACAAAATCACGACATATTAGCTATGTAATTTGTTGCCACACAGTTATCACAAAAAAAAAAACTGACCATTAAAACACATTCCAAGTGTCTGTCACCAACCTGCACATTAGGGTGGATCTCAGTGTCATTACTCTCCATCCCTCGTTCCCCCTGGGAACTTTAGATAGGCTGACAATGAGCGAGCGAGTGAAGATGAAGACGGAAATAAAGCACTACTGCGATACACCCTCGATTTCGCAAAACAAAGCTCTGCAGAAGGAAACTTGTGTTTTTAATTCAACTCTGAGAATCTTGATGTGACAAAAGTTTGGAGATTGGTAAAAATATCGGTACTGCCAATTTGGTACTCCTACAATATTGGTTGGGACTTGTCCCTACTGTCCATATCCAAATCTGCACCCTTATTTTTGTGTAGCCATTGCTGATCAAAATCCCTAGATTTACGCAAGCAGGGATTAATTATCCCCCAGATCATTAATGGCTCTGCTCTAGTCAGGCTAGCTCTGGATATTCTAGCACCATATCAGGCGGGACATTCAGCGAAGCATTATTGTTCATTATTTTTTTTGCTCATATTTCTCTCTAAACTATATGATCTTGGGTCGAATGTCAATCTGCAGGCGTTTGTGCCTTATAAGTCAATAGAGCTATTTGGTTCAAATGAATGACTCAATCTGGTCTGTGAGCTGTTTCCAAAATGTAGGACTGTAGGATTATTGTCTTTGCGAATACAATAAAAAATAAATGATAAAATGCTGAGGAATGTAATACAAGTATTCACATTTTGATCATAGTGATGGCAAAATTATATGACTATAGTAAAATTTATATTAATGTCTTTGCTCAAGGTTGTGACTGGAGGAAATTCATTAACGAACAAGTACTTGGGTTCAGTTGCATGGTATTAAGGAATCTGTAAGAATCGTAAGGCCTTGGAGCATTAATATAGGACTGTACCTGAAAGGTAACTAAGCAGTAATTGCAGGTAGACTGCTAGGGAAACAGAACATGATATTTCTCATGGGAAATGCTTGTCCTTAACAAGCATCAGACCTGCCACAAGTAAATTCTCCATAGCATCAAAGTTAATTAAAAATCTGATTTGCAAAACAAATATGATGGGTAGAAATGAGTTAGGAGGAGGAACTAACAAAAAAAAACACACCTTGTTCATCTCACCAGCTACTTGCCAGGTTGCAGACTGGCCCTCGACGACCGTAACTGAGAACCTTGCTTTAAGTCAAAGTGACACAGGATGGGTCAGATAGTCCTTAGAGCGACTGGCATTAAAGGCCTCTGCAAACCAAGGGATTTCACCCGGTGGCCTTAGGATCATATGAAAAGGGGAAGTAACATATAGCATAATGAAGGGGAGATATACAGTATAGTCTGATTCAATAGCACCCATAGGACATTTACAGAATATTTACAATATTACACCTAGCCTGGGTGGGTTATAGATGGTACCAAAGAAAAGAAAATGGCTGAATCCCAATACGCGTATTCGTGTACCTGTTTCATGACATCTTCCATTGCCGAAGACCAGTACCAATACAAAGGCCACAAGATCAGAGAGTGGTTTAAAAAATAAAAAAAACCCAGATATTGGTTTTGATCTTAAACCACAATTGGTGCATTCTCAGTCCCCGTGATCTGGCTAGATCATTCCTGGAAAGCAAGTCCTCAAGACCGCTCTTGCCTAGACCACAAGTAAGGTCTTTGTGTTCTTGGTATTGAGATGCACCCAATAAATACATGTGCACACAGATAACTACAGAGTGGCAAGGCAAGGGAGTGCCGTACGTCGTACTCTCCGCAGTTGGTTAATGCAATCCTGACGGTGGGGCCAGTAGCAATTAACCAATCCATGGGCACTTTCCCACCACAATTCCAGTACTTTCCATTAACTTCCAGTCCAGTACCTGCAGTACCTAAACTACCAAACCAGCTGGGGTACATTTTTGGTACTTTGGGGTGGGACTTGCGAATGCTTTTTTTTTTTTTTTTTTTTCTCCTCGATTGGTTATCCAAATAGCCTGCTTCTGAAATAAGTGCTGTCTTGGAAAAAATTAAGAATTTAAAAAAAAGACAATAAATGAAGTAAAAAAGAAAAAAAGTAATAATAATGTGTGGACAGATGAAGACACCCAAGCTGTAAAAGGACAATTTATGCCTTATATACATCTAGGTTGTTCTGCTGAGAGTTGCCTATTTGTGGAGATATTGGTAATAGAAATATTGGTCTTCTCTCGATTTATAACGGGAGTGAATGGCATTCTTTTTATGACGATTAAAGCAATCAGAAAATACATTTGAAAAATTCGATAGTAATGTCACTTACCAGAAATCATGTCCTGGTTATTAAAGATCATCCAAAGACTTAGCAGTGAGCTAAGGAACTATTTTCCTTGACCGAACTCCACACAATTGTATCACTGCACAGAACATGAGCATAAGCATCCTGGCACAATCTTCTGCAATATGATTGGTGTGTGTGGGGTGTTCAGTGGAAGAACCCCTTAGTGATTATTATTTATTTATTTTTTAACTGTGTGGTTTTAGGCCGTTGTATTATTGTGACATTTAGGAGAGGAGATGGATTCTATTGTGAGTTTTTCATGTGTAAATCAGTATAGTGAGGTAGGAGTGCAAGACTTTTCTTTGGCCTGGCCATATAATTAATTATATTCTGAGGTATGTGTTACTTTTGCTTTCTTTTATGTGGATTCTTTCCTTCATTTTCCTTTATTTTTCCCAAATAAAACTACCAAAACTAAGTATTACTTGGCTCAGTACAGGTGTTTTTTTTCAGGACAAGATATTTGGGTTCTCTTATATTATATATCTGGTCCCTTTTCCTCTACACTACTTGTTCAGCCTTTCCTTGAAAGGGGTCAGAATATCAGAATTTCTCCCGTTATACCAAAAAGCAGAATATAATAAATAATATTATTGTAATTTTATTATATATTATTCTATTATATTTTTTCCCAAAATCATCTTTAAAAATATCAAATAGGATCCCTGTTTTTTTCTTTTTCCCTAAACAGGTAATTTCAAACATTACATTTTTAAAATGTAGTGTTACCTTTCGTTTAATTTCCAATGCCAACTTAAACTATGAAGGTTTCAGACAGCAACATGTAGATTTGCATTTTTTTGTGACCCGACATACCAATCTAAGGCTAAATAAGCTACCTAATAGTTAAATAGATAATTGTCTTACTTTTAATTTAGGTTCGTTTACTACAAATTGCTTGGTGAAAAACAGTGTATAGAGCAAGAAGTAACAAAGAAAATTTTAAATGAAACAAATACAATAGGTTTAAACTTAACCACAAAACAAAGCCTGAACAAAACCAACCCTGAGAATTAACACTGACAATCACTGTAATTACTGTAGTCTAATTTGGTAAATTGGTTCTTCTGCTGTCTGCTTTGTTGATAAAATAAAATATACCACCTCCAAATATTCCACCAGATATATTATTATCGTTCACAAACTTCAGTGTTGTCTGCAATAACGGTATACAGAACCAGGTTCAAGTCTAAAATGTTTTCTTACAAAACTTGGCATAAAAATATTGCTTGCATGTAAATTATTTAGACACATTAATAATATTTATTAACATTACCATGACCTCATTATTAACATTTATTTATCCTGATGAAGGCTCGAAAGAATTATCAGTTAAATCGAAGGCTGGCTGCTATTAATTACTGCTTTTATTGCTCTTCAATCACACCAGTTAAGGCAAAAAGGTCCAATTAGAAGGTGCATAAACTCCTGTCTGGAGTTTTCACCCAATTTAAAATGTCATGCTACATTACCCCCGTGTGTTTAAGTTATTTTTAATAGGATATTTGTACATTGTTGATTTGTTGTGTAAGAAATGGGAGGTTTGTACAAAACATCAGTATAAGAGGCTCTGGGGATGTCACAGTTATTGCTGCCTGGTTTTCAATGTCACAAGCACAGTGCGTCACTGCAGTGCGTCATTGCAGTGCACACAGTTCCGTGCTGTACTGGTTCCCAGTCCCATGGGTCCTGCCATGTGGCCCATCCTCTTCTGCCTTACTGTCCCGTTCTCCCTGCTCCACCGTCGACAGCAAGCTGCCCTTCAGCTCCATGAGCAGCTCCTTCCCTTCACTAGGGGGTAGGTTCCCCAGGTAGTACTGTGGAGCCAGCTCCACTAACCTGCAAGTATCATGGAGGAAAAAAAAGAGGGAAGCATGGGGGTTAAGGTGGGCACTGAACGCTACAGAGCAGAAGAGATTTAAAACTAACTAGACTAAAAAACCACAAGTGAACAGAAAGACGAAGGAAAGAAGGACCATGAGCTGGTTTTCAAATGAGCTAAGCCAAGAATCGATTCAGGCCGAATCGCGCTTGGTCGCACAGCCACGTTCACGGTCTCACATTTGCGGCTGAATGTCGGAGACGGTGCGTATGCAGTTGTCATGGGAGATAGTGAAGTCATGGTACAGGACCCAGCTGGGTGGGTTGGGACGGGGACGACGGCACAGGTACGAGGAGAAGGAGTGCAGATGTGCCACATGTCGGTGGGTTAAAAGCAGGTAGTTCCCAGAGCCATCTACATCGTGAGCGACCTGGGGGGAGATGTCCGGTCATTCACTGAACAGCAACGGCATCATTTTACAGCACCAGTAATCATCCACTGGTATTTCCAGTAAATACCAGGAATGTGTATAATTTAATTATGATAAATCAATTTAGAGCTTTACTATAAGTAAGTCGTCCTCACCTTGAGGAAAAATCCGGCAATGAGTGCCTGCTTTATGTTGTTGATATTTTCGTGGCAACCAAAGGCAGGTGCTGAGATGGGCAACTCGATACGCTGCATGACGTCCAGCAGCTGTGCCCGAATGGTTACAGCTAGTCGTAAGGAGGCAGCATTGAGGAAGTTTTTAGCACACCAGCCATCGTCCTCTTGGTCTAAACAAGTACAAAAGGAAAGACACATCGGGCTTTAAAACGATCTATTCTGCAGGCACATAGCTACATATCTCAGTCCAGTGTTCTTTAATCATGCGAACAGCCTCAAAGTTATAGTCAATGTGTTTAGGCAAAAATAAGACTCACGCTGGACATACGCATTGAAAACATTGATTAGAGTGAAGTGGTCCCCCTCTGGATGCAGGAGGAGGCGCCAGTGAGTCATGGCTGCTGCTTCATTGTGAGGGAGTGGTGTTGCAAAGCAAGGAGGAGCTGTAAAGAGGAACAGAGAAGAACAAAAATGAAGCTTAAAGAAAACACAGCATAACATACGTATTGTTGTAATATTGCCCGTGGTGTGAGTATATGTGTTGAGACACAATTTTAAACATACTGATTCAGATTTAAAGCCATAAATCGTTCCAAAGAAGCATGGTTAGGTTAAGTGTAAACGGCAATGCCAGCTGCAAGTGTGCACAGCACAGACCACAGAACCAGATCACAAGATCCAATTAGATTAATCAGAACTGTGCGATGCAATGCTGTGCTATCCCAGTCATTACCGGAGAGCATAGCTGCAATGGTGAGCACCTCGCTGACACAGTCAAACTCGCAGGATGCGATGAGGGCTTTGGCCAGCGGGGGCTCCAGTGGCAGCTCTGACATGATGATTCCTACTTCTGACAAGTTACCATCATCATCCAAAGCTGCCAGATAATCCAGATCCTCAATGGCCTGCATCAGGGACTCTGGGGCTAGATGTAGAGACCAGAATGGTGCATCGAAGAGGTGGAATAAAGACATATATTGAAGAATGGATGGCAGTAGAGGATAGGGGAGGAGATGAGACAAGACAGTAATAGAAGGCAGAGTTCAAGGAGTAGAAATAAAGAGTTACAAGAAACAGATAGATAAATATAAAAACACAGTTGAAGTGACCAACACTGAATGCATTTTTATTGTTTGGAAAAAACTATTTTCTGGTTGTACTGGATGATGGCTTGAGAGCAAACAAACGGCCGATAGCAGGAGTCATTCAGCAGAAAGCTCTCACCAGGCCTATCGAGGAACTTGCACTGGCCCATGTCAGCTATGTCCAGCCTTTTGAGCAGAAGCACCACGTGGCCGAGGTTCTCCTCCACCACACCAGGGCTGCGAGTCTTCACCATGACCTCATCGTACAGAGACTGGGGATAGAGCCGGAAACAGATTCCTGGAAAGAATGAGGGTTTAACTTGTCAAATAAGGATTCCTCACTCTCAGCGTGACAGGCTTTCACTGCATATTACATTATACAGCATAATTTTGTCAATTAAGAAAAAAATCCACTTAGAATTGTATCCATTTTTGCAGATGGATATTTTTATTCAAATACTTTAAGTCAGGTACCCTAGTGAAGCGTACAATAGCACAGTTTCTCCAAGGACTTTGACAAGTTACTGGATTATTACTAAGTGATAGACACATCTTTGCCCAATTACTACTAGTCATTAGCTTGGCACTCTGGTTAGCTATTCTCCCAACTCCTTTTGACAGATTTGTCTCAGCTCACAGAACTGGGCAGAAGTTTTAGGTTTTAAAAAAAAAAAAATGATCTTCATGTTTCAACAACTAGCACTCCTTCTTTCCTAATTAATACCTCACTGAGTTCTTTAACCAATTAAGTTAATTAACTTAGGTGAGCTAATGGCTGAAGTATGGTTGTACTGGATGATGGCTTGGGAGAAAACAAAAGCCCGATAGCAGGAGTCATTCAGCAGAAAACTCTCACCAGGCCTATCGAGGAACTTATACTGGCCCATTTTTTCTTGTTCATTTTTATTGTTACTGTTAATTTGCGTTAAATAACTTATTTTACATTATTTAACATTATACTAATGATATTTCTTGCATACTGAATCATTTTCCCTGCTAGAACATCCAGGCACTTTTAGAAACAACCTTTTCCCACATCCTATTCCAAGCAAGACGGCTCTTTCTGAGTGAAGTCTTCTTTCTTACCATCCTCCCATAAAGACCATTATTATGCAGAAATCCATATATACCTGTCGGATGTACCTGCACTCCACTGTCTGCCACTGAGTTCTGTAACTCTGCAGCTCAGAGTGGGTTTGGCTGCCCTGAAATGTCTGAGTCTTGTCTGGATTTTTGAGGGCTGGCATTTTCAATGTCTAAATCAGGGAGGTCAAACTCAGTAACTAAAAGGGCCATATAAAAAGCCACCGATGAATCTGCAGACCAACCATGGCTTATTTATTTAGTTAATAACAGTACGACCCAAACTTTGCAGTTATTTGGTTGAATATATATATATATATATATATATATATATATAAAAACATTCATAAATGTAGACTTTGTAATTAAACTTATTCCTGAAAAATCTTTTTATATAAAACATAAGAGATAACAGTGATTTACAAAACCTCTCTGAAGACTTACAACTAAATCCCGAAGACACATAACTAAATCAAATGTATCGACTGGGCTGATGAACTGTTATTCATCTGCTTTTATCTGACGTTATCCATGGATCCTTCCTTTAAATGAGAAATAGGTTGAGTTTAGTCCCAATAAATCAAAACAACCAGATTACAGCTAGAATGTTGTGCTGAATTTTCTGCTTGCTGCTGTTGAACTTGTCAATGGGCAGAGGGGCTGAAAGAGGAAAGATATAGTTTGGTAGGGAGATTTGCACACGACGATCCCTGCCTCCCTGGTAAAGCACATACTCACTGTGTGCTGTTCAGTTACATCATTTTCATTTCAATACACACAATGAAAAAATGATTACATTCCTTCCCACGGATGGAACCTAAATTCGCAAGTAGATATTAAACATGGAAAACATTGCGCTAATTGCGGCTGTGGGCTAGTTACAGCTAAAGCTGTTTAGTCAGTCATATTACTAATAATAATAGTCCCAATAAAATACACCAACACCAGAGAAAGAGCAGTTGATAAGACCAAGACTGAACACATCAAACTCATTTGAGACACTGATCGACCCAGAACAAGGCAGAACCAGCCTTTGCAGGTTGGTCTTCCAGTGGCGTTTTAAGACTCTTTTGGCAGGAAATTCAGACTGAGCTGAAAAAACAAATGCAGCTACGGGGGTGTTTGTCACAACAGATATGCGACCGTGTCTGTAGTAGCAGAGAACGCAATTAAGAAAATTCATTTAATTCACATTATTCAGTGTTATTTTACTTTTTTATTTTACACATTTATTTTCAAAAATGCAAATAAGCATTCCCTATGTTTTGTTATTCACATGTGTCGCCCACGATGTACAGTTGTTTCTAATTGTGCTTATAGTTTTAGTAATAAATAGTTTCAAAGCAAATTCAGTTTTACCCTTTGTACCAAAATTGCACTGAACTATTATTCCAAAACCAAGGTTTTCGCTGAACCGTAAATTTAGTGTACCATTAAACCCCTAATCCCAGGTCATTTTATTTATTTATTTATTTTAACAGAGTATCAACATTATTTTGCAGACCAATAACAGTACGCCCCCATGCCAGCACCGGTCTGCCCCTCTTAGAGACTGAAGTTTTCAACCACCGTTTTATCTTGGTTATACCATCCTGTCCCGTTTGTCTATTCTGCCGGCCCCAGGAGGATGGGCTCCCCCTTTGGGTCTGGTTCCTCCCAAGGTTTCTTCCTCCTAGGGAGTTTTTCCTTGCCGCCGTCGCCCTTGGCTTACTCATCGGGGGGTCTTTGCGTGGCAGAAATATAAAGCGCATTGGGACAATGTGATGTTGTGATAATGCGCTATATAAATAAAATTGCATTGCAAAATTGCATTGCACCAATATCATGCTGTGGACCCACAGGCTTTGAGTTTGACACATGTGGTCTAAGTGGTCCAAAGTACATTTCTATGTAAATGTCCCACTCTGCAATGAACAACAGTGAAATGAACAAAGAAATGTATGCAATTATTGCAATGCAGCAAAAATTGAAAACTTTTGCGGAGTCAAAATAGTTTTGAAATGCATTGTATCTATCTATGTGTTTAAAGTACCACATGACCTGCTGCAGCAGTCAGGAATAGAGAGCTAATGCTAAAGTGGTCATATCCATTGAATTGTAACCAAAACCCTGCATACCTTACAGTATTTCTCATAATGGCTCCCACCTACATTTGTAATCTTTCCAGCTATTATATCAATAAATTCAAATTCAAATTAAGAATTGCATTACCACACACTACTGAATGTGCTCCTGCAGTTTAGTTTGTTAGGTACAATTCCAAGGACAAATATCACAAAGACTTTAAAGACGTAGATTTGAAACAGTGACTGTTAATCCCTTATTCCCATTAATCTTCCACCCACTTACCTGGAGAGCTGCTATTGACTCTATGGCTACGCATATCTGCCTGGTCACAACTGATTGGTTGTAGTACGTGGAAGTTTGCTCTGACTTGTGGGTTGTAAACCTAAAGAGTGAGAGAAAACATATTATTGACTTAATAGGATGGAAACTACATAAACAAACTAATAACTAAATATGCAATAAAAAAAAATTCTTACACTTAAGAACTGAATATAAGGAAGAAGGAAGCTAAGGCTGACTAATGTATTTGAAGTTGGCTACAGCACAATAAAAAAAACAATAAACAAATTCTGATGGGTTATGATTGCTGAAAGTAGCTATATGGAGTTAATTCCATTAACCAAACTTCTATTGTCTCAAATAAAAGTGGCTTTGTAATAAACCCACATTATGCAATAACTCGACAGAATGTAACAAATTGAATGATGATACTTCGTAACATCAAGTTATTACATAATGTGGCAATATTACATAGTGCATTGTAACAGGCTTCATGTAATAGAATAACAACACAGAAATAGAATATGTTTCCTAGCAATTTTTCCACAAGATACACAGAGTAGCAATTTTCTGTTATCACTGCAAGCTAGCACTTCAAAAAGCAATCATTTTCATAATCGATTACAGTTGCCCCTCCAGATTCACATATTTTATATCCACAATTTTGGTTATTCGAATGTTGGCTATGAACAATTAAATGGGAAAAATTCTTAATGCAATTTTTTATCACATAAAATCATATAATATATAAATATTAGTAATACATAATATTTGTTAGTGTAAGTGCATACATTATCTTTTAAGATTTCAATCTTGGCTTCGATTTGCCTTGCCAATTTCCACACTGGATAGGCTCCAGACCCCCCGGGACCCAGAAGGATAAGCGGGTTGGACAATGGATGGATGGATGAATGGATTTTCACATTGACATGGATCTTCCACCCCTACCCTTGGCAAATGTGAAGGGGTCACTGTAATCATGTGATTAACTAATCAATTTAATTGGGTCAAAACACAGGGTGTAAAGAGATGGGCAAATGTTTCATTTAAAAACACAATAAAAACATTACACAATGTACAAAGTGGTCCTTTGTCTCTGCCATATTTAACTTGCAAATGATTCTACTTTATACTACAGTATAAAGATGATGGTATTTTCCAAAAAAATTCTATTCCAGCATTCAGAGTTCAAAATACCACGGTATACAGTATTATCGTAATACCACACAAGCCTGGTAACAACTTTAAATCTGTTCATAAAAGTTTACTCATTTCAATATACTGCTTTTATTTGTGTTTGTAGCAATACATATTACCTCACTGCTACACACACGCTGTCCAGAACAATCAGCAACCACAGACAAATGTAGTCTGAACACAGTCTGTGTGCACAACTGTGGACTATAACAGCATGTGGGAAACCTAAGCATGAACTAGGCTTAACACATGAACATTTATGTTGCTAGGTGGTGATATCAATATATGTGATATGTACAGAAAATCATAAAATGCAACAAATGGAAGACAAAAATTCATTGTTAATTATTTTTATTACAGATGATTATCAACATTACTGTGAGCAAGAAGGAAGCTGAATGTACACTGAACATACATGTTCTTCTACATAAGACCAGCAAAATGGGGTGTTGACTGAGCAGAAGAATAAAAATCAGCATTTAAACTGGACAGAAATAATGACTTGACATCTATCGCAATATTGACTAATATGAAAAATATTATCAGGATAACATTTTTTGCCATATTGTCCAGCTCTAATATGACTCAACACTGGAAGAACAACTCAAATGCAAAGTGTATATAGTGGTTTGTTAGTTTCAGTCATTATGTGACCAGCACCAAAACAAAAAACTTTCCTTGGCAGGGTCAGTTTAAATACCTATGTTTCTACACCTAAGGTTTTGGCTACTTCAACACATATGTGAGACCTTCTGTTCCACTCCTCAGGGGTTAATGCATATTTTCCACACGAAAATAAATACACTATTTGGACAAAAGTATTGGGACACTTGTTCATTGCACCTACAGGAACTTTCATGACATCCAATTCTAAATCCTTAGGCATCAATATGGAGTTAGTCCCCCCTGTGCCACTATAACAGCTGCCACTCTTCTGGGAAGGCTGTCCACAAGATTTTGGAGTGTGTCTGTGGGAGTTTTTGCCCATTCCTCCAGAAGAGCATTTGTGAGGTCAGGTACTGATGTTGGACGTGAAGGCCTGGCTCACAATCCCTGTTCTAGTTCATCTCAAAGGTGTTCGATGGGGTTGAGGTCAGTGCTCTGTGTGGGCCACTCAAGTTCTCCCACACCAAACTCACCCAACCATGTCTTCATGGAGCTTGCTTTGTACACTGGGGCAGAGTGATGTTAGAACAGAAAAGGGCCTTCCCCAAACTGGTCCCACAACATCGGGAGCACAGAATTGTCCAAAATGTCTGGTATAGGGAAGCTTTAAGGGGTCTAGCCCAACTCCTGAAAAACGACCCCATACCATTATTCCTCCTCCACCAAATATTAGTTGGCACAAAGCAATCAGATAGGTACCGTTCTCCTGAAATCTGTCAAATCCAGACTCATTCATTAGACTGCCAGATTTGTCACTCCACAGAACAAGTTTCCACTGCTCCAGAGTCCAGTGTCAGCGTGCTTTACACCAGAGGTCCTCAACCACCGAGCCGCATAGAAAAAAATATTTGATTTTGTCGTATTTTCGTCTTTTTATTTCCTCGTATTTACCCCCCACACTTTAGAGGCCGGTCCGTGAAAATATTGTCTGACATGTAACCGGTCCATGGCGCAAAAAAGGTTGGGGAGCGCTACCTTACACCACTGCATCTGACACTTGGCATTGTGCTTGGTGATGTGAGGCTTGCAAGTAGCTGCCGGGTCATGGAAGCCCAGTCCAGGAAGCTCTGGATTAATGCCAGAGGAAGTTTGGAATTGCAGTTATTGAGTCAACAGAGCACTGGCAATGCTGCTTACTTTCTGTAATCTGCCACTTCATAGCTGAGTTGCTGTTGTTCCTAAATGCTTCCACTATTGCAATAATACCACTTACAGTTGACTGTAAAATATGTAGAAGGGAAGAAATTTCATGAAGTGGCTATTGCAAAGGTGGGGTCCCGTGAGAGTACGACTCTAGAATTCACTGAGCTCTTCAGAACAACAATTGTATGTAAACCTGACTGCATGGCTGGGTGCTTGATTTTATACACCTGTGGCAATGGGTTTGAATGAAACACCGGAATTTAAGGATTAAGAGGTGTGTCCCAATACTTTTGTCCATATAGTGTGTACGCCAAGGTTTTTCAACTTACAATCGCCGTTGGGATTTCTGCTATTAGCACTATTAGTGTACAATGTCTGCGAAATATATTCATGTGTGCGTCCACGCCTAGCAGATTAGCGCAGCGCACAACACACCCAGCCAGTGACAAACACATATGGTATTCACAGAACAACAAACATGGACACAGTATGGAAGAACAGGTAGCTATAGAGTAACACATGTAGTCAAGGCTACAGGCAGAAGACAGACACAAAGTCAGTGATACACTGTTAAACAGACAAGCAGAGCTAAACGAAAAGTTCCAGGGGCACAGACTCACCGTCTTGAGCTGAAGGCCTGTGTCGATGACATAGCGGATATTGCTGAGGGTGAAAGAAGCTTCTCCAAGGATGTCAGTCAGGATGACTCTGCGTCTTGATTTCCCCGAGTCTCCTTGGTTCCCCGACTCCTTTACTTCAGACCCCGTATCGTATACACGCTGAGTGGCAGCCCCCAGGTCCAAGTGGAGAACCAGCACTTTGAGGATCCCCAGCTGGGTGTTCAGAGCCACAGACTCCTTCTCTAACAGTGCCTCACACTTGCCAATCTCCTGGTTGCAGATGAGGCAAAGAGACAGATCAGGGAGCTGTACACATCCAAACTGGCAGCAGAACATGATCTGGTTCAACATCCAAGTCACTGCTCTGTTCAATGAAAAGTTTACATGCATAACAGCTGCCCCACGTATGACGGAAACAAACAGCACAAGGGCACAAAAAGCCAAATATGGCAGCGAAAGAAGGATTCGTCTGTTGTTTTTAGTGAAGCTCTTGCATCTCCAGGTTATTTAAGCTTTTCTTTAAATGTGTTGCGATTTGGCAATGCTATAAATAATATGTGCTGAAAATAAAGGCTTGATAAAGCAGATATGGAAGAGGTCGGAGGGAGGTTAACAGAACCAAAAAGCCAAACTACTGCTTTCATTTATCTCAGTACAAGAACATCATTTGTTGTGCTGAGACACAAAAAACAGGTGCTGCAGTTACAGTAGTTAACAAAAACATTCATGGGTATTACAGACGTCAAAAAATTCCACCATTTTTTCTATCATAATTTTAAAAATGTGTGTGTTTCTAAAAACAAGCCACTAGAAAAAAGCAATTGAAATTTGTATTGTGCATCTGGGTAATTGTACAGGGCTAGGTACATAGTACATGGTACGTGTACACAAAACTGCCAGATTAGGAGTGGACCAGTTCCAAAACCATCTTAATCCCCCAGGGGCACAATTAAGGAAAACAGGAACCAGAGTCAGATTAGAGTAGAAAAAAAACATATTGGAAAATATTACAAAAAAATGGCTATAAGGATCAAGAACTGTCTGGGATCAGACGTACAGCAGAGGACATTGAAGTCAATTTGTCATGTTTATACCCTGATGTTTTCAAAGCTCAATGAACAATATATCAGAAAATGGGGCAGATTCAATTTTTTAAAATCATCACAAGAAAAGCAACAGGATTAAGCACGACTGTATTGCCGTATTACGTATATACCTGGGCACTGGGAAGGAAGACCAGGATGTCACCTTCCTCTCCTCTACGATGGAGATCAAGGACCATGTGACAGGCAGCCATGGCAGGCTCTCTTCCAGCAGAGGGCTCACGGTACAGCAGATCGACAGCAGCGGGTCGAGCGGGCTCGGGCACAGACAGCAGAGGCACCTCCTCGCCCAGGAAGGCAGCCGCGCGGGCAGCCAGCGGTGGGGACGTCAGCACTACCACGCGGAGCTCAGCCCTCTGCCGGCACACGTCCCGTAGCAGCCCCAGCAGCACGTCGCTGGCCACAGTCCTCTCCTGGGTCTCGTCGATCACCAGCAGCCCGTACTGTCTCAGCAGCGGGTCGGACGTCATCTCACTCAGCAGGAGGCTGTCGGTCACAAACCTGAGAGGCCAGGACACATTCCAGACGTTTATATGTCTCACGCAGGACTGTAGTGGTACGTAAGCAGGAAAATTAAATCGCTACGACTGCAGACTGCGCGATACGCAAGGTGGAAGGATAGCACAATGAAATCACGAGGTAAAAACCTGAATTTATAGAATATAGAAACACATAAAAAGTACATAAAAGATACAAGTTATAAGAAAATATGACCAAATATTTTACGTGCAGTTTGCAGTTGTTTTAGTTTTTATTGGGGGAGTTAATGATCCCAATGGCCTGGGGGTAGAAGCTTCTCCTCAGCCCCTCAGTCCCGGCCTTAAGGCCCCGAAGGCACCTGTTTGAGCGCATGGGGGGAGGGGTGAACGTCTTAATGTCCTGGACCTACATTGTTTGAGGTAGATGCCCTGCACCGTATCGCCCTCTGCAGGGCTCTATGGTCCTCGGGGCTGCAGATGCCGTACCAGGCCGTGATGCCCTCAGAAAGCACAGGTCCCATGGTAGTGCTACAGATGGTTATTTGCGGCGCAGAGGAGATTTTGAATTTTCCCAGCTACCTCAGATGATGCAATTGCTGCCTATCTCTCAACAACTCAATGGACGTTTAGGTTGTCCACGTCAGGTCCTCAAAGACACCCGTGGCAGCTCTCTCTCTCTCCATCAGAGTCCTGAATATCTTGAGAGGTATGTACTTCCTGTGAACTACAGGAGATGGGTAACCGCACATCTATTTCCCTCATCCTCAACACTGGAGCCCCACAAGCAAGTCCCAGGTGTCAGAGCTTGGAAACAAGCATTGCGGGAACTATGGTGTTGAAGGTGGAGCTATAGTCAATAAACAGCAGTCTTGCATAGTTCCCCCTTCCAGTGTCCAGGGGGGAAATGATGGCGTGAGGAACGTAAGAGATGGCATCGCCTCTGCGCCTGATTGGGCTGGTAGGAAAACTAAGTCTAAAGAGCTGGGCAGAGATAAACAGATGTAGTCTTTAATGATTTTCTTAAATCACTTCATCACCGCAGAGGTCAACGAGACAGGATAGGACTCATTTAGACAGGCCTGGTTGTTGTTCTTTTGAAACAGACAACTCTGGATCTCTTGAGGTATGCTGGCATGACAGACTATGCCTGGCACTGTTTGAAAATGGAAGTGAACAGCAGGGGTAGATGGTCTGCACAGGACTTTAGGACATGCCCTGGGATGCCATCAGGGCCTGCAGCCTTCCCCTCTTTCACAGGATTTTCTCCTCAAGTCATGTACTGAGACTGTCAGTGGGCAGTGCTCTGTAATGCTAATGCAATTAGCAGTATTTACATTAACACAGCTATCTTCAAAGCGTGCATACAAGTACAGATCATTTATCAGGGATGGATCTGCCTTAGCCACAGGTCGGATTCATTCTCATATAAAAATAGTGATTTCATGTCGATGTCATTTTGTTGATGATGATGTCATGCAACCAGACCGAAACATGTCCCAGTCAATATCGCTCAGACCATCCTGTACTGCAGTTTCAGATTGGGCAGTCCAACATCTGACCTCTCGCATAGATAGGGCTTCTATAATTAGTTTCCATTTTTATTCTTGTATAAGTAAAATGGCGACATGCTCAGACTTGCCAAAAGTCGGTGAAGAAGTGGCTTTACCAGCCTTATTGAAGAGTCTAACAGTGATCCAGTACCATATCGCCCCTTGTGGGACAATTCATATTTTGCTTGAAACAAAACTTTAAGGTTGGTCTTGTTAAAAATCCCCCACTGTGAGGGCTGCATCTGGGTGCTTCATATTGTTTGGTGATCATATCATGCCACTGCTCTATTTGCTTGTGGTGGAATGTACACGCCGGTGATGATGACCGCGGTGAACTCCCGGGGCACACAGAAAGGGCGATAAGGGTGATCAGAGGTTCCAGACCATGTGAGCAGGCGTGAGAGAGAATAGTGACATTCTTTAGATTGTGCCAGTTATTGTCAGTCATAAAAGAGGCTCCCCTGCCTTTATATTTGCTGGACTCCTCTGCTCTATCCAAGCGAGAAATGGAGGACCCAGCTGACTGTATGGCATGGTCAGGTACTAGCGGGGTGAGCCATGTTTGAGTGAAACAAAGGGTGTTTCAGTCCCTTATGCCCTGCTGAAAACACATCAGGGCCCTGATGTCATCCAGTTTGTTCCAGGTACTGAACATTTGCGAGCAGGATAGTGGGCAATGGCAGACGGTTTGATTTTTCTCATATCTGGTTTCCGAACACCAGCTCATTTTCCTCAATGATATTTCCCTACGTGTCCTCTGAGGTGCGCTGCTATTGTTTTGGTCTGCATCTCGGAGGAAATCCTTTGACCAAGTGGAAAAGTTGTATGAAAAAGGTTGAAAAACTGTAGGAAGACTATATACTGATGTTTAAAAGCATGCTATAGTCATATGTGAAGATGGTGGTGAAGAAGGCAGTGCTATCATTCGGCAGCCAGAGGGTTGCCAGTTCGAGCCCCGCTTTCTCCTGACCCCATCAAAGTGTCCTTGAGCAAGACGCTGAACCCGAAACTGCTCCCGGTGTGCAGGTTGGTGCCTTGCATGGCAGCCTCTGCCACTGGTGTGTGAATGCGTGTGTGGATGGGTGAATGTGGGGCATAAATTGTAAAGCGCTTTGAGTGCTCGGAAGAGTAGAAAAGCTCTATCTAAATGCAGTCCATTTACCATATGTGATTAGACCAGTGGTCAAGGAAGCAAAAAAGGATTAAAACTAAGAAAATAACAAATAAAATGCCGTTTGAGTGGAGTAGATATGATGGTGCCCAGTCTCAGCCATGCTATGGAGGGATGCAAGAGAGACACTGACACTAAAAGGAAGGGGAAGGAGGTATCTACCTCAGCAGCGTGTCGGAGGTACAGCCATCATCATGTGGAACCCTGTATCCCACCTCCAGGCCCAGACTAAGGTCCATTTCATCAGCCACACGCAGGGCAAGACAGCTTGCTGCTGCAGCATAGGGCTGTGAACAGCACACCAGCCCAGAAGAAAAGTCCAAAGAAAAGGCATATTCCACACACCACTGCGGAACCTAGAAAAGAGAAACCTTCAACTTAATGGGCATATTCCACACACCACTGCGGAACCTAGAAAAGAGAAACCTTCAACTTAATGGGCATATTCCACACACCACTGCGGAACCAAGAAAAGAGAAACCTTCAACTTAATGGGCATATTCCACACACCACTGCGGAACCTAGAAAAGAGAAACCTTCAACTTAATGGGCATATTCCACACACCACTGCGGAACCAAGAAAAGAGAAACCTTCAACTTAATGGGCATATTCCACACACCACTGCGGAACCTAGAAAAGAGAAACCTTCAACTT
>JABFEA020000119.1:26443917-26455489 GCA_019775915.2 Cyphomyrus plagiostoma | reverse complement strand
AAAGAGAAACCCTCAACTTAATGGGCATATTACACACACCACTGTAGCACCTAAAAAAGGGAAACCTTCAACTTAATTGGCATATTCCACACACCACTGCGGCACCAAGAAAAGAGAAACCCTCAACTTAATGGGCATATTACACACACCACTGTAGCACCTAAAAAAGGGAAACCTTCAACTTAATGGGCATATTACACACACCACTGCGGCACCTAAAAAAGGGAAACCCTCAGCTTAATGGCCTGCCCCACGTGAAAAAAGACCCAGCAGACAACATGTAAGATTTAGAGTATCCGGGAGGTCTACAAAATGTCTCCCTTGAGAACCTCATTAGCGCTAGAACTTATAGTTCCAACACAAAAATTAAACTAACTGGGGAAGAATTTTTAAATAATAGGAGTCTGTAATAATGTTTCCAGCAGAGTACTTGAATTCAATTAGTTTTATTTACATTTAACCTTTTGTCTTCATCATTTTTGCATCAGGGGTTAGTGTTGTTTGTTTTAATTTGGAATTATGTTTCGCGCAGTGTAGCAGACAATTCTATCAGATTTATTTACATCTGCTCTTTTGTTTCACTGTTATCTTGCATCGGTGCCTCGGCTGTTTCAGCGTTACCCAAGCGCTCACCTGCGTGCTCTTGCCTGCCCCACTCTTCCCACATAGAACTATTATGCTGTGGCTCTCCAGCAGCTCCATCAGACTGTCCTTAACACTCCAGACAGGTAGACGGCGCCGTTCCTCCAGCATGGTGTAGTACCGTGAGGAGAAGGGAAGCCCATCGTAGGGGTTAACTTCCAGGTCCCCTAGTACCTCTTCTTCCCCCTCCGCCTCTGCCTCCTCCTCCAGCTCCTCTGATGGGAGTGAACTGACAGACAGGGAGTCTAGACCCAGCAGATAGCAGTCTGAGGCCGAAACAACAGGGACAGAAGACATCACTGTTGTCACCGGGGAGAGGGATGGGGGACGAATTCACAATTACCTGTATGCAACAGAGAAAGAGAGGTTAGAGTGCGTATCTTAATTTCTGTTTAACTGCACCAGTTACCAATTTATTTTAACATTAGTACAAGTCAGATTACAGAGGAAAGAAGAGAAATAAGCAATTAAATCCTGCCCTAGCAGGTGATCCTAGAGACAGGTCAATTAAAGGCTAATTCATTCTTCACTTTTCTTGGTGCCTTTATGCTCCACACACAGGCAGGTGACATACGTGTCCGATGGACCGAACGCATGCAGCCCAGGAGTCTCATTTCTCAAAGTGTACAGAGAACAATTTCTAAATGTGTGCATACAGTACGGATCACTGGTACGGAGAAGCGAATTGGTATTTATCACTTGTGCGTACGAATGGCCGTACGAAATGAATGTTGACAAATCTCATGCGTTGTAAATGTGACTGCATGCACAGCCTAATGTGTATAAAGAAATGACCTCAATCAACCATATATGGATATATTACTTCCGTTAAACTGAATGTCTTGCAGAAATGGAAACTGTGAAGAAAAGGGAAAGAAATGGAACTTCACTGAGAACGAGGTTTTGTTTGACTTAGTAGAAAAAAAACAAATTGGCGACTTCACCAGTGACCTGTCGAAGAGAAAGAAGGACTGTGTCACCTGTAATGCTAATGGCAGCATAGGTGAGGAAGTGGTTCAGTCTGAAAATAACCACCGAAAAAAAAGGATCACAGCCCACAGATGCCATGTATGTGCCACAGGGGGTGGCCCGAGCACTAAGTCAGTGTCAACTCTGGAGGGTAAAATAGGCACCATTATAGGCAAAACAGGAATCGATCCCTTTCCCTAACACAGGGGTGTCCAATCTTATCCACAATGGGCCGGTGTGTATGCGGGTTTTCGCAGCAACTCCCTAATTAGATTACTAATTAGAGGACTGATTGGCTGAGGAGTCCTCACACCTGGGTTTGAACAGCTGACCTACAGGTTATTCCAAAAACCTGCATACACACCGGCCCTTTGCGAATAAGATTGGGCACTCCTGCCCTAACAGAAATCATTCCAGATGGGGATTCAGACAGCTCCACTACCCACAGAAGGCCAGACCATCAGAAATAGGTACGATTCTTTTACGAGTGCGTTTAACTGGCTGCAGGAGGTAATGTGTCGCACGCCACAGTAGACCAACAAGTGCATGTTGTCGACAATGAACTGTGCCAGACACGTCAGTTATATTATAAAGCATTTATTTAGTGACAATGATTTATTTCTGCTTGTCTTGTCAGCCTCTCAAAAATGGTGCGAGCTGCTGGCCGAAAATTGACCACACAAAACTGCCCTTGGCAGACGCAATTTACTGATGAGCCATGCATCACTGTCACCAAATAGATCTCTGCAGTCTTGTGATAGGTCTCCCATCCTGTGCCTTGTTCATTAGATGTTTTTTGGGCATGGATCTTTTATGACTATGAATAATATATGAATAGTTCCTTTGTCATTAGCAAGACCTGCCTGCTCATCTAGATAATTCTAGCTTGACAGTTAATTGATGATTATTTAGGAGTTTGTGCATGCCTTGTGTGCCAATCTGGTTGCTTCAGTTACGCTACTTCAACACTGGGCAGAGATGGAAAGTTCAGGTCCAGACAGTTCAAACCCAGACCAAGGATTTATTACAACTAACCAGTTGGCAGTCACAGTCAGTACATTTACAGCATAGGCAGTCACAGTCAGTACATTTACATGCACAGCTAAGTCGAGCTACGGTTATAGCTAGACTACACCATTTAATCGGACTATGGTCCTTGTCCCAGTATACATGCACAGGAGGGGAAACAATTTGTTGACCAAAGTATGTCCAACTCCACTACAATAGATAGCGATATGGCTCCTTTCAGCTTGTTAGTATTGAGCGTTTCCTCGTTGACCTATTACGTCACAGGTGTAAAAATAACAGTAATAATAATGAATGTGTGAACAAATGAAGTGACGAGCTTAAATTGTAATTCTGTCATAATGAATATTGGGGTATGTATGTATGAAACAAAATTGGAGTGCAAACTAAATTTCTCAGAAACACATCTAGTAGTGATTGAAACAACAAGGATGAAAATTATTATGATTGCCTTAGAGAACGCATACAGTGCTCATGCAAAAGTAGTGGAGGTAAACTTTAAACTGATTTTTAAATATATACTATATAATTTTGAAAATGAATAATCATTAAAATTGCAAAACATCCTAACTTTTTTTTCCTATGATACAGTAAAAATGTTTTAGTGAGACTTAAACTCCCTGCACTATAATAATCGTACCAAATTGAAGGTAAGAAGAACCTGATCTTAATCTAGCTGACAGGCGATGTAAGACTTGGGTGTGCAAAACATGTGATGTTGGTATCAATAGTACAAGATGTTATTCGGTGCTGGTACCAGGTTTCATGCCAGAGTAAAACCAAAACCTTGCAGCTCCGTACTTTGGTACCTTCTTGAAGTACCAAAAGCATGATTACTGGTGTGATGCAAAAGCACCCTTTAGTTGAGCAGCGAATTGGCCAACTTTACAGCGCTGTACATTTCCTACGTGCTGTATATTGAAAAAATGTGGACTATAAGATTGGTATCGAGATCGGTAGAAAAACTGATACTGTGCCATTTCTAGTAATAACGAAAGACATACCATTGTAACATTAAAATTAGAGCACAGAGCAATGTAATGGCTTAATCTCACAAATAAGGTAAGGATAAAACAATACATAATAATAAATGATGAATAATAAGCAAGCAATTTATACTTGTACTTATTAGTAACACACCGATAAGTAAATCTCTGGCCAAAAATATCTTTTGATTTTGTACTGCACTGAATTTTCTTTTGCTATCAAATGCTTGTGTATTACTGATGAACTAGCATAATTCGGCAGTACCGCAAACTTCCTTACTGAAATGGATTTGTTTTTCATAAACTATTCATACTATTCACCGTCTTGCCTTAAGGTAAGCAATCAAATTTGTTTTGTTGAAATGTTTATTGGTAGATCCCCTTGTGAAAGTTTAGCAGAGTAATGTTTGCAAAATATAATTTTTGCTAATATAAAATAATTCCACACAGCAGACAATTGTTTAGTATGCAGGTGCGCAAAAGCAATATGGGTCTCCATTTTAAAAAGGATTATCGGCAGTAAATATTGGCTCATTTTTTGACCATCAGTCGATAGCTGATTGTTGCTGTGTTGGCTGGTACAATCTGTGCTTCTCTAATATTTGTCCAAGAATACACCAAAATATTTCATCCTTTGCAATTCAAGTACCCTGTGAGAAATATGAAATGATAAGCCTCCAGGCTTCAGCAATACACATAATATTTGAAGAACCAGATAACTGACAATATCCTAATAACTTACAGCAGCTAACTCATAACCATTTCGCTGTCAATTTGTATCAGACATTTCCAGTGCCTGTTTTTACTTGATATCTTTTGCTTGCATCTGGCAGTAGTTGGAAAACATTTTAATTGCATAAATAAAAGTTTCACTACACTACTTGTATTTCTGTTTGTTGCAATACATCTGTCCTTGTCTGGTGAAATAAGACTACGGTACGCATGCACCGACCGCAAACGTCTGTGTTACTGTTGACAGACAAATATAGTATATAGACAGGAGTCCGTGCATACGACTGACTGTGGACTACAACAGCATATGGAAAAGTGAAGTATGAACTAAGCTTAAGGAAGCCCATACGGCCTGCAGCTATAGTACAACTCAAACCCAGTCAGTCCTGGAATGTGTGGACTGCCCCTCACCCAGATGAACAAAGTAAAGAAACTCTCACACCCTTACACAAATGGTGAGACAGGCGCTCTCCTACCAAATCATTATTATAATACAAGTAACAAATATGGCTGTTTTAGTTTCCAAAATGAAAAACTCTGTCTAATCTAGGCTATTCTGACTGAATTAATTGGAGGCAAGCCCAGAAAATATCAAAAATCACAATACTGTTTTCTCACAAGATTTTTAACCACACACAGTTGTTTACTGCACCCACATTTAGGTTATAATAGACCCAAACACTAACAGCACAGCTAAAGTCAATCTCAGTTCATCATACAGAGCACAACACTCTTAAGTTTGACATGAAGCAGCTGAAGCATACAGACATAAGCTTACAAGTATCTACAGCAGTTAACACTATAGTAGCTGAGATCAAGCACACCAGGAACTGTGCATGTAAAGAAAGGTTTTAACAGCACTGTGCTCTAAAGATAAGAAGCCAATGTCCACAGTCTTTCAAAAACACATAATACCGATGATGAGCTCATTATGTAATAGTAGTAGAAATTATACTGGGGGGAAAAAGCTTATCCTGTTCATGGTTATGGGGGGTGGGGGGATAATTCAAATTATTCCAGGAGGCATGGGGCAAAAGGCTGGGGTACACCTTGGATAGGAGGCCTGCACACAACAGTGCAACCCCACTGAGACACCATGTTCTATTATTGTTGCTATTATTAATAATAATAATAATAATAATATTATCTACTAATGTTTCATGAAATACATAATAAATAAGATAATACAGGGAAGACAGGCTGCAATTAAATACACAGTAAGTGTAATGCAACATATGAAAAACCCAAAACACGTTCGCAATATATGACTGATAGTCAGTGTTATGCCTCATGAACTTGTTGGAAATGCTTGTTCCTGGCAGCTCTTCCAGCAGGGAAGAGACCTGCTATGTAAACAGCGGCTACGTGTCACCTGACAGTCACACACATACGATAGCTGGCTTCGGAACTGAATAAAATTATAGAAAAAACAACAACAATACAAACGCAGAAGAACTTCATTGGCCTACCTGTAACACATTTGACTCCGGGGAATAGTGAAGGAAAACTCGGTCAGGAAAATGTATGTCTTAATGTCACCGTCTCTGTGCTACATTCAGGACAGCCTACATGAACAGTCGCAAAATGTTTTAACCGGTCGAATTTAATCTCTGGTTTATCATTTCTTTTCGCCTGGACTCATTGTATTATTGTATCCGCAGTGCCAGCAATATATTTATCAGTGAACGCCGCCGTCAGACACGTTCGCTTCCGTCGCCCGTCAAATCCCTGCGAGCTTCCGCCATCTTTGGCAGGCTCACCGCGCGCAGGTGGGCTGGGCCGGAGGGAGGAGCTGGCACGCGGCGAGCGTAACGTGCGCTCGCTCCATGCACGGGATTGCCGGTCAATGGAGCTGCAGTTTGCATCCAATAAGCAGGGTTGCCAACTCTCACACTTTCTGACTCTCACATTAATGCAAGAAATATTACGGAAAATATATATTATTCCATTATAAACCTAAAATTATCTACACCAAAGGCATCGGGGTAGTTTGCAAACCCTTTATAGTATTTAGATGATAGATAGATAGATAGATAGATAGATAGATAAATAGATAGATAGATAGATAGATAGATAGATATTGCCATCTGCGCTGGTACAGGTCAGTACAAGTACATTGGAAGTACACTCTTGTGCATATCTCCCAGAGTCATTTTTACAAAATAGAGAGACAGAGGAGAAGAGGGAGAGTTTCAAACATAAAACAACATAATATAAAAATATAAATAATAAAAGCAGCAAGCACACTAATTGCAGGATGGAGTAAGTGGATACACACTGTGTACAGATGCCGATACAGGATACAGATTGCCTGGTCTGCGTGTATGAGAAATAATAGACAGAAATAATATTAAGACAGTATATTGCACATAAAAGTGGAATATTGCACATGCTGCGTGAGGGGCTGACGTCTGAGTTCGGCCTTCTTCAGCAGCCTGATGAAGTACAACCATTGCTCTGCCTTCTTCACAGTCGCCCTAGTATTTTTAGCCCATCTTAGGTTTTCAGAGATGTGAAGACCCCAAAACTTGTAGTTGTCAGTCTGCCGCACATTAATCCCCTTGATGGTAGGAGGATGCAGGGGAGGTGACCTCCTGATGCCCAGAATCAGTTCCTTGGTTTTATCTATGTTAAGCACAAGGTCATTGCCCTCACCATAGATGATGATTTCGTTCACCAATTCCCTGTAAGACGACTCATCCTTATTCTTGATCAGGCCAAGAATGGTTGTGTCATCCGCATATTTGATTATTATATTGTTGTCCTGATTTGAGACACAATCATATGTGTATAGTGAGAAGAGTTTTGGGCTGAGGCAGCAGCCTTGAGAGGTTCCTGTGCTGACTGTGAGCTCACCTGTGGTCTGTCCATAAGGAAGTCCAATATCCAGTTACAGGTGGGTGTTGGTACTCCCAGGTCTGCCAGCTTAGCAATCAGCTTCATTGGCCTGATTGCATGAAAAGTGGAACTGTGATCAAAGAGGAGTATGAGCACACATGTTCCGTTTGTGTCCAAGTGTTGCAGTGTGTAATGAAGTGCCAGAGTCACTGCATCTGCATCATCCACTGATGTTGTGGTGGTAGGCAAACTACAAGAGCTGTGTCTGGGATGAGAAAGTTTATAGAACTTAGCACCAGATTTTCCAGGCACATCATGGCAACTGAAGTGAGCGCTACTGGCCTGATGTCATTCAACGTGGAGACGTTAGGTTTTTTAGGGACCGGTATTATAACAGAGGACTTGAAGGACCGTGGGACTATTTCCTGTGACAGAGAGTAGTTAAAAACGTCCATGTACAATCCAGCTAGGCTTTCAGAGCTCTCCATTTGTGGGGTTTACCTTCTTCAGAGCTCTAAGAACCCGTGTGTAATAAATAGGTAATATGTAACAGGCACGTAGCAGGTAATAAACCTGTTACATGCGTGTAAATACGTGTGCAGGTGTGTCCACACTTTTTTTTGAATTGAAAATCTCACTCCAGCCAGCTGACCAAAGTTGGCAACCCTGCAACAGAAAGCATTTTTGAAAACATTTTTCTAAATAATTAATCATTTGTTTGTTTGTTGACTCGCCAAGCAATAGATAGTCACGTAGTCATATTTAAATATGTGAAAAGGTTTTAATAACAAGCTTGCATCTCCTGCCATCTAGGTATTCAGTTTAGCAATCCAAAAACATGCAGTTAATCTCTGCATGTGGCCAGTGCTTCCTAGACAGGGGTATAGTAAGGTCCTCCCCCCCCCTTTAAAATGAGTGTCTTTTCAATTATTAACCACATGTTTTATGGTTGTCAGCGTTTTAAGTTTGGAACCATTTGCAAAATAGGTTTTAAATTTAGAGTCACATTGTGTTTTGAGAGCAATATCATTCACTTACGGACAGGGTGGAGGGAAACCTTGTTTGAGTCATGTTCAAAAGAAACTACATTTTTTGGCAGTGTAACCAAATTAAAATGTCTATATTAATAAAGTGGCAATTTCTGATGTCTTTGCATAATGCGTACAACAGAAACAATATCCTAACCCGTGTAAGGGTGCCCAAACATGTTTTCCTGATCACGAGAGGTTCTTGGGTGAAAAAAAAGGCTGATAACCAATGTTTTAATGCATTTACAGAGCACGTACTCAAATGAAAGCTGTAAGTTATTTAATAAACTGTTCATTTCCATACTAAAGGAATAAAAATAATTAATACAGACTTTAAAATGCTGGCTAATATTTATTTTGTTGTGATACATTAATATCACATAAAATCTCAATCAGCGATTTCTCTTTAGTCTTCCGCGACTTCAACTATATTATTAAGTTCCTTATTTCTGATAATTTAGTGCAGCGCAGGTTTATACTGACTGCCGAGTCAAACAATCAAGCCACACTGCTCTAAAACTCACTGCTCACATATCCATCATTTCTTTGCAGAGTAAAACAACTGCCCTTTCTGCCGTGCACATCTTATAGCTCGGATGCGTTCCTTCAGCCTGGCCTCCCAATCTGTGCTCTTCTCCAATTTCTCGTAGCGTGTCTCCATCTCCTCTAGAGCCCGCAATTCCATTGGGAGGTCAAGGGTCAGTCCTGCCTTCTGTACGGCTTCCTGGAATTTGGCCGGGGATGCTGTAGCTATGCAACACCTGGCCAATGAGAATGGTAGCATACACAGCCTGTATTATCACTGCACTGTGTGGGACAACACATATTCCAGTATAAAACGAGACAACGTCTCTGCATGTGTGTACAGTATACATGTATAAACAACACAGTCAGACACAGCCAGTTGTATTAAAGTCACATAACAGATTCTGGCACTAACTACATGCAGTTTACAGTGCTGCAAGGCTGTTCATGTATACATGTCTCTTGCATGACTGACCTGCTCACTCCAGGACCTAGTGGTGGGGCGTGGTAATGATACCATGCTGCCACAGCACTGTGGGGACACAGGAGGTAGTGGTTTTCTTGCCAGCACCTCTGCATAGTACCAATGATCTCCTCATCTGTGACTGAGCCTGACGATATGAATGCAGACAGCTGCAGACACAGAGCGGAAACATTCAGAAACCAGACTAATGCACACCATCCTAATGGATTCCACAAATATAATACATACTAGTGCTTAAAAATCTATAGTTTAAGTCATACTGCCTTGTAATACCAAATCCCAATTGCAATTGTGTCATTTTGTTATTTTTTTCCTCAATGAACATCTCCAGCCCCCATACACATTCTCCAAAATATCTTTATCAAAAGCCCAATTTTATGTGACTTGAACACCATCAGGTTCTCCAGCTCCGCATCTGTGGATGTCTTTTCATGTGCCACCACTGAGTGATACTGCTTCAATTAATTCAAGCTCATCACCTATACAATGTTTCTGGGAAGTCTGAAAATAACCATTAAACCATTAAATGTTACGGTGTTCATAAGATCAAGTGTCTTCTGCAGCTGCTCTTTCTGTCCTATGCTGCCATCTAGTGCAGTTTGGTGTAATTTGTCTCAAAATTTTCACCCAATGCAAGCTGTTTACAAAGTTTGAAAAAGATGTATGAAATACTTTTTAAGTTACATAGCAGAGCTTGATGCCCTGTGTTTTGTGCAAACTACTACTGTAACCATGACAGCATTGTATTTCTCTGAGAATCCTGTCATTTGGTCCACCCGTCTAATCTATACTCGTCCCGCACTCACATACCTGTACCATTTATAAAAGTGCCGGATGGATCACCTGGAAATGTGAAGGTCAATGAACGTGTTTTTACATGAATGTTCCGAGTTCCTGTTGTGATGTCAGTCTAAAACGACACCTATTATTTTATTGCACATTCCAATTGTATGAAAAATCGCCACCCCACTTGTATTCCTTTGTGTATGGTTAGATTTCCATGTTTGAAAATGTTATGTATATTATTTATATTTCCACATTTTAATAGTTGCATTCTGTTCATTTCTCTTTTGCACTTTGAACAAAGTTGCCTGTGATAGAACGGTAAGAGCTGTAACAGATAATGGTTTATATATGGAGGCTTTTTGTTGTACAAACAGATATTTCTTTTGTGCAAACGTTGTCCATGTAACTTACTTACGATTTTATCCAAAAAGGCTTACAGGAGAGCAGAGATATTTAAACTGTGAGGTGAAGGGATTGCTGGGGGTGTGCAGGAGAAGGGAAAAAAACAGACAAGTACACGGAGGCAGACCTGTTGTTTTTTTTTTTGGTAATATCAGCCACACATGTTGTGCAACACATTCCACTGATATTACCAAAGAGATTAAACGAATAACACAACAGGTCGGCCCCCATGCAGACCAGATTACTACAGATAAAGTTTGCCCAATGGGGAGGTTAGTGACCAAAAATCAGTATGGAATAATGATACTTTATTAACCCCAAGGGGGAAATTCTCTTCGCTCCCTCCTGTAAAGAGAGCAAGATGGGGCAGGTTTGGTGAACCCAGCAAAGGGGCAGCCACCTTGAGGTGCCCAGGGAGCTGGAACTTAAGATCCTTACTGAAGGTAAGGATCAAAGCAGCAACCATCTGATCAGGGGCACAGAGGCTTAGTCCACTGAGCCACACTGCCGCCTATATAAACTATATTATAGAATATTCACTATCATCTGGCTCCCTGCAGGTTTAGTATCACTGACCTGTATAATGTTTCTGGGAAGTTTGAAAATGATACATGGAACAAGTTTAATTGGTAGACGGCTGTGTTTACAATAGGCTGCTGCTGGCTCCATTTTCACTCTCTGCTGTGCTCTGTCCTGTGGTTCCAATCTGGATGTTACACCTCATCTGCGTTCACCCTTCCATTTGCTACCACTAAATGGTGTCGCTTGAGTTATGGGGTGATCGGTCTCAGTATTTTAAGCTGTTCCAGTTTGGCATCTATACGATGCCTTTGCAAAGTTTGAAAAATATCCATTAAATGGTTTATCTTAATAGGATATAGTGTGAAAACTGTTCGTTTTTGCAGTCACTATGCCACTCTACTTCAGTTTTGTGCCGATCTGTCTCAAAACTTAATCAGCTTTAGGCCCCCACCCATACGATAACTGTGAAAAATTTGAAGAAGATCCATCAAATGGTTGTCGCCTTAACGTGTTACATACTGAAGCGTGTGTGGTGGCTGCTGCTAAAACTATATGTCCATCCATCCATCATCTTCCGCTTATCCGAGGTCGGGTCGCGGGGGCAGCAGTCTCAGCAGGGAAACCCAGACTTC
>JABFEA020000119.1:26427220-26437467 GCA_019775915.2 Cyphomyrus plagiostoma | reverse complement strand
GCGTAAAGAAGTGCTTCCTTAAATCCAGTTTGAAATGTCCTCCCGCTAATTTCCACCTATGGCCACGAGTTCTTGTACTTGAACTAATGCTGAAGTAACTATTTGGTTGAACAGCATCCAAACCTGTTAGTGTTAATAACCTGTTATTGTCTCAGACAATGTTGGACAACCTTTCAAAACCAACTCACTGTTCCACGTGTTTTGTTTGTGAATAGCAGATTTTCAAATACTTTATGCACATTTGGCATCTAGCCTCAGTAACATATTCCCACATGGGCTGGGATGAAAAAATGTTTGTTGAGTTCGGATTGCACATGGATTCTGATATCGTTTCACTGTATTGTGAGAATTATTTCAACCACAACTGTAATGGAAACCCATAATAGTGTCCCCATCAGCAGTGTGATGTGCAAAGTGTGTTTGCTAGGTAGCTTATTGCTGGGCATGGCCATCAAATTTGTGGTAATTTTGTAGTGGTAATGTCAGATAGACATGTATTATGGGTTTGTCCCAATTGTTTTGCTACAAGAGATGCTGGAGCTCCAGCAATAAAAATGGGGTTCATGCTAAATAATGCAGGGCAATGATTTTTTATTTCTAAGGTTAACATATAAAATATAAAATAATGAGACAGACCAAGTGAGGGAATATGTTGTTTACTGATGTATGCCAGTCACTCTGTACAACTCACATATCCTGCCCAGTGTGCTGGACTCATGCCCCCCTCCTAGGGGGCGACCGGTCCCAGGACCATCACAAAGTGCCGGTTGTGCCCCGGACAGAGCTGAGCCCTCTGCGGCCACCGGGCCCCAAGTCCCCCCCACCCCACAGTCCAGACCGCTGGGATAACCACACCAGGTCCTGGAGATGGCTGCTATGAGTGGGCTAGATGTTATTCCTGAGCCATGTGGTTACGATGCAGCAGAGCAGGTTCTGTGCTGCTCTGCCATCCACACCCTGTACACCACATTGGATATTCGTTTCAGGACCACTTCGGGGCCCCTGCAGTGACTGTATAGTTTGGGCAACTGCTCCTTTTCTCTCATGGACCAGTGCACACAAATAGAGTACTTAGGCTAGAAGGCCTGTCCCTGCCAGTGGATGTCATACACCTATATCTGTATGGCCATGGCTGCATCCCAATGGCCCCTGGCCAGCTTGAGCACGGTCTGTGCACAGTCCCAGAGCTGTCTCGGGAAATCCAGTTCGGGTGTTGCTGGTAACTCCAGCTCTATCAGGGTCCACAGCTGCCAAATATTGAATTGTTATCTTATACTCAATATATTTTTACATATGAAATAGCTTGATTATGTATCATTATATCAGTTTTATTTATTTATTGTGTAAGAAGACGGTATGATCTGCCGTAAAATGTATGTCACATGAATTTATCTAACGTGGTTTGAGCATGGTTTGAAGTTGAAAATAGATGCCTTTCCACCGTTCAACGGATAATGAAAAGTACTGAAAAACAGGAGGAAACATTGAGCAGTTTCAAAGTGCACTATGTCTGCTTCCGTGCCGGTTCTCCGTGTTGCCAGTTACCTTCATAGATCATTTTCTCTGTTCTGTTAGTTATATTATTCCCCTGTTTAGTTTTGACCCCTCGTGGTCCATTTAGTTTGTAGTGTTCCCAGTCACCTTCCTTTCCTGCCTGTACCATGCCCCATGTCCGTAACAGAAATCCACGAGTCCTCGACAGCGTCCATTGTCCCCCAAAGCACAATTTACTGGACATATCTGTACCATTTATACTTATTAGTTCATTAATTCTATCTTTTGTACTTTAAACGGATGCAGTATTTTTTTCCTCTCCATGCACGCTTATTAATAGTAACGGAAAAGTTCTGCAAGAACTCACAAAAGTCCATCTTTATTTTTTTCCAACCACTGATCCCCTCCCCAGGTCCCTTATAGGGCTCTGCACTGTATTTAGTCAATTTATAATTTTTAATTATTTTTTTTGACGATTCATGTGAAACAGCTTAGCAGAGAAACAAAACAGCACTTAAAAAATATGTCTTGAATGTAACTGAATTTTTAAATATAAGCATTTAACTTAATCTAATTGTTAAAAACATTTTTTCCTCCAAGCATACACCTTCTTTTTTATTATATTGTGTCACTTGCTGTCAACACTGAATGGGTCACCCAGGGCTACCCAGGCCTGTCCACACTGCCACAGTAGGTTTGAACAGTTGTAGAGATTGGGGAGTCTGGGCCAAGTTATGAATAGATGGGGGGGGTGATTAGACTGTTTGACCAATCACGTTGTGACTTTTGTTGTTTTGCAAGTTAAACACTGTGTGTGGGGCCAAAGACTCTGGAACTTGCCGTCTCTGTATATTCTATGGTCCTTTTTCTATTTTTGTTTGACAAGCTACAGTTGTAGTTGTTGATCCTCAATAAATGATATTCCTGATCTATACAGGTTAATGATGTGTCCAACAGCCATGTTTTGTCACTTAGAGTCTTTTTAAGTATTTCCGCATAATAGGCAGACTAGTTTCTATTCAGTCCACGGTGGATAACTAAACAGGGCTTGAAATATTCCGTGTAGTAGCGGTTGACTTGCATGTGACTGAGTGGGCTAAACCTGTGTGCCTATAATCACAAGGTTGCTGGTTCAAACCCAGCCTCAGTACGTCTGTGGGTCCTTGAGCAAGGCCCTTAACCCCCAGCTCCCTGGGTGCTACTATGAGTGGCTGCTCTTCGTGGACAACTTACCCTACAAAAAGCTGGCTGAGGGAGGCATAAAGACAATTTCCTCATGGGGACTATAAAGTATCAATTATTGTTAACTTGTGACTTCTTGTGTTATAGTGATGTGAGTCAGTGATTGAAAATTAAATCGGGCACGTCTTGCTTTTGCTATCTACCTTAGATTTTCCAACTGCATACCCAGTACAGGGACACAGAGTGCTTTAGATGGTATAAATTCAATATTTACTTTTATCAGTGTGAATTAATGTTACTTTTATTTACTTTTACTGTGTGAATTAAAATACAGTCTGACTGTATACTTTTCATGGGACAATTAAAATGCTTTAATCCTAAAACTCAGAAAATGTTCATATGGACTGCAGTAAATGTTGCTACAGCATTATAAATATCAGATTGTCCAATTTTCAGTCAACAGATTAAACACCATGCACCATTTAGAAATGTCTTTTATTTCTCTCCAGATTTCTAGTGGTAAGACATACAGGTACTTGCATTGGAATTAGACCATGTTTGAACTAGCATGAATTTGTATTTAAACAGGACATGACTGGTTGAACTTCTGATATTTGAACTGTCGACGTTTTCACATTTAAATAGGTCTGTGAAGTAGTAGTATGAAGTAGGAGCTGGATGAGAAGGTGATAGCCGAGAGCTCATTTCCCACGAAACAGCTTCCTGATGTTATCTTCTAGCGGCTCTGCCAGGTTGCTCATTGGGTGCCTCTTGAGGGCTGCTTCCCGCAGGCTGTAGTAGGCAGCCTCGTTCTGGTGGAACATCTGAAGCTCCATCTCAGCCTGCAGCCGTATGGCCTGCGGACACAATGAAAATGCACGACTTACACGGTGAAATAAACAAATAGTTCAAAAACCCTCACGTGAAGTGTTTCTGGAACTAGACCACTGACCAACATGTTCAGGTATTTAAGACAAACCTGCAACGTTTATTTCATGCTTTGTTTGTGTAAGTGTGTATATTTAAGAACAATATAAAATCCTTGGTAAATGGTGGTAATGTTTAGTCTTCTGTAAGGGGCGGTGAACACCTCCAAGTCCTTGGTGATGGAGTGGGAGGGTCCATGGGTGATCATGAGGATGCCATTGGCCTTACATAACATACTGTGACCAGCCTCGATCTGGCCAGCCTGCCAGAGGGTCACTCCAGCCCGCATTGTGGCCATGCCTAGATGGGCATTATTTGGATGATATAGTTTCCTGTTTCGGAAAAAAACAAAGTGCGCAGGTCATTACACATGTAATTAGCACAAACAAACACTTTAATAAGTGATAATTAATGTGACTATTAATGCACAAATATGCTAAATCATTGTGCCCAACCGTCCTCCATAACTACCTGAGAACTACTCCAACACAGTTTAGTACTGGGTCACGGTCCGCCTGGAAGCCTATCCAGAAGTAGGGCTGAGAGATACGGAAAAATATTGTATCGCAATAATTTTTTCCACATCGGTCGATATCGATAATCATCGTGATATAATTCAAGTCAGTATTTCTTATTTCAGTTTATGAAAATGTTTTCTTTACAGTTTTAGTTTCAGCGCTCATTAACAATAATAACAACCCTAACCCTGGTAGGACATAACATCATTGACAGTACAGCTTGTTGCTGGATTTTTTTCTCCTCTGATTGCCGCTCGTGTATCTTCACATTGAAACTGAAAATGCTAATTGGGTCATTCTCAGTATAGGGTGTCTATGGGATTGCTAATGGCCTCTGCTATAAGAACCCATCTCGACGGCGATACAGTATTTCCATTTGTGTTAACAGAAATGCCATGTTCAGATTGTGTCCCTTTCTTAATAACAATAATAATATTTTTGTGAATTATGAATTTTGTGATAATAATATGCTTTTCTTTCACCAAATCAGGTTGTGCTTTCCATTCCATAGAAAGAAGAACAGAAAGTACTGTACTGTGCAGAAGTCTTAGGCAGTCCAAAGAAATGTTTAAAGCTGTTTATCTGGGTAGCAGGTGTATTTTGCCTTAGAACAAAAAACACCATTTAACATTAGAACATGTGCAAATTAAGAGTAACACAATAAAAACTTTTAATAATTTCTTCTGTTTTCAAATAAATTACTGATATCCAGTTGGATGGCTAGATGAACATCGCTGCAGTGCCCAAACTTCTCCTCAGGGGCACCTCAGCCATTCCATGAGTTTGTTAAATTTTACCAACAGCTCAATTAAATAATTAAATAGATTGGTTTAAAAAGTCAGTGACAGATTGACTGGCTGTATGAGGTGAGCTAGTGGCCAAGTCAAAAACTACATGGCTGCACTGGACGGTGGCTGCAAATACTGGGGTGATTTTAGCAGAGGCTCTGAAATGGCTAAACTGACACACTTTGACAGGCATAATATCATAGCTTTACACCAACATGAGGATCTAAACATCATTTTCTTTGCCTGCCTAAGACTTTTGCACAGTACTGTATATATAATAATCAAATATTATTTGTCCCCATATCATTTACAAAAACTCACTTATAATTTATTCATTTATTTTTTTTTAAAAAAGAAAATATTTTTTTCTTTTGATAAGAAATAAAGGCAGTAGGGTGGACAAGCACATGGCAGGGAGGAGCAGCCTATGGCAGGGCAAACAAAGGCTTTATTCATACTGAGCCGTAGACATAGTGGTCCAGACATAGTAAGTCACAGACCCTGCGCTTGCAGCCAGGTGTTTGATACAATTCCCAGTGAGTATTTTGCAAAGTCTATACAGGGCTCTAAAGATGCATTAGAAGCCGGGCATTTCATTTAAAGGGAAATCTACTATCACACACTTACATCAACTGAAGAAGATACACACATACAGTATGTTTCACAGAAGGCATCAAGGGCACGTACTGTACAAGCGGACACTGACATAAAAAAATGCATAAATCTACCCTCTGGATTTTTAATCAGAACAAAAATGTTCTTTAAATACAAAGGAAGCTGAGAGGCGATGTACAGCAATTAAGATGTAGTTCTCCTTCTTGTTTGGACACTATCAGTGTAGTAAATGCAGATATTACATCGATGTACGTTCCTCTACTATCAAACACACGTAGCCAGCTCCTTCAGAGGAATATAAAGACTTACATGTATCCCTCCACCATCCTGCGCGCATAGCCAGCTGCCTCGGAGAAATCGTGCAGATATGAAAGCACCTCACTGGCAACGCTCAAGGCTCTCAGCAGGCAGAGATTTGTGTCTCCCAGCACCGGCTCCTGCCGCTCCAGGCACTGCCGGCACAGCTTAACCGCCTGACAGAAGCCAAGAGACATGACCATGATACTCTACATGCAAACCAACCTACCGGAACCAAGATGGTAACTACGGTATATTTATCTGTACAGGAATATTCTGCTGTAGGGCTTGGAATGCAATGTGTAGAAAGTGTAGAAACCTGGAGGTTCACTTTGTCTGTTTCAGCTTTAAGGGAGTAGCTAGTAAGGCACCGGTTATCTGTAAAGATTTAATGCCAGTAACTTGACCTACTTGAGTGTAACATAAGTTTGTTGGAAAGTCATATGGCTTCAGCTGCTCCCAGATTGCAGTGTGTGCAGCCAATGATTGAGCCACGTTACCTAGAGAATGTTTACTAGCTTCTTTTTTTTTGCCTATTTGGACCTCGTAGCTGATATAGAGACATTTTACAAAAAATGCTCTAGCTATGGCACCTTGGTCACCACTTGTTGAAGGCAGGTTTTGAAGAGCAGACATTACCTCTTCGTAGTCACCCTCAATGCGAGCCTGTTCAATCCTCTCCAGTGTCTTTACGCTAAACTCTGTTGCTTCCTTCACATCTTGATCCGATTTCTAGGACATTAAAAATGACACTGTAAGAAACTAATAAAATTGTGTGTCACGGGAATCCTGCCACCTTTTGCATCGTATAAAGTCATTTATGGACATTTATAGATCTATATAATAGATTCTGTCAAACTGAAGTACATCAGATTGCCACAGAGTTTCCCTACCCAGAGTATATTAGCAACTAGGAAGCATATTTTAAACATCAGAAATTCTTTGTTCTCCACATTCTTAAAAGTATAACATTGCCAAGTTATACTTATCATCGTTGTCATTGTCCAATTTGGGAGTAACATGACTGTTGCTGTGCAGGTAATACTGTCTGTTTTCATTTAAAAATATTCAAGGAATTAGAAACTGCACATTGACCCTTTTTGTTTTATTAAACATTAAACCAATAATCAGTTCAGGTTTCTCCAGTCTCTGCAGACTGGACCCCCCCCCCCCCCCAGGAAAAAAACCCCAAAAAATCCTTCATGGACCACAACAGCCTTCTCTGGATAATGTCTCCTCTTAACACTACAGGCCATCTGCCTAGATGACATCTGAGTTTACAGGTTTTGACACCCACATTGTCCACAAGCATGGACCCACGACAAGGGCTGGGAAATTTCTCACATTAATACATATTGTTCATTTGAAAGTAACAATGCATTATTATTTCTTTGATCAAATTAATGCATGCAGCATTTTGATGTTCAAAAGGACAATGGACAATGGATCAAAGAGTTTCAATACAGACCGATAATATTCCTTTTAGCTTGTAAACAACGTAAGGGTTTAGGTTAGGACATTGCACAGAATCCCAGAATTCAAAGATAAAACCAAAACGTTCTTTTAGCAAATCACAGGATTGGAATCGTACGGTTGGAATAGTGCATTGGTTGCATTTTTAATACCCGTGATTATATGTACATTATAATGCAGCTTGTACTTGCCTCTAAGTCTTATTTTTGTTGTAAATGAATAACATCACAAGTTTAAGTTTACCCTTAAACAAACATTAAAATATAGGTCATTCTCAAAAACCTTTGATATGTTTTAGTAATGAGTTTGTGAGAATGGCCAATATACTCTCCTTTGTGTTAATTGTACCTTAATTTAGGGATTCAATGTATAAATATTTATTATTTCAAGTTTTAATGTTACATGCTACTAATCCTGATTAATCACAGAAAACTCTTTGGCTAATTCATGTCATTAATCGATTCACAGCCCTAGTTAAGAAACATACAATAAAAGCACCCCTCTGCTAACAGGTGACACTCTGACTTTCATGCAAATGTTTTTGAGTGCAGAGGTTTAATGGCTTTAGCCTGGAAGCTCATTGGTTGGTAGAGGGAACACAGTGTGAGTAAGAATATGAAGAGTCATAACCGACCTTATTGCTGTCTTTGACAGCCATCATGAGGTCATCCTTCAGGTGCTCAGTGCAGTGCCGACAGGTGCAGTCAAAGAAGTATTGCTGTCTAAGAATACGCTGGCGGTCCGAGGAGACATTGAGGAAGTCAATGTAGCTCACTGTAAGCTCATCCCCTTCAGAGATTTTCTCCAGGGTTCGCAGCTCTATCCTAAGAAGTCAAACAGGGGGGAACAGGAAACCTGAAGATGACAGAATGGAAGCTGTGGTGGTACAAATGAGTATAAGGAACCAGCGTAAAGGCCGATTCACATTGAATGCCACGCGAAAAAATGATATGAATTCGCTAAATATTCAGATGAGAATTTCGTGGATAATAAAACTTTGACATCAAACGCAATGAGAAGTTCTCGGAACTGACTGACAAATTATTTTAATATGTGACGTTTCTCAAACTGGCAACAGCCACTAACATCAGTGACAAGTTTTTTTTTTTTTTGAGCTAAAAAGTGATAATAAAAGAGCAAATATCCTGGATACCTGCAAATATAAAAATCTTAATATTTACAACGAGCAAATAAGCCAGTTTAAGTAAAATATAGGATGAGTAAAATTAATATTAAGAACATGGCAACAACATCATCCATTAGTTAAGAGGTATTAGAGCCTCACCTGTGTCCTCATCTGTGTCCCAGCACTAGAGTTCAGTTACTTGTGATCAGCATCTGCCCCTCACGTAGCCCCTGTTATAAGTATATACGTGTTCTTACCTTTCCCCTATGTCTTTGTTGGCCATTGTGGATGTGCACTGTTAGATCCTGCTCATGGTTTTCTGTCGGTCCCTGTTCTCATTTACTATCCCATCCCCTCATTATACCCCAGGTGGTTTATATGTTTGTTTGTTTATTTTTTTAAATAAAGGTCCCTTTGTTGTTTAAAAGCTGAATTATGGATCGTCACTCTGTCCTATCATGACAGAATAACCGACCACCTACCACAATCCAGGAACTTTTGGCCACCAGGCCACCCTTGGGGCTTCACTAATGGGGACTGCATTCCCCATTTGCCCAGGCCTATGGACCAAAGATCCACCCTGTTCCCTCAACTCCCCGCCCTTCACCCTGAGGGAATCACATCCTAGCGGCAGACTTCTTCACTCTCCTGGAGGCAGACTGGCTCCTGCTGGGAGACTCCGCGGTGCAGAGGTCGCTGAAGACCATCACCCAGCTCTACCAGGCAAGAATGAGTGTCCCGTCTCTCGCTCACATTGGACCCCCAGGAGATGCCCTGCTAGACATGGAGAGGGCATCTCTCACCTCCCAGGTTCCCAGCCTTGTGGGGGGGGGTCGCTTCACCCCAGTCCCAGGTTCTCAGTCCTGAGGGGGTTACTTAGCTCTGAAGGATCTGGATTGGGATTCTGAAAGCATTGCTCTGAATCCCGCCCTGCTGGTTCCTGCTCTGATCTCGTGTTCACGATGGTCCTGTGACAGGTTGCATTACCAGCCTCATGTCTCCTTGTCCTGGCTTGGCCGCTGTTTGATTTGTTCCTGGGTCCTATATACCCTCTCCAGTCTTGTCAGCTTTCCCTTGTTCCAGTCCTGTGTATCCTGTACTGGCAATGCCTTTCACACCCTGAGCGCATGTGTTAGATGGGGAGTGCTGTCAGGACCAGTCCCAGTCCTGTCTGTCATCCCATTCTGAGCATTTGTGTCTGGAGTGTTAAGCTGAATCTAGGTTGTAACGACCATCACCTTTGTCTTATTGTTCCCAGTCCTAGTGTTTAGTAAATTCTTATGGATTGTTATGGTCTGAACCTGCCCATCATGCAGACTTTGTTGTAAGAGTGTGTGTGTGTGTGTGTGTGTGTGTGTGTGTGTATGTGTGTGTGTGACACAGCAGGTATACCTATCCTATACACAATGTCCCCATAACATGATAAATATCCATTTTTTTCCCATATGGGGACCGGTACCACGTCTTTCACTTTTTCGCTGAGAATTTTAGGTCCTATGCTAATCTTTTACTTTTTTTAAGAGGCAGATACAATCACAAAGATTAGTAGAAACAGTTTAGAGGTTTCTAGAATGGCAGAAATAGGAAGTTAGTAATGATGAAAAGGTCCTGCAAACTAAACTAAAAAAAAAAGATTAATGAATAAATGGCGCTAATTAAATTAAACTACTCTAGTTATTATGGGTGGGGCGGCATGGTGGTGCAGTGGTTAGCACTGTTGCCTCACACCTCTGTGACCCGGGTTCTGGTGTCCGCCTGGTTTCATGTGTGTGGAGTTTGCGTGTTCTCCCCGTGTCGTCGTGGGGTTTCCTCCGGGTACTCCGGTTT
>JABFEA020000119.1:26405323-26425174 GCA_019775915.2 Cyphomyrus plagiostoma | reverse complement strand
GCCCTGCGATGGGCTGGCCCCCCATCCAGGGTTGTTCCCTGCCTCGTGCCTGTTGCTTCCGGGATAGGCTCCGGACCTCCCGCGACCCAGTAGGATGAGCAGTTTGGAAAATGGATGGATTTATGTTAAAGGTGCCATAAAATACACTTTTTTCCTTCAAATTGTTTTCTGGAGTCTATGTAGATGGTATCTGAACTTGGTTTGGTGGAAAAATGTCCTATAATTTGGCCCTAGAATAAAACAGGTTGTTTTCCCTTATTTGTTGGGCTTATTGATATGTTCATGAGCTCTGATCTGATTGGCTGCTTTACAGTGAGGCACTGTGATCACAGAGTCAACTTGCCACACTTAACTGTACAGTGGTACCTTGGAACATGAACTTAATTCATTCCAGAAGGCTGGCCGAGTTGTAATTTGGTCAGATTTTTTTCATAAGAAATAATGTAAATGAATTTAATCCATTCCAGACCCCCAAAATGATTGCCTGTTTAAATTAATTTACCTAAATAGCTAATGAAAAAAGCATTAGCAATCAATATAAAATGAATACAGGTTCCCTGTTTAATGTCCCTTTAACAACCGTGACCTAAAAAATTATTAATCAGTCACCAAAGAAACTGCGCTGTACAGTACTGCCTGACTGTAATGAACTCTTGTTAACCATATTTTACTTATTAACTATTTTTTTATGTTAACAATTTTTATGTTAACAGTTTCTTATGTCAATTTGATCAATGTCCAAATTGGTTAATGTCCTGTTTGTCGGAATTTAATGTGGATGTTGAACAGGAGATACCAATGGTGATACGCCAATGGTGATAAACATGAAATAAATGACAATTTATGAGCAGTTTATCTGTATGAGGTGAGCTGATAGCCATACTGGAAGTGGTAGGTGAAGAGGAGGAGGGATGAAGCGCTTATTGTCTGGAAGGGGTGACACATCTTGATCCGTAGTTTTAGCTGGTCTGTTTTGCTTTGTTGTGTTCGGTTGACTTGCGGCTCGATTTTTCATGACCGATCCATTCGAGGTCTGGATTGGTAGAGCTGAATGCGTCTCTACCCATACAAGTTTTAGCAGGAACGGTCCAGTTCCACGATTTCTGTCAAGTACAAGTAAAAAAAATTGACAGGCCTGTTCGAGGTCTGAGCTGCTCAATTGGAGAAGTGCTCGAGTTCCAAGGTTCTACTGAAATTAGTCCCACTGCAGCATAGGCACAATGTTAGCATAAGCATAACTTTGCTTTCAGCATCATAACCGAACACTGAAATTATTTTTAATTTTTTCCCTTCCCTAAAAGTTTTTGAATGACATGCCCACATTGATCTGCTTGATTCTCATTTTCAAACTCAAGTTTTTGACCATAACAAAGTTTTTGACCGTAAAACTTAATTTACTTTACCTGCGAAAAAATGGTATTAGATTTACAGTTAATGTAACTAAATTTAGTGGAAGCTTATTGGTCCGCTAAGGGTTTACAAAGCTGGCAGAAATGCTATTTGAGGTTCATCCAGTAAGCTAAGGGATCTTGCTCGAGTGTCGACAAACATGGGGTTATTCTACCAACGATTTTCTGAACACAAGCACAGAGATTCTACCTGCTGTGTGACACACCACTTTGCTTCCAGCCAGACAACAGGAAGCCTTGAATTTGATAAAGAGAGAAAAGAGATCGATGTGGGCATGTCATTCAAAGAGTATTGTGATTGGTTGAAGAAATGAAAGACAAGCCCCTCCCCTGCTGAGCCAGGGGCACGTTGAATCAGGGGGAAATCAGCGTATGCCAAATAAGTAAAGGTAAATTAAAAATGGCTCCTGTCTGACTGGCCGCTTACCGGACGTTCTCATTGGGTGCCTTGCCACACTTCTTAATGGCAGTACACTCCTGTTTATGCTCCTCCCAGCCAGCACGCTGGCATGTCCGGTCGCAGTAATGAGCAAATCTGCACTGAGCACAGCGATGCAGCTTCTCCTGGCGTCGGAAACAGCTGTGGCACACCTGGTGTGAAAGACTGTAAATGCAAAAAAACACTGAACGCACACCATAGCTGGGAGTGCACTGACACCCGAATCACATATAAACTACACAGCCAATGAGGGGGAGGATACTGTACAACAAACCCACACCTGAATATTGCATGAGAACAAAGCTATATTTAGGATCAATGGGAGAGCTTAAGTCAAGGTTAAATTAATTAGTAGCTTTTCAGGAACATATTTTGAATGTTCAAGGTCTGTTGAAGGACCAGAGAATGTCAGCCCCCAGCCTGACCTTGTGGATGGAACAGATTAGAATCCCTGGTCTAGATGTTTAGATGCTATAAAGTAGAAATTCAAAGAGCTGTAAGTTCAGTACATGAAACTTTGGAACTTTTGGTATTAAAAATTATTTTAAAAGTACTTTCTTTATTTCATGAATTTACCGTCCAGTATCAGTACCAGTACCAAAATATTAAACCTACTGGGCTACTCCACTGGTACTGTGGGGTTGGACTGGTGAACATGTTAGATATTGGTAAACTGGTAAATATTAACAATTTTGGAATCAATTCCGATTCCAAGAGTTGGGAATCGGCGGAGTTGATTCCATGAGTTGATTCTAGAGTTGAATCCTTCCTGATTTTCAGTTCCAAAGACCTAAAAAACATTCTGTTTTTGCAAGTTGTTCAAAATGCAGAAGCATGATTTGTAACAGGAAAACGTATGTAATGGCGTCCCTTCTCTAGCTGCCTGTAAAATTTAGAGTTGAGTTAAAGAAATTATTAATGGAATAAATTGCTTTGTGGTTTACAATCATCTTATGATGAACTGCTTGTTCCTTATATTCCTACTTGAACACTTAAATCTTTTGATCAAATGCAGTTAGTTATTCCTCTATCCAAGCTTAAATCTAGAGGTGATTGTGCATTTGCAGTAGCTGCACCAAGTCTACGGAATGGCCTGACATTACAGGTTTGATCGGAACCCTAGATAACTGCCTTTAGGTCTAGGTTGGAAACTCTCTTATTTTCAAGAGTAGCATGATAAGCTTACTTCTGTGCTTATTTGTTCACCTGTACTGGTGAGCATAGCACAAGAAAATGTGTTAAGTGGCACAATGGCAGAGACTGTTGGTCTCATAGCTCATGCAGACTCACGGAGACCTCTAGCTGGAGAAATGGAAAGTTAGTTTGATGTGACTGAAAACATACCAGCAGGACTGCATGATTTTCCTGAGTGAATGCGAGGCACAGGTACGTAGCCAGGAAAATATTCAATTAAGCCAGCTGCACTGAGAGGAAAGATAGTGGAGAAGCTCCAAAGGAATAATAATTGATACTTTTATTGATTGTACTTGTCTTTTTATGCATCTTGCCTGTGAAGGGCAGCCACCTATTGGGGCACCCAGGGAGCTGGGGGTTAAGGGCCTTGCTCAAGGACCTACAAACATGCTGAGGCTGGGTTCGAACCAGCAACCTTCTGATTACAGGCTTAGCCCACTGAGTCACACGCTACCCCCAATGCTGCCCCCCATGCATAATGGATGAGATGCTCAAGGGTATTGATGAAGCCATAAGCATCATAGATGACATTCTCCACAGATGATTCAACAAGGCTGGCCAGATTGCAGAAGAGAAGTTCTGCAAAAAGCAGCGGTGGTAAACTTTAAACAGATTTTTTTAACAAAAACCACATAATCTTGAAAAGGAATAATCTGTACATCAGGGGCATTTCTAGGATTTTCATTTAAGGGGGGCTCAGCCCCCATAGATGTTTAACACATATTTGGCTTGTTCAGAATCAGTACTCAAATGAGTCTTCCTGATCACACACGCGCACTGTTTACTGTATAAAGACAAGATTTTATTGTTGCATTTCTAGTACAAACCTTTTTCGCTAGAGGAAACAGCTGGTGTGATGACGTAACACAGAGAAAATTTTGACATTTTTGTAAACTGTATTAATGAAAAAGGACTGCACTGATGCAGATATAACAATTTATCGAAAAACACACACCTTGGTTTAATCCTCGCTCTGTGATGCCGCAGTCTGTGATGCTTCAGTTGAAGACCGCGCTGAAAAAGGGGGCGGAGCCGAAGTCTGCCGCCGTTTTCATATGAAATTTAAAGGGGACTTGGGCATTCACCAATTTGTGTAAAGTTTACGGAGAATTACGGAGATTTTTTAGGGGGGCCTAGCGACGCCCATGCTGTACATTTGCGAAGTTTGCAAAATTTTGTTTCCTATGGCAGAGAAAAAATGTTTGATAACACTTTACTTGAGGGGAGCACAGATAACTTAGTTATTCAGTTAGTACTCAAGAACAAATTACGAACAAATATAGTTCCCGCATGAAATACATGAGCCATCATGATTGATTAACAATAAATGAATCTGTGATCAGCATGTAATTGATTTATTGACGCATAACCAAAGGTCCCCCATGCATGATCAGCAAATTTTATCAACAAGATTTCAAAATACCAGAACTAATGGTTTTTCATAAAGCAGGATTTCTCAGTTCAGTGGCTTAACTTAAGCTATTAGTTATGAGTGTCCAATACGAGTTTAAATAAGAAGCATTCCTTTTGGATATGATGACTTTCCAGCTTAAGTTAACCCAGCTAACTGAGAAATCCTGCATCATGGAACGGCCCCCTGAACTGCAAAATAATATCGCTTTTCAAAATACTGCATGCTTCTGTATAATGTCCAGACATATGAAGCTATGAAAAAGCCTGATCTCAACCCACCTATCTATCACAATCCTTGCAATGTCAGAACTGCATGTGCATCATGTGATGGCGATATTAATATCGCACATTGCCCAGCCTTCAGTACAACCACCCTGTCTCACATTGTGATGTCATTCTCTGCCAGTATCAGTTCTTCAATGGCAGTGGAAAATGAACCAAAGAAATACCATTGACTTTGGTCCTGTTTTGAAGTACCAAATATTTGGTACCTGGTGCAATGCACATACACACATGATACATACAAAATACACAGGATTGAATGCCGGTCTTTCAAGGGCCACGTACTGAAGGCATTTTAGACACGACAAATCAGGTGCCTGCATATTGTGTATATTTTAGGGCTACATGAGGAAAGGAACATAAATAAAACCCACAAGGCAAGATATGGAGGACTACAGTGCTATAAACTATAGTGCATAGACAAGGTCATTAATTCATTTTGGAATTTTGATGACCACAGTTAGGCTGCTGGTACCATGGAACCATGGAAGGTCCCCCTTCAGTAAAACTTGCATGATAGTCGGGGATCACAAACAGTAAAATTTGCTGATCTTTCCCTCAGTCAAATTCTAAAACGGGAACTCAGGACTCAGTAGGAAGGCATTTCCATTCATACGCAGACAAGGATCAGGTGCCCAGTAACTGCATGTCACTGGCTGTGAATGCTTATATTACGATTAGGGACATGTGGGGTATATAAAGTGTTTTCCTGGAATCATATGATGTATCATAAACTAAATGAGCCCACAACTGCTGATTATTCACCAAGCATACAAAACCAAAATGTCAAATAAAATAGAAAAGTTCTTCAAATGTTTGAGCAAGGAGGAAAGACAAAAGGCCTGATCTGCGTGCCATCACACCATAGCAGCAAAGTGCTTGGGAGGCTGAAGTTTCTCAGGCTAGATCTACGCTGCCAAACGTCCTCATGACTATGCAGTCATGTGGAAGGCATGGATTTATCCCTGGCTGCTGTCACCCCAGCAGACGCCCCCCAACCCTGAAATCCCATCTGCATTTCAACACGCAATTCTGGCATCTGGACTGGTTACATAATGAGCTATTTTTACATGATATTGCACCGTTACTCATTTTGGACATCATTTTAAAATCACTTTTATCTGTTTTTCAATCAAAAATATATATACATTTTATCTTTTGAAACTTGTCTATTTGTCCATGACCACAGTCACAGTTTCCATGACCACTATACAGTTTACAAGAAGCACCTTTGCGTTTTTCAGCAAGCCTTAGATTTCTATAACATTCGAATCCATAACTTCAAATCTCTTTCTCCCTCAGATTCAAAAGTCAGCTCTCCCACACAAGACTTACACGGCGAAGAATAAAACCGCAGCCCCAATCCCAGTATGAAGCAGATTTCAATGGTCTCTTCAGGCTTTAATCCATCTCCAATATTTCGCAAAAAGAGTTCCAAAGAAATTTTAAATCTGAATACAGAATCGTTTATCTGGTGCCATACATACAGTATGGAGAAATGCTTGAATGAACATATAACTGTAAAAATAAGAACAGAACAAAAATTAATTTGGCCAAATATCACAATCTGATATTCTACATGCTCGTTTGAGAGATTGTAACTTAATTTTAATATCATTGTAAAGTATATATGGTTCCTGATTTTTAAGGATTAAACTGAGATGGAAAGCAGCGTAGAGTGAGGTGGGTGATTAGTTTCTTGGCCACGCATGTACAGCCTGCCTGATTACAGCTGAGTTTATGTAAGCACCTCCAGCCTTGCTATCTTGGTTTCTGGGCTATTGAAGCCACAGTCAGTGTTGAGTCCCTATATTTATCAAGTGACATGGGGCTCTGCATCTAATATAGTTCAGGATGCTAAACTGGACACAATGGTTTCTGTCGCTTTTCCAAAAGTGAATCATTCATGGGGCAAAATGAGTACTGAAACTGAATATATCAGCTTTAAAACTAAAGATAAAATGCGTTTTAAGAAAAAAATTGAGTAGGATTTGTAAGAGGTATTATTCAGTCTTTACCCAAATGTACCCAAAAGTGACAGAAATCCACTCACATTTGCTCTCCTGCTCCTGCATCTAGAGAACATTCACATGTGGAGCAGAAACCACGTCCATCACAGCACAGAGTGTCAGAGAAGTGCCTTGTTATCAGCAGTTACAATGTAGCTGTATTTCATCACGTCTTTAAATGTCTTTAATAACCCCTCAGTTTCACCATGTTTCCTGAACAATGCAGGTGATCTGAACAGTACATTTTTAGCAGATTTAGTCTCTAAGTTGGGTGAAGTTTAATAAAGTTTGTCTGCGCGACACTGTTGGGTGCTCATGTCAGAATCATAAATTCAAAAGCACTTATACATTTCTGATAAGTCTCAAAATACTTCTTGGATTTCACTAGTCTTTTCTAGTCAGTCTGTGATTCCATAGTAATGTGAGTATCCTTACCTGTCAAAGACCACAGCTGCAAAGCTGGGCTCAGCGAAGACCACCTGACCTGCTGCCAGGTCCTTTGTGGCCCTGAGACCTCGACCTTTCTTCTCGGTATCAAAGACTTCCACCGTGACCAGAGTCATGTCTGAGAGAAGGCCAAGCACAGAAAAGAGGACACTGGAGGTGCTACTGCTGTTGCTTCTGGCCAAGGAGATGCACGCACAGTACTTACCCCACTGCTCACCTGACCAAAACAGCAAGCTCATCCAATTCACCCGGGGGTGGGGAGGGGGGTGTGCTGTCCATGGGGCAATGAGCCTGCTGGCAGAGGGGCTGGACTCAACAGAATAGCAGAAGAATGAAAGGCGCCTTTGCTTTCTCCACCCTTAAAGTAACAGGCTGTCCAGGAAGTATTTTTATCTGCCACTTGTGTCTGTCCATCAGTCGTCATGCTACGGCCAACCATGAGACAGGAGCAGTATCAGGAGCACTGAGATGTCCTCACTCACTTTTTCCTCACTTGCTTCTTTTTCTTAGTGTCCCTTTATCTTTCCCATTCATACCCCACAATGATTCATTTATATTCTTTAAAGTATTGCTTCTTTACTCAAAAGCATGGTTTGAAGTTTCTGAATAATGATTACATACTTAATCATATATATGTATTGAGAGACCTGGATGTACAAATTTCCTGTCTAGGCTCAGATTAATACAGAATACTGTATGTTTGCCCATAATGAAAACAATTCCACTTTCCTAATGCTACATTACTTCCAGCATTTACAATGCTGGCATCTGCTCACACCTCCAATCTATCTCCATATGTATAAACTCACAGTCATCTTCAGTGACTACATGATGGATAGTTTCGCTCAGCCTTTTGTTGGGTGCAAAATGACTGTAGAGCATACCTGGAACATCATGCAAATACTGTGAAGTTTAAAACGGTGTGTTTTTATTGTGAGTGATTTTTTAAAAAATCCCTATTGATAGTTTTACTCAGTAAATACCCGGATTGCCTGCTTTGTTTATCACAGAAGGTGTACCCGCCTAAGTATACTGAATCAGTATACTTTGCTACCCCATTCTGGATAAGCAGTTTAGAATGGATGGATGAACAAAAATATTAACAAAGTTTTAAATAGAAGTATCAAGAAAAAATATTTGTGTAGTACAGCAACCCCCTAGCTTTAAGCACGTGAAAACAATTCCGGGACCTGCACAACTGTATAAAAATAGTACATGCAGTTTCTCCGACACTTTAAGAGTGACTGATCTTTGGAAAAAATTACACTTTCATAAACAAGTAGGCATGCTTTTAGGTGGCAATGCTCCGTCCATACAGTGTTTACAATGAAGAAAGTGGAAGGAGCCACCAGAGATACACTTAGGGTAAGTAAGCCTTGCAAAGCGACCAGAAGATGAACAACACAGAGACAGCACCTGACACTGATGTCATATTTCTCATTTATCAACCATATTAGAATTTACAAATAATGATTTGCATTAATTTATTTTTATTGTATTACTTGATTATAGCTATGATTATTTTGGATAATGTATAAAATACAAAAAATTGTGAATTGTGACCAAATAAGAATTACCATTATAAATATTTAAATTATTTTGAAAGCCTTGAAATGAGAAGTATTGTGGGAATCATGGTCCATGGTGTATCAAATCTGTTGTCTAGGGTGACCTTTCTATCAAACATCAGTCAGTATGATTTTACTGCAGCCGTATAAAAGCGCTTCTGTTGAATCATTTAGCAGACGCTTCAGATGTGATTGAGCAAAGAATTAATCATGATTTGGGTTTGGGATAAAACAATGCATTGATTTATTGTCAGAAAAATTTTAAACAATTAAAAAAAAAAAAATCGAAAAACTGTAGATAATGAACATCACTTCATAACACACATCACATCACAGAAAGAAATGCAACTCCAACCCATCATTTGGTTTTGTGTTTTAAGAACAAAAAACCTCTAAAAACACAGAAAGGCTGTTTTGAGTTGGCACAGCACTGTTCTGGAAATATTAGTATAAGTGAGTCATGGAATAGCATTTCCTCAGAGGAAAGTTCTGTATGAGTGTCACACCTCAGCAGTCACAACTTTCAAAAAGGCAAAACTGAGAATAACTGAGGTAGAGAGGCACTGGTGGTGTAGCACTAATTTGGCAATGTAAATTCTGGTGTACTGTAAACTCTACTAACTTGTGTAAACTGGACATACTGTGAACGTTTGCAGTCCATTCAATTTGTCATCTTTCTTATGTTCTGAATCTGTTTACGTTGACCTTTGAATTTTAAGAAAAATGTAACCCTCAAAGTAAAACAAAAAAATACATAAATTATATGATGAATTATATTGTGATAATTAACCCATAATTTAAAAATTGTGATAAAATATCTTGCCGTATTGCCCAGCCCTGTACACATGGATTCTACACCCATGTTGTCTTTAACAAAACTATGAAGTCCCAGACTTGAGACAGTACTGTAAACCTTAAGCACAGCACATCAGATATTTGGTCTTATTTGACATATTTGGACACGTTTTTATTTCAGGACACCACAGGAGAGCACTGTGACTTAAGTCTGAAAAAGTTCTGGAAAGAAGCGTGGCTGGGCAACTGTGCAGATGGTGGGGAAACAAAAACCAGGACACTGTACTAAGACACAAAAACCAAACAAACAGATTATAAAACGAAAACTGAGACAGTGACATGAGACAGAGCAGTCGGGAGCATACAGTCCAACGTTCCAAGAGTAGCAACACTGAGCCCAGTGCAAAGACAGCTGGTCAGCATATACAGCACTGTGGAAAAAATGCGGAAAACAAAGAGTACAAAGAGGTTTCAAAGAGTAACAAGATAGATGGATTCAATCATCACAACAATATGGGAAGACTGGAGAGAAGACAAAGTACTGGAGGAATGTTGTCTGTTTGTAGTTAGAGTTGTGGGTCTTGAGTACCATCTAAAGTCCACATATTTCGGGTTTTAATTTGAGCACTCCTGACTCGAAAAATCCTCTAGGGTCCCTTTGAGTTCACAGCGTATGTCTGCAACAGTTATGCAGCTTTGGCCCCCTCACCCCCAAATTCTTATACAGTGGTACCTCGGTTCTCGAACTTAATCCGTTCCGGACTCTTGATCAAATCCTAAAAAGTTTGAATTCTGATCAAATTTTTCCCATAAGAAGTAATGGAAAACCAATTAATTGGTTCCAAACCAAACCTCAAAATTACACCTAAATATGATTTTTTTCTTTTTTTTAGCATTTAAACACAAGATAAACAGATAAAACAAGAAGAGCATTTTTTTCTTAATGGTTTCCAAAACGATAAAGACCTTATCTCAACATTAACCCTTGTCCTGCCCCAATCGTCCGCTCCTTAATCCGTGTGCCACGCCCCCTCGTTAACCTTGTGTGGGATCCCCATGTGATCAGCTGTTTCTGGTTGTTATCATTAGTCCTCTGTACTAAGTCCGCGTTTCAGGTTGCTTCCCCAGTCCGGTCATTGGGTGCGTTCGACTTGCTTACAGCGCTGGCTTAAAGCAACGCATTCTGATGCTGACGCAATGCATTATGGTTAGATGCACTGCGACCTCTCACCCGGCTGCACAAACCGGAACCGCCCTTATTAGACACACCTTTGCCATTATTGGCTGAAGAGTTTAGTCATACACATGACACTTGTATCCTAGGTAGTTCTGATTCGTTATCTGCTATTTCTCCCAAACATCACGTAAAGCAGTGAGAACTAGTTTTCAGTTAATTTACCTGGTAAAATAAAGTTGAAATAAATGATATAAATGCTCTAATAGTACATGTAAGTTAGCAATTTATTTATTGTTAGTTACTGTAATGTTGCGCTGCTTTATTTGGTTAATCATCCAGTCTGTGAAGAAGGTATTCAAGTAAGAATTGCATTGTAGTATGACTCATTTCCTGGCGCGTATAATTTATATTAGGTCAGTGTTCACGGTTCGACTTCTGATATTTAGATCGAGTTCTAGGTCAACCTGGTTTGTTCGACTTTCAAGAAATTCGAGTTCTAGTGAGTTTGAGAACTGAGGTACCACTGTATTATCTTCAATGAACTTCGTGCAGCCCTCACTCAAGCCCTTCATCATGTCTGCCAAGTCAGCAATTATCCCACGTACATGCATAAACTGTAAGAAGTTTTTGTGCAAGACATCAGGTTTAAAAGCAGCACATCATACACACTGCAAAAACATTGATAACTGAGATAGCTGGTGCAATTTCCTGTTTCAGTCAGCATTTGGAAAAGAAAAAAGTTAAACTACATAGGTTGATGTGACCCCATCATCATGAAACTCCATTGTGCAAGTTTAATGCGTAAAATTTCCAGAGCGCTTGTATTTATGTACAGCAATATGTTGTTCTGCTGTGGCGAGTCATAATCGTAATAGACAACATGTTACATAGTTGTGTATGCACTTTAGCTACATTGCATGTTTCATAAATTTAAATAAAAACAAACCTTTTAAAGGATCGTTGTATTGTTTTATGCATATTCGGTGGTTGCAGAACCAATTCTAAACAGACATCCAACCTTTCCCAGAAGTTCCAGGAGTCTCCTGAAAAACTGACAGCAGGTCCCTGACACCCTGAAATCTCTCGTTTTCATACCATCACAGTATGCAGACAGTAAAGTGTTTTAAAAAGCAATGTTTTTCTATGGTGGCTGATTAGTGCTGATAGACAGCACCTGATTCATAAGAAAAATACAAAGAAATTCCTCTGCTGCAGGGTTTATAGCTATCCATTCATTTTTATATAATTTCTCTCACGTATCAGCTAGTAACATATTTCTGTACTAAAATGACACCCTGTTACTGGAATGATGTTTATTAACTATCTGGTACATGGCATCCTGTAAGTAACAAGTCGTAAGTAACAAATAAGTAACAATTGAAATCACAAAAAAAAATCTGTTTCTTAAACCAATTTGGTCACAAAAGAGTGTAACAACTGTGACGCACAGAAAAAACTTGGTAGTAACTATTTCCTGGTCTATAAATGACTGTATCCAATAGCTTTCAAAGAAAATAATCATATTAACGAACGCTGTCACACACTGAAAGGACATGTGGGGGTCATGTGTAGGCCGTCCCCTCAGTCTGTACGCTGTGCCTTTCTATCGCCCTACAGGTCATAAAAATCAATGTGGGCACCAGACTGGTACCCGTCCTCCAGCAGCAGATTCACCAGCTTGGCAGCCGACTCGCCGCAGGTCAGCAGCTTGCCTTCCTCATGCAGGGCATTTATCGCCTTCCTCAGCTCCGGGTCTCGTGTGGTGGATCGAGCCTGTACCTGCATCTCTGTGTCAAGAGGACCTGTGAGGCAGGGAAAGGGAAAAGTCTACTCAGAAATAAACAAACAAATAAACAAACAATAATCATATATAGCATATATGATATTATTATTACTATTATATCGAATAATCAACTAAAGATATTCACTATCATTGAAACGCCATTGCAAACATCACTGCACCAATCTAAGTATGACACTGTCCTATGAGCAGTAGACCACAGGAACTTTTATGTCATCACATTCTAAATCCATAGGTATCAATATGGAGTTGCCCCCCTCCCCCCTAACAGGCACCAGTGTTCTGGGAAGGCTTTCCATAAGATTTTAGAGTGTATCTGTGGGCATTTTTGCCCATTCATCCAGAAGAGCATTTGAGAGATCAGACAGTTCAGTTGGGTGAATTCTATTTCAGTCCAAAGATGGGATTGAGATCAGGTCTCTGTGTGGGTCAGTCATGATGTTTTTACACATCAAACTCAACCAACCACGTCTTTATGGATCTTGCTTTGTGAACTGAAGAACAGTTGTGCTATAACAGAAGAGGGCCTTCCCCAAACTGTCCCACAAATTGAAGTATATAATGGTCTAAAATGTATCGATGCCTTTGGATTTAGAATGGGATGTCATAAAAGTTCCTGTGGGTTTAACGGCAAGGTGTCTCAACAGTTTTGGTTATATAGTGTATGTCTATCTGCCAGCTCGCCTGTCTACACGTCTGTCTGTATGCCTGCCTCTTCACATGTCCATCTGTCTGCCTGCCTGTCAGCTTGCCTATCAAGTGTACCTGGGGCGTAGCTGAGCACACGAAGGTCCGGCTCTTCCTTAGCTAGCACCTGGAACATCATGTTGCGGGCTGCCTTGCCAGTGCAGTACAGGACCCAAGAGGGGAAAGGCTGCAGGGCACACAGCGAGCTGACATTGACCACGCAGCGCTGCAGCCCGGGCCGCTGTGGGAAAGCCCCCAGCAGCCCCGCAGTCAGGCTGAGGGCAGAGCTCACATTTAAAGAGAGGTAGGAGTCCACTTCCCTGGGGTCTGTGAAGCTAGTGGCCAGCCGGGACACATCACCCAGAGAAGCTGCATTACAGGGAGGAAGGGAAATACGTCATCACAAGCAAATCACGCCACGCCCCCTCGTGCGCACTAACGGGTTTTTTTTTGTTATTCTATTTACATGCATTTTATTACAGAATTCACGTAAGGAATAACTAATAATAATCGATTATTATAGTCATATAAATGAGTTCGCCTTTTTAGTCAGTATTTTCTTGCTTTCTGAGATTGTGTATTGCAGTACCCAGTGTTGTGCTCGTTTTATTCGTGACTTAGTCCAGATTCACAGGTAGAAAACACAGGTTTTTGTGAAAATAAAACATGGGTAGAAATGGATGAGTGGTATGCTACAAAATTGCTACCAGTTCGGATTCAATACTGCAGAAATTCACTATATACCAAAATATGAACAGGAGAAATAGGTGGTATTGGTGAAACTCACCCGCATTGTTGATCAGTAATAGATGCTCTATATCTGCAGAAGGCGTCTCTCTGGCTGCCCTCACCGTTTCCTCAATCCCTTCTTTCTCTCTTAAATCAGCTACCACAAAACGTATGGCCAGCCCAGCTCGATCTGTTTCCGAGGTCGCAAGATCTGCCCGAAGCTCATTCAGCTTATCCTTGGATCGGGCTACCAAAAGAATTACGGAGTTTGGTTTGAGCAAACTGTATATTTGTATAGCAAGAGCCCGACCAAAGCCTTTTGAAGCGCCGGTAATGATACACAGAGCTCGACCTAAGTCCTTGGGGACTGGAGCAGTCATGCCTGAAGTGAAATCTGTATTATAGCAAGAACAGTTGGTAGTATGTACAACACTGAAGTGTTGATTTCAGTGACAGATCAAAACAGAAATACTCCAGAGGGCCACCACCTGAAATAATAAATCACGCGTCACAGCGTTACTAATCCTCTTTCTTCACTTCCTTCCTGCTCCCATATCCATAGACACGTGACGACTCGATCTTTCGTTTTCGGATTTCCAAGGAAATTATTCCGGAGAGCAGTTGGCAGATATTTACACTGTTTTACTCATTCGTTCGCAGAATGTGATATTTTTTACTTTAGTAAACGTCTATTAAAACATGCATTCTATTTTTAATATTCCCGAGTCAAGTGTTTCTACTGCAGTCCTTTTATTTAATACTTTTATTTAGTACTTTTATTCAGTGTGGCGATCGTTGCCATCTTACACCCGATTGTGCAACTCCGTCAAACTCACTTTCCCATAATGCATTGCCAACTGAAATTACGGTAGCTCGGGAAGGTCAAAGTAGTTTTTTAACCTTTATGTATATACAATTTTAATTGCTAAGGCATGAAACATAGTTTCATATAGTTTGACCAACTTTCACTAAAAAAGGCCTACGCAATAAAATCACAGTGAAAATGGGAAATGACATACAAAAAAAAACCTAACTTAGAAAAGCACTACAGGAATTTCAGAAAGTCCAAGCTTGAAGTTTTAAACAGCTCTTTCTCTTTATAAATTTCAAGGCCAAAAGAATATACGGTAGCTCTGTACGAAAGGCTGCAAATGATGGTCTTGTTTTTATGTACCTTGCTTATAGATAAAAAAAAGTCAATAGCTTGTAAACAACCTGTTTCATATTTCTTGACCAATTCTGCCTTTACAATGTTGTGTATTTTCCTATTCTTTATGTAAATAAGTTGAACTTAATTAATGGCTTTAAGAGCTGTTTTGGGGATTGTCATGCAACACGTAGGATAGATCAACCTGGAGATACAAAATATTCCGTTTTTGTCAAAGAACATATGATCAAATATAGATAAATCCCCATGTGAGTACAATGTGACCAAACATTTAAATGCAATTTGCCTTTGTTTACCTTATTTCAAATATTAACCCTTTCTCACAAAGCAGTATCTTTTGTAATTTGAATATCCAGATATACTACGGACATTATTAGTATTTTGTCAGCTATCCTGAGTCAACATTCTTTAACTGTCAATATTTCACACTTAAATGTATCAATTATCATTAATGTTTAACATTAAACAAGAAGAATTTGTGAAAATGATGATATCAATGATCTTTGGGATTTGGTTGGTGTTTTTTCCCCCATAAATATTACAGTGTCATGAGACGCCGAATTGATGATTTTTACCCTAAAACAGTTTCTCAAAATCTGAATTTTTAATAAGGATTGATGGCATCTCAATACTGAAAATCAGGGGGAAAACTGGGCAACCTTGCTTAATATCTCTATTAGCTGAAAAATTAGGAGGAGCCATGAGTTAATACAATATCGCTATTTGGATCCTCACAAAATAGTTTAATTACATCAATAAATATCTTCCCAAACCCAAAGTGTTCCAGAGTTTTAAACATGAAATAGTACTGAATAATATCAAATTCTTTGCATGCAGGAATCTAAAACCAAGATCATCTTCTATTGAATAACTATAATCCAATAGATGAAGTACAGGAAGAATATTTTGTAGTTGTTTGTAGTCGTTATTTAAAAGCATTACTGGCCTCAGATTATCCAACTTTCTGAAATCCTTACTAGGTTTAGCTGTCAGAATAATAGGTCCCTGTTTCATGGTATCTGGAAGGGTCTGGGCTTCTCTTAAGTAATGGAACTTTGAGTGAATTCCAGATATGTCTGTAGAAATTACTAGTTAAACCATCTTCTTCTGTAATCTGAAAAAAGAGTCAACTTCTGAGGGGAATTAGAGTGGGAGTGTGAGTTACTATAGAATACAATATGTTATACAGGACTGTGGTAATTGCATAAGCGCATTTTTATTTCTTGTCCTATTCCACTGCTTGGCCGGGGCGAATGCCATTCTAGCTGCATCCTGAATCTCAATACATGGCTCAGCTTTGCCTGTGCTGCTTATAATGCTGTTTTTTCTGACAATTTAAATTTGTTTTGGAATCGTCAATCCTAGTAGGGTGAGTGGACGTATCTTAAGGAATAACATACTCTACAATGTTCTCAATGCGCAGGCAAGATGACTGGCTACAACTGCTTATTCTAATAGAATAGTTAGTGTTCCCCATGAGCAGGAACTTGTAAGACATCAGCAGACATCTGATCTTTTTTTATATTCCCTCTGCACCTCTTCCAATGATTAAATTGCAGGCAGAACCTCTGACAACACGATGGAAAAACATCACAAATATAGAATATTTTCCCATCACGGTTTAATCAGGAACTCTTACCAGGATAATGCTAACTCTACTCCATCCTTTGTGTCAACTCATAGGCATCCTCCCCGAAAACAGGAAAGACGTCCTATTGATCACTCTGTGCTTGTCAGTTTACCTAGACAGGTTGTCCATGGATCACAGGATGGCATCTATTTTGGATTACGTACTTAATGTTTGTTCACTAACTAACAAGGGTTCTTTGATAAGTGAATTAGTAACAGATCTTGGTTTTGATTTTCTATGTCTGACTGAAACATGGCAACAGCCCAGGGATTTTGCTGAACTGAACCTCCTGGGTTTGTCTATGCCTGTCAAACTCGTACTTCAGGTCGTGGAGTTGGTCTTGCTATTCTCTATAATAGGAAATATAAGGTCAACTTGTTTCCTAACACTGTATGCCAATCTTTTGAATCAATTTCTCTGAATGTTCATGGATGTATACCTACTATCATAGCTGCTGTTTACCACCCACCCAAACTGAATCCCCCTTTTCTAAGTGAATTCTCAGACTATGTTGCCTCTCTATGCTATTTGTCAGTCAACATAATCCTTCTTGGGACTTAAATATTCATGTGGACACTGAAAATAGCTCACTTGCAAGGGATTTTTTGTCGCATTTGAACTTCAGCAGTATATAGATTTTCCATTCTACGGGACATACATTGCATCTTGTCTGCTGTTTAGGTATAGCCCCTATTAATTGCACTGTGTCTGACACTATATTATCTGATCACAAATTAATCTCATTTAAGGCTTACCTACCATTATATAAAAACAAGATGCCTTGCCAAATTGTGTTTAGAAATATCAAAAACATTGATCTATCAACTCTTACAACTGAAATCAATAACTTGCCTAGTAATAATTATTTATACTCCCCACATGATCTTGTATCATACTACAATGACAGTTTTTATAACTTTCTGGATACACTGGCACATGGGAAACCTGAACTGTAAGTTTCAGTCATACAGCCCCTTGGTACACCTCTGAATTATGATTGTTAAAATCTCAGGGACGTCGCCATGAGCGACTCTTTAAGAAAACTGGTCTTACTATCCACAAGGAAATGTATTACAATCATCTATTGAGGTACTGGGAGGCAATTTCAAATGCAAAGGCTGGTTATTATGCATCACTTGTTCAGAATAATAGTAGTAATCCACGTGCCCTGTTCTCTACATTTAATAATATTTTGCAGCCTCCAGATATCTTTTCTTCTTATATGTACTCTACCTCATTTTGTAATAAACTTATGCATTTCTTCACATTTAAAATCAACAATATTCATTCACAACTGCCTGGGTATTCTGTATTGTAAATACATTGTCTGATTGTAAATTTTGTCTATTTTCCAGTCTGCCTACAGAATTTTCATTATCTTACTTTAACATGCCTTCTACTAGTGAAATTGTCTCCAGGATTCGTAGCTCTACGTCTTCAACCTGCAAACTTGACCCTCTTCCTACATACTTGGTTAAGCTCTGTCTTCCTTCCCTCTCTTCCATTATCACTGATATTATTCATTCTTCTCTTACTTCAGGTTCTGTTCCAACTGCTCTAAAAACTGCTATAATTACTCCCATAATCAAAAAACCTGGTCTACAGCCAAATGATCCTATCTCAAACCTTCCTTTTTTGTTCAAAATTCTTGAAAAGGTTGTTGCCTCCCAGGTTCATAATTATCTTTCTTGATCTAACAACTGCCTTTGATACCATTTCTCATCATATTTTGCTAAATCCTTTAGCCTCTATTGGTATAAACAATACAGCACTCCTATGGTTTACATCTTGTCTTTCCAATTGTACTGAGTTTGTGCAACGAAAGAATTTTATACCTGATCCATCTCCTGTTAGTAGTGGTGTCCCTCAAGGTTCGGTCCTTAGTCCCCTTTTGTTTATTATCTACCTTCTTCCCTTAGGTACTATCCTTAGGAAATTTGGCATTAACTTTCATTGTTATGCTGATGATACTCAGCTTTATCTTTCAGCTAAACCCCATAGTGTGTTTCCACCTGATAGAAGTTTGGTTTTCTCATAATTTCCATAAATGAAATGGGTCCAAAACTGAAATTCTCTTAGCTGGTAAAAAGTTCACACTTTCAAATCTTAGCACCTTTTCTTTAACCATTGGAAGCACATCTCTTTCCCCTTCCTCCCAGGTTAAGAGCCTCAGGGTTATTTTTGATAGTTATAGATAGGGTTATTTTGACTCTCTCTTTTGTTCCACATATTAATAATATTATTCGGGCTGCTTGCTTTCACCTTCGTAACATTAACCGTCTACGTTCATCACTCTCTCTTAATAATACAGCTATTTTAGTTAATGCTCTTGTTACATCTCGTCTCAATTACTGCAATGGTCTCCTCTCTGGTTTACCCTACAAATCTCTTAGTAAACTTCAACTGGCTCAGAATTCAGATGCTCAAGTTATTACCAGATCTAACTGTTTTTTTTCTATTACTCCAGTTCTCAAGCAACTTCACTGGCTTCCAATCTCATTTTGTATAGAATTTAAAATTCTTCTCTTAACCTTTAAAGCTTTACAAAATTTAGGCCCACCATACCTCTCTGAACTCCTTGAGCCATACTTACCATCTCCCTCTCTCCGTTCTTCCTCTGCTGCTCTTCTCTCTATACCCTCTGCATCACTATCCACTATAGGATTAAGATCTTTTAGTTGTAGTGCTCCTCAGCTTGTCATTCAGCAGTTTATGAACCTCTGCTGATGGTTTAACCCTGACAAGGACATCCAGTGACTGAGTTGATCTGAGTAAAAAAGTAAAAAATTGACATTGCACTGATTTTTGAATTAATTTAATGAAACATACAAGATGAGATTAGACAGTAAAAGAGCTCACTTTCACATGACCAAGTCATTTTAATTTTTAATAATCTTAAAATATACACACATGAATCCAATCTGCATATTTCATGAAAACAATCCATATTTCATAACCAGTGTTATCCCAGGAAGGGCGCAATTTATATATATATATATATATGTTACGATCAGCGCCGTCCGTCTCGTTCCAGCCCCTCGTGTGCCACGCCCTCCTCGTTACCTCTTGTGATTACCTAGTGTTTCCACCCGTGTGGCGCCGC
>JABFEA020000119.1:26388139-26405223 GCA_019775915.2 Cyphomyrus plagiostoma | reverse complement strand
TAAAACGCGGAGAGAGAAGTGAAGACACAGGCATTCTTATAGTTAACGTACTTCAACAGTATTGCTTGACAGTGGCAATTAAAATATTCATCTTTTCATATTCATATGTTTGAACGACCACTTTACTCTCCTCTCGAAACTCTGCGTATAATTTGCAGTGATGGTCTTTCAAGTGCTTCGCTAAATTTGTCGTGCTGCTCGTTTTGGTTGCGACAACTTTGAAGCACTTCTTGCAAATGAGTTTGACCACATCTTTTGCTTTTCCTTGTTCATCTGGTTCATATGCAAACTATTTCCAGACAGTGCTCCTGCTTTTCACATTCTCTATCAAGCTCGGTACTGTAGAACTACAGCTGGAGCTGCTTTTGCCCACTGCCATGTTTAAAATGTGTCACTCATGTAAAACAATGGGTCCACCAGGTACCTGCTGTCGGAGGAGGGGTTGCCCGCTGCAATGCCTGTTGAAAATTGTTGTAGCCTGCCGGTGATTTCCGTGAACTTGCAGATGCAAAACTGGCATTTAAGTATGGATACCAATGCTAATTGATATCGAACTCGATACTAAATTTTAGTATTGATTAATATCTGAGAATCAATTTTTTTTGACAACATTACCTGTCACTGAGGTTAGTTGGACATTCGTCACCTTCCAGTCGACTGGTGCGGCCCTGTTGGTGCCTGGCAGCAAGCCAGGGCAGATCAGGGTCATTGTGGACCAGAGGTGGAGATTTCAGGTCCAGAGAGTACAAGGCTTTAGCCCCCCTAACATTTGTACTCAGCCCCCCTAAAAATTCTCCGTAAACTTTACACAAATTGGTGAATGCCCACGTCCCCTTTAAATTTCATATGAAAATGGCGGCAGACTTCGGCTCCGCCCCGTCTTTCAGCGCGGTCTTCAACTGAAGCATCACAGACTGCGGCATCACAGAGCGAGGATTAAACCAAGGTGTGTGTTTTTCGATAAATTGTTATATCTACATCAGTGCAGTCCTTTTTCATAAATACAGTTTACAAAAATGTCAAAATTTTCGCTGTATAGGTCATCACACCAGCTGTTTCCTCTAGCGAAAATGAAACCCTTAATACATACCGTGTGTGTAATACATACACGCGTGCGCATGTGTGTGATCAGGAAGACTCATTTGAGTACTGATTCTGAACAAGCCAAATATGTGTTAAACATCTATGGGGGCTGAGCCCCCTTAAATGAAAATCCTAGAAACGCCCCTGGTTTCAACCAACCAGTATAAAGAGTCACAGTTGCAGAGCACTCAACTGGTTGGTTGAAACAAAATCTTGGTCTGGATTTGTACTCTCTGGACCTGAAATCTCCAGCTCTGTGATGGACCCTGTGCCAGCCCGCTCTGGGTGCAGCTGAATGGGTTGGGGTAGCGTGCATCACGCTCAGCATTTCCCGGATGCTGCTTGGACCAAGGGCACTGCACTGGAGTGAGGCAGTTCTGTGTACAGACACAGACACACACACGTCTGTCTGTCCAATCTTGACTCAATTTCAAATATTCAGAAACTGAGTGAGAACAGTACCAAATACACTGCCCGGCCAGAATAAAAGTCACCATTTGAATTTAAATCAGCATGTGCGTAAAAGCCAATTACTGGATCATTATTAAAGCTCAGCAATGTTATGCAGCAATAAGGTGAAGTCAGCTGACAACCTGAGTCCACTAAACGGCCAGGTTATCCCATCAATGGATTTTTTTCTTTCCTAACATCTCGGACATATTCCGGGACGATAATGCCAAGATTCATCTGGCTTGAATTGTCAAATAGTGGTTCAGGGAGCATGAGAAATCATTTTCACACATGAATTAGCCACCACAGAGTCTTGACCTTAACCCCACTGAAAGTTTTTGAGATGTCCTGAAGAGGACTTTAAAGAGTGGCTCAACTCACCTATTACCGATACATGATCTCGATGAGAAAGGAATGCAGATCTTGATGAAAAAAATGCTGAGATGTTGCATAAGCACGTGGAAATGCATTGGTCAATGCACACCGTAATGAAAGTATCAAAGGCAGTCCTACAAAATATTAAAGTATGATTTTTTTTGGCAAGCCAGTGCACATTTTCTTGTTCTGTTCAGGTTTATGCAGACTCTGTAGAGAGTGTATGCAGTATAGTCAGCCAGGTTAGGACTTCAGACTTCCTTGCAACTTGTGTATATGGGACTCAGTTCTATGTCTGATCCACATATTCGCCCATAACATATACCAGGGCTCTTCAAATCTGGGCCTCGATTCCAAATCCAGGCCTTGTTTTCAGTTCTCCTGGGTAGTTAGTTTAAAATTACTGATTCTGATTGGTCAAAGGCTTCACACCCGACTGGCAGGTAAAGCTGGAAATCCAGCAGGGCTCGGACCTCGATTTGAATAACTCTTGCCTACTATGTTGAATCTTGTAAATAAAGTTTATGTCCATATTTTGTGCAGCACTGATTTGCATTGTTCTTGGCCTGTTTAATTGCCTCATGACAAATCGTAATTTTGTATAAGGACAGTCATCCGTTTTGTCACTTGTATTATGACGTTGTACATATTGTGATGTCAGAGTGCCACCTTGCGGTCAAGTTAGGCATTGCAATTTCAGTATAGTTAAATAGCTCTTTTTGTATAATCACTCCAGCAGCATTAATATACTCGCGTTTCTATTTTTTGTTGTTTTACACTAAACCACATCTACAGTCATGCCCATGTATAGGAGCGCAAAGCCCAGCTGCTTAAGAATGGTGCTGTAGTGGCTGCTTCCCATTAAAGGGATTAAAGTTGAACCTGGGACCTGTGATTCTGACTGATCACCTGTGCCGGGCTAGTTTTCCCCGATCCAGAACATAAGTTTAGTTGGAGCGGCCACAGTCATACAGTATTGTACAAACGTCTGAGCCAGTCAAAAGAAATGTTTAAAGCTATTTATCTGGGTGGTACTTACACATTTACTCAGAACGAAAACACAATATAATATTAGAACATATGCAAATTAAGAGTGACACAATAAATGCCAGTAAAAATGTCTTCTGTTCTCCAAGAAGTTACTGATATCTAGTTGAAAGGCTAGATGAACACCGCTGCAGCTACCAAACCTCTCCTCAGGGGCACCTCAGTCATTCCATGTATTTACTCAATTTCAACACCAGCTCATTTAATTAACTAAGTCAATTAGTTACAAAAGTCAATGAGATATCGATTAGCTATACGAGGTGTGTTAGTGGTCAGGTCTAAAATACATGGGTGACGTGGATGGATGGTGCAAATACTGGGGTGATTTTGGCAGAGGGTTTGAAATGGCTAAACTAACACACTTTGACAAGCTATAAAGATCATTTAAGCATCATTTTCTTTGGCTGCCTAAGTTTCCACTGTACTGTATATTCCTTCTTTTTATGTTCCTTTGAGTCATATTCCACTTCAAATTTGTATGTCCCAGTTACTTGAAGACGAACCCAGTGTGTGTGTTGGGAGGCACTCATGTCTGTCACCACACCTAAACGACTATGACCTTACTGCGTTTTGAAGGATGGACAGTTTAACACTACTTGCACGTGGAGTGAGAAGGTGGATGATGAAGATGGGACAGCAGGGGACCACTCACACACTCCGATCAGCTAGGATGGTGACCGATCTACACAATAGCCTGCAAAGGATCAAGGGCCTTCCACCAGAAATGAACTGCGCAGAGAGAACCAACAAGTGAATACAGATAATGAGGTCCTGCTTAAATGTAAGGAAGGGCTGAGACTGATGATAGAGTCACTTTGTCTGTAGGATGAGCTGGAAGAGTTGAAATTAGAGCAGCTACTTGCAGAGTGCTTTAGAGGCGGAACAGCGGCAGAGGCAGGTAGAGCATCTGGGAATGTTTTTACAGGGGCTATAGAACCCCAGCTCATCTCCATGTTCCACACCATCCAATCTGGCCCAGTGACGGCAGCAGTATGGAGTAATGCTGGGGGAAAGACGTTCTTCCTGCGGGAGTTGAAAAAATTCAACCTTCCTCAGTCCATCCTCACTTCACCCATAACCATCTGGTTTGAGTCCTCTACCTCACAAAATCGATGCAAACTCCAGCGTACAAGTCAGGACAGTGGAGCGGATTATCAGATGTACTCGGCCAGTGCTTAATGACTCTTACAGCGGCAGGATCACAAGTGCACTGGTGCGATTATAGCTGATTCCTCTTACCCTGGACATCACCGCTTCCAGCCTCTTCCATCTGGTAGAACACTCACGACCATCAAGGCCCACAGAACAAGGCATGCCAACAGCCTTTTCCCCAGAGCTCTGGACTTATTAACAGTGCTGGACACTCTGCACTTTAAACAACCACATTGAACTCTTTCCCATAATGCACTGCTGCTCTGGTGTATAAAGTAGATGTACTTCTGTTCCATACTGTAACACTGTAACAGTGATTTAAGCTCGGTTGTGAATTCTTCTCAGCTGGTAAGGTGGGATACTATCTTTTGGCTACTATCTCGTAGACTAGATTCAAGCCGCTAGTAATCCTCTGAAGTGTCTGCTAGTCCACGCCAATTAGTTTTCTCCGGTAGCCAATCAACAGTAGTTCCGGTCTCCCTTAAGGTTCGAATTAGAGGTCAGGGTTTACTAAGAAACACAGGATATTCTGCTAACAGTTAGCAGCTTAATTTAAATGTTGGATCAACTGGGAAGGAAAGACAAGTTTCAACTAGAGTGTAGCTCACATGTGTCAAGATTGCTCAGCAGACTAACTCACGACCTGCGCTGGAACTGTCACAGATTTTACCCCATCCCGATCCACCCCCACACACACACACACAAAGTGGCATCCCTCCTCTCCTTGATTTAGCTGACTGGTTATGATAAGAGATCCAGGTCCAGGTCTGACAATAGGACTAAACCAGCCTAAACCAAGGAGCCATGGGAGGGCTAGAAATCACCAGTTAAGCCTTTTCCATCATCCTGTTAAATAGAGAGACCACCTCCTGTCCTCCCCCCCCCATGAAAAGGCCCACACTCCAGGCTCTACCCACCAATGAAGAAATGTCGCCCTTTCAGCAAAAATAGTGAGCAGTCACTGAACAAATGCTCCGACTTCAAACTACTTAGTCTGACCAAAAAACAGACTTAGATCAAAATGAACTTGAGATCCATTTCCTGCAATCACTTGTCCTATTCAGGGTTGTGGGGGGTCCAGAGCTTATTCCACATGCTATGGGCACAAGGCAGGGAACAACCCAGGATGTGGCACCAACCCATAACAGCGCACAGTCACACCCCATTCATATCTACAGGCAATTTGGAATCTCCATGTTTTTGGACTGGGGGGGGGGACCAGAGTACCCTGAAAAAAACCCCACAATGACATGAGGAGAACATGCAAACTCCACACACATGGAGCTTTGGTGGGGACTTACACCCTGCTCCCAGGGGTGTGAGGCAATGGTGCTAACCACTGCATCGCCATGCCTCCCCGGGGGGGAACCATTATACACAATTGTTTTTAAACATTTGTTGCATGTCCCTGCTTGGAATCATCTTGGGTGAGATGTAGCCACACTTTATACCAAAGGTCTCCAACCTTTTACAGGACGAGTTCTACGTGACACAAAAATAAGATCGATGAGTTACCCTTCTTTAGGGTTGTGCACAGAAACCCAGGGCGAGATAGACAGGACCAATGTCATGTATAAAGGGTTACCTGTTAGGGCCTCTTTATGGAGAGCTCCTGCGTCTACTCCTGCCTCGCCTATGACGCGAATGTTAAGTTGATTGACAGGAGAGGACGTCTTTTGCCTCTCCCAATGTCAAACGTTTTGCGAATGCTGCACATTGCTGCTGTGACGTCTTGTAGAACATTTTCAACACTAGAAACACACAAAACAGTAATGTTAAATAAAACAATTTATGAACACAAAGTCACACGTACGAAGATACCTTCAGATTTCGTTGGCATCCTTCAGCTAACGGAATTTTTTTGTAGTCATAGAATCTTCCTCCCTGTTCTTGTGAACAGACCGTTGTTGTTTAGCCATGAGTTGTGTTTTTAAGTACTGAATTTAGTTTTATCATTAATACAGTATGGGGTTTTGAGAGATCTGTGAAAGCATTGAAATATTCTGACATTATTTCATAGGGATGGGCGTAGATATTAAGTTAATATTGTGTTGTCCACCTGTTTGTTTTGACCCCTGTTCTCTGGATTCCTGTGGAATTCAGTTTTTGGTCTTAGGGCAGCACCATGGATCATCATTCCACCATCATTTCAACCTAAACTCTCACATTGTTTATAAGCAGGAAGGAGCATTATTGGTCTCTATTAAAATCTATTAATATACTATTCTCATGTTTGGGTAACAGAATACCGCATGAATTAGGGTGATCAAAGAAAAAAAAAACAGATTATGACTTTCAAATTAATGCAAAGTGTTAACTCGATAAATATCTCAGCCCTAATTATTTTACATGTCTGTTAGTCAACATGTAAAGCTAACACTGCATATATTAGCAAATAAATTCAAGTAATTAAGACCGTTTCAAAATTCCTCGGTAAGTCATTCCTTTTCTTTTGAGTTTTTTCAATAATCAAATTAAAATTTAAAGAGCTTCTTTTAGGTTGATGCTTAGCATTTATTGTTCCCATAAAAACTGGGATATTAAAATAAGACAGTTCTGTTTAATTGCAACAATCTCACATTCACGTAAATATAAAAAGACCCCTGAAGTCTTTCAGAATCGGTGTATAGCATCAGTTGTAAAAAGAATTTGTGATTTTTCTTTGAAGGAACAGTGTCATCTGCTAGCTGAGTTATAATTAATTCTTTGGCCGTTATATAGATACATCTTATGATGCTATTTTTAGTGCAATAGATGAGAAGTTGACTTACCAACTGGGAATTCAAGCAGTGACATTCAGTTGATACCTGATGCTTCCCCTCCGAATCCCGTCCATGTACGGTGTACATGTGCACATGAGAGTCCGAGGTGCACGACCTACCTGATTTGTATGTGCCTGTGTGCTGTTATACCTGCTATTCAGCTGTATTTCTTCTTTCCCATTGGTACATCTCCTGGCATATGTTCTCATTTCAACATTAATATAAAAAATATTTGACTACTCGGCTCACCTTCCTGTCAGCGCCGTGCGTGCCCCCCCCCCCAATGCCCCCCACTTGAATCAGCTTTATTGTCATTATATTGCACAGTATAATGAAAAGCATTTTGCGACTGTCTCAGTCCTTAAAAAAAAGATACATTAACAATCAATAAAAATACCAATACAATGAAGATCATAGTCTCTGATTATCCCCCTTTCTATTGAGGGTGAGGTGGTGGAGATTGTACGGGATTTTAAGTACCTGGGTGTCCACTTTGACAGTATACTGGACTGGTCTGTGAACTGCACTGCCCTCTGCATGAAGGGTCAGGAGCTGCAATGCCCTCTGCATGAAGGGTCAGAGAAGGTTTTACTACCTGATGACTCTGCTACACAAACCTGCAGATTTTCTACCAATCGGTGTTAGTAAGTTCATTCATCTATGCCGTCGTGTGCTAGGACAGCAGTTTGAATGTGGCGGATGCAACAGAGCCGATCGTAGACGATTCCGCTCACCTATATTACAGTGTCTAGGCTGGACAGAAGAGCACTTTCAGCTACAGACTGATCAACCTAAAAGACACCACAGAATGTCTGAGGGAGTCAGTACAATCAGTAAATTAATCAGAACAAGTGCAGTAATATCTATTCTTTTCCAATATCAGATATAAAGATCACTGCGAGATGACTGCAAGATGACTGTGAGATGACTACATGATATCACGTGAGAGGCTGCTGTAGACAAATTTAGCGTCTTCCAAACCACACATACATTTACTTCTTGTGTCATCTGTTGCCCTTTGTGGGTCCTCTGTGGCTTTTATAAAATGGATGAACCATTACATTTCTTATGCCAATCCCACAATATATCGAAAATTTGATTGGAAATGTTGCAATGCAGAAGGGTTGCAGCATACACTACATACTGAAATGCAAGACCTCATTATATAAAGTAACAGAAAGCAAATTGTGTCTGTTCATGTACAGAGGTACCTCAGTTCTCGAACTCATTAGAATTTCTTAAAAGTCAAACCAACCAGTTCAAAAAAAAAATTACCTAGAACTCAATCTGAATCTCAGAAATCAAACCGTGAACGCCGACCTAAGATAACTTGTATGCGCAGGAAAATGAGTCACGCGGCGCGTCTCTCAGCGGAAACAAAGGGTAACACTTCAGTCTCAGCCTAGCATTCGCTGTGAAAGCATTATGCATGTTTACACTAGCTAAATACATATATTTAGACAGTAAAAATACATTTAGACAATGATAGACAGTAACAGTAACTATTATTATACAATAAAATGCATTTAAAAATAAAGATTTCTTATTCATTATTTTAATATTAATAATAAACCAATATATTTAATTATAATAATATTGTCCTGCCAAGCGGGGATGGAATGGAGACAAAGGCGCAGACGTCAGGGTATCAGGGAATACGGGGTTTAATTACAGGTAAGGCAGGCAAAACGCAGACAGACAATACAATGACCAGACTGTGGAAACAAACTGAAACACAGACTAAATACAGAGGACTAATGACAACAACCAGAAACAGCTGATAACATGGGGATCCCACATGAGGTTAACGAGGGGGCGTGGCACACGGAAGGAGTGGACGATCGGGGCAGGACACATTGTTTTTTTAACTTTACACATTGTTTGGATACATTAATTTTCTTCCTTTACAAATTACTGTTTTGATAAATGTGCTTAGATGTATTTATTACAATATATGCTCCTTATTTTATCCGGTTCATTTTGTGTTTAAGTGCTAAAAAACGCATTTAGGTGTAGTTTTTTTGGGTCGGGAACCAATTAATTGGTTTTTCATTATTTCTTCTGGGGAAAATTCTATCAGAACTTGAACTTTTTAGGATTCGATCCGGATTTCTGAACGGATTAACTTCAAGTTCTGAGGAACTGGTTCTTGTAAGGAGCCATGAGGGCATGGTGGCAGACCCCAGAAAGGTTGTGGCGGTCTGGTTAACCCTGCGAAGTTTCTCCAAACTACGCAGGTTCCTGCATGGTCATGCCTCCTATTGTGAAGAACTTTGCCAGAACCAAGAAGGGGAAACCCTTCAAATAGACTAATGATTGTGCCACCACCTTCAACTTCCTCCAAACTGCACTTATCAATATCAGTTAATAAACATGATCCACAAGGCAAATCCAGTTACAATACATAGCATAGAAAGCTGTTGCTTTCTTCACTGACACCTGAAGTGTCCTCTGAGTGAGTGCTAATCTCTGATTAATGTATACTACCAAAACAGCAGCACGAGTCGTACTCTGCTAGCTCAACCCATCTTTCTGTGCATTTCTTGGGTGTAGGTTGTCTGTTCAAAGACATATATAAGTGGTTGAGATTGCTTTCGTTTCTGTGGTACGTTAGGCTGATGAAGTTCCAAATCGACAGTTTATCAGTTTAAAATTGTTTTATCATACTCATTGCCTTTGGAAATATCATGAATTTATGGAACTTCTAAAAAACGTGTCTTTTTAGCAGTAGATTTCTTTGAACCCGAAACACAACTGAGAAGCAAACAAAAATACAGGAAAGGCGTGCGCTAGATTTATAACACATAACAAAACAGAAGCATCATTGCGAAACAAAATGCAGCAGGATAATCCTTTATTTTGATTATTTTGTTTTGATAATCACTGCAAGCCAAAATTGCAGTTGAAATTAAAATTCAATTAATCTCCCAGCCCTACTACTAACAAGATTCCCTATCAGGAGTGCATCATTACATCTTGTGATTATTACTGAGGTGGAAATATTAATCGGCTATCTGGAACTCCCATATTCTCCTTAACATTCACAATAACATCTGGCAAAGCAGGACATGATTACTGTACGTCCTGAAATAATATCATGCAGTAAAATACAGTACAATATCATAAAATATGAATTCCAGTTACAGTGTTGGCGAGCTGAACTCTCATAACTCTGAAGTGTCAGTATTTAATATGTCATGTTCTCTTTTTCCTTCCCTGCTTCATGTTTGCTTTTTATTTCTCCTTTGTCACATGATTGGAGCACATCGCCATAGTAACCTTGGCACGTTTGTGATTTCACCACCGAATTTGTGAATGGAGCAGGATGTAGGGGTCCCGTGGGAATGATTCTCTGTGCCTGTCTGCATGTGTCCCTGTCCTAGTTGCACGACTTCAGAAAAATGTTAGATGTCAGTGCTGCAGCACCATGATGAAGGCTGGTGAGGGTGGAGATGAGAAACCGGCCATCATTGTCTTCTCTTATCACTGCCTCATTGTTGCTCATATGTGAGGATGTGAACATGGCCAAGCCGCATTCCATGCATAAGTATTCCTGTTCCCTATTTTACATTATGCCTAAATATCTCAGTTGTATATTTCAGTGTACAGGCCAGAGAATAGACATGTCTAGTTATGGTAATGCAAAACTGAAAGCTTTTGAGTGCAACATAACCCTTTGGATTTCTGATGTCTGTAAAAGCAAGAACATTTAAAACTTGAAGGCGGTGGCTTGTAGTTATGGCACATGCATGTGTTCTATGGCACTTCTGAGTTGATTATATCTTATGCATTGTGTGTGTATTATGTTTTGTGTTCGTGTGTGATTGGTTTGCAGAGCCACGGGGAATGTTTTGTAATGAGTTATTGTACTGATTTCTGTTTGAGAAGTTGCTTTCACACCAGTAGTTACACCAGTAGTTCTGGACAGTCACTGCTAGGTACCCTGTTTGGTGCTGCATGCCCTGTACTGTAAAAGGAAGTGTTTATCTTGGTGATACATGGAAAATACTTCGGAAAGAAAAAAATAATAATAAAACGTGGAGTTGGATTGTAAAAACAAAGTACTGATTGTATTATGAGAACAGTATTGACTACGTCTGCAACACAAACATGACCTTATAAGAATACAGTCTCTGTGTGAGAGATGTCATGGCGACCGCTACACATAACGTCACATATCCCAACTGCTCAACTTAATTTTGAGTCCAGGGCTGCTGGGTTGTGTGCAGGAGCATGCGCAGTGGGCCTGAGTGGCGAAGGAGCGTGCTCGCGCGTGGCGGAGTGGGCGGAGCGCAGGTGGGTGTGTGAGACAGCTGATACAGTTTCTATCATCCGATTTCAGCTACAGGCAATATCGCAGAGAAGCGTCTGAAGCGATCCGGTGGGGGCTGAGGGCAAAAAACCAAGCTGATTTTCATAATCGCACGCGGACTGACTGTGCACCTGCTGATAGTGAGTATAACAGCGCTGTGCGACATAACCGAACCGAGGTTTCCCATACAGAATCACCCGCAGCAAAAGCTTCTCTTCACCTGCGTTTCCTTTGCCTTAATGATAAATAAACAATGCGTCATGTTTTAATTGAGACGTAGAATGGCATAGGCATTAGGGCGATTAGAGTGATGCATCTAAGGCGAATTTAATGGGATCGATGCCGAATTTGACAACGCTTATCACTGGAGGTAAAGACGATGTGGGAATGGAGACTGGGGCAAGATGCAGAGTATCTGCGGTTTGCTACCGAGGTTCGCTTTCTCTTGGAAATCCAGTCTGGGGAATGCAAGGGAACGATGTCGCGTGCTGGCACCCATTATGTAATGCCAGAACATGGATAGAAATAATTCATGTGGTTCTGAATAATATGATCGAAACGAAAACATGCTATACATCTTTTGGGCTGAAGCATCGCAGGATCAGTTGCCCCTCGATCTGCCCGTTAGCCCATCTGCTTGTTGTAGCGGCTGTAGTATAACCGTTAATGACGTGCGTAGATAATTTCAAAATAAGCTGTAGGATGGACAAACGTGTGTATTTCTGTGGGTTGGGCACATTGATATACCGTCCTTTATGAATGGAAAACTGAATTGCTGGGGTTTAAGGAGTACAGTGACGAGTCCATGGATATTTTTTATGGAAATACTTATTCTTAAAATGATCAAGAGAGCCCGTGTAACGAGATGTGAAGGATTTAATGAGGGAATACGTAAGGGTCCCATTGAACACAATCATTAGATTATTGGTAGTAGGCAGAGTAAAGAAATATTAAATTACTGTGTACGAGATTCAGATGAAGAAATGTACATGAACAAAAATATTTGTATTTTTGTATCCTTATTTAAACGTAATAGACCCACTGTCGTAGTTTTCACAAGCACCATACACTCACCTGATATGCATTGAAAACTGGGAAAGTGTGAATGGAATAAGTCTGAAAATGAAAGCTGCACTACTCGGAGATAGTAAATATAGTTAGGAGGTTTCTATCATTACCCAGCAACCTCCAACTGTCATTTAAAATGCATTTTACACAAACTCATTCCAGTTATGATGCAGCCAACACATTATGTGAATCCACTGGCTATACATTTTAACAGCTGAACCTACATCATCGCATAGAAGAACTGTATTTTATATGTATATGTGCTTATATACTGAGATAAAAAAAATAAAGTGTGGCATTAAAAGTGACATGCTTCAGTTTTACAATACACCTACTTCAGAGAGGAATGGGGTGCAGGTTGACAGGTGTGTATCCAGTGGTGTAGGAAGGTACAGGTATCCTGGTAGATTCAGGGGGACCAGCACTTGGTAAGGACCCTTACATAGGTAAAATAATATATAAAATTGGGTGGGGGCTCAAAGTAACATTTTGTCAGGGGCCCCAGAATTTCTAGGTATGTCAGTGTGTGTCAGTGTAAACGGGAAAGTGAGGCATAACAAAGACTACCTGCATTACCAAGCATTTGAAAACAGGAAGTTAACATGGCTGCAAGCATGTGAATGAGTGCATAATGAAGAGCGTGGGGGGCGATGATGTAATGCTTATGAGTGACTGACTGTGGCAGTGAGGGGGGTGTCAGCACGTGCCTGTCTGGCCACATAGAGGTGGCTGCCCCCTACTGAATTAACTGTGTTACAGCAATAATTGCATGTACTTTGATTGCAGTGTAATGCCAGTTTACAATTCCGCTTGATTATTGTCAATCAGTATGAGACTGATTACAATGTTTTATTCAAATTGTTTGCCTCATATTTTAATCTATGAAACTTTGTTGCATTCAAGAAATAATTAGGAGAGAAAGTGATGGTTTCTATTGACCAGATTAATCTTTTACTTAAAATAAAATGTAGGTAGTAGAGATATTTGCATCTTCGTATGCATATTTTAGGTAATAGACTCATAACTGTCATAGTTTTAACAAGCACCATACACTCAAACAGGGATACGCTTGCAGAGTACACCTGATATGCAGATATCTGCACGATCCATTTTAATACAAACACCTTCCTCTATACATATAGTCTGGCTTCCTGTCTGTATTGTTGTACATGGTGCCAATAAGAGATGCCACTAAATAACAGGCAATGAAAAGTGATTTAGCGCTGATCTAGACTCACATGCTGTGTATGTACTCACACACATGACACTGTATTGTATATCTTAGATCGGGGTCACCGACACGGTGCCCACGGGCACCAGGATGCCCCCAAGGGCCACATGAGTCGCCCGCGGTTCTAAAAATAGCACAACTCACCATTGAGCAGCGTCCAAAATTTTATCCTGTTGTTATTCTTCTTTAATCACATTTGCAGTTATATGGATTTGAGAATGACAATATCTAAACATTTAAAACGCGCTTATTATACATGAAGTTTAGATAAGTTTAGGAGGGCGTTTCAAACTGGTAGCCCTTCGCACAGCATATTACCCGTGAAGTAGCTCTCAGTTTCAAAAAGGTTGGTGACCCCCGTCTTAGATGCTCTGCTGCTATTTGAATGCATTTTGCATATTCATGCACTGTTAATGCTTTATAGGTCTCTAGCTCTGTGTAAGTGCATTCCTGCCTCTTGTGGTGACGTCCATCCCGTTTCACTCCCTGCCTGCAGTGTGTGTGCCCGTTGTCTGGCCCAGGCCCCCTCCCTACCATGGAGTGTGTGGATTGCAGGCATCGGCCTGAGGGGGCGGGGTTTACTGCCATGGGGAGCGTGGGTAGTGGGGTGTCTAGCCAGCAAGAGTTTGCCCTAAGGAGTGTGGGGACGCGAACCCAGAGCAGCCCCCCCCAGGGCCCATGTCATACCCAGCAGGCCCCAGGAGGGCGTGGCTGCAGTGCAGAGAGACCCCAAGTCCTAGCTGCTCCTGACAGCACGTCTACAAACACCTGCGCGAGTCACACACCGAACAGCGACCGCTCGGCCTCCAAAGATGACCACGCTGTCTCCAGCAGTGACTGTACCGTCTCCAGTGGCAGTCAGCTGGTGGCCGACAGCATGTTTATGAATGGGGCGGGGCGCAGAGGAGGCCTGGACATCTGCGGAAATAGTGTGGTGCTGAAGAACAAGAAGAATGTTAGCCAGCAGGGGGCGCACTGCCGAGAGAGAAGGAGCAAGCCAGGAAAAAACAACAACATCCTGAGGATGCAACCTGTGTCTAGCAAACAAGAGCAGGTACTAAAATGGCTACTTATATACCAGTGTATGTATACACGTGTGTACTTGTGTCTATGTGTGCATCCGTGTGTTTATGGGCGAAGACACAGAAGCGTTTTTCACGCAAAGGCCACTAAATATCATCCATAGTGATAGGGAGGGAAAAGCACTAAAATTTCCTCCGACTAACATGATATTGATTGAGAAATTATCACGACTAAGATTTGTTCCATCCTTCCACTTTGTTGAACACCAGCCTGGAATTTATCCCCGATCAGGCAGAGCTCAGGGCAGCCGACACCCGGGACATGACACCACAGGCTCACACCAATGCATCGGGTGATTTGCTCACACCGCTTTAGCGAAAGTGCATGCAGGCCAGACGCATGTGAAATGAGGCTCAGACCAGAGAATACTGCCTTCTCTCATCATCACATCACTTGTCCGCTTTTCTGTATCTCTCCTTCAGAGTACTGATGGTCTAGTCCGGCCCTCTGCCTTTAAACCCGTGGTACCCAGAAGCTTCCACTCCATGCAGAATCTGTTATCTGCACCACCCGCAGGAGGTGCCGGAGGGGGGCGTGGTGAGGTTTCAGGTGGGGCCCCCTGTGTACCGGGGAGGCAGAGGGAGCAGGAGAGCCCTAGTGGTGGGCCTGAGAACAGCACTGGTCAAAGTGGGCTGTCGGACTCGGGCAGGAACTCGCTGACCAGCCTGCCTACCTATGCCGGCTCAGCTTCCAGCTGCGGTCCAGCCCACACGCTAGGGCCTCTCAGTGCCTCCACCAGTCACATCAACAAGCTAGGCACAGCCGCCCAGAATGGCCTCAGTGCCTCTGACAGCGGGCGCTCCTCCTCCTCCTGCTGCCAGCGCCTCAGTCGCCCTGGTGACAGGCCACTCCCCCTGCAGACATCCCCGCCCTGTGACGACATCATCCAGGATCTGGAGGACCGCCTGTGGGAAAGAGAGCAGGAGGTGACACTCGGACATCTAAATGGACGTGATGGAGAGTTTTGGGAAGGATAGCTACTCCATTACCGCAGCAAGGCTTGTGTTGTTCTCTGTGTGCACAATCACACTATTCAATTTATATGGGCACTATGAGTATAAAGGACTAAACTCTTGTGTCCTTTTCTTGATTTAGCAATATAGTCACAATACTGAACCAATAAACTAGCTAGCAATAAACACAATTATATTAAACCCGTGCTTTTATCCAAAGCAACTTAAAGGTTAGAGTTAAGAGTTAGTTTTTTTTTTTTCTTTTTTTAATGTGTGCTCCCAGAGATTTGAACCCACACCCGGTGCATTGTCACTACAATAATCTACTTCTTGAGCTACAATTAGGCCACAATGGAAAACCATAATGGAAAAAAAACAATAAGTACTGAAATTCTGTAAAACCATTAAAATCCAAATTATGAATTCCAAAAACAGTCCATATGACAGTTTTCAGTAATGAACTGAACGTAATGAACGTGAAGCTGAAGCAATATGAGCGGACAGGCTTAGGAGGGCGAAGGTTAGGGTTAAGGGTTATTAACTGTATCCGCCTTACCCAGGTACTCCATATGCGGCGAAACTTGGACCAGAGCGAGGTGGCCATTGCGCAGGTGTTTGAGGAGAAGCAGCGCGTTTGGGAGCGTGAGATGGACGAGCTGAGGCAGAATTATGCGGGGCGACTGCAGCAGGTATCGCGCAAGGCTCTGCGCTCCCAGCATGCCTTGCAAGCACAGGTGGCCCGTTTGCAGCAGGACAAGCGACGGCTTCAGGATGAGATCACCGCACTGCTTACCCACCGGGAGGAGCTGGAGAGGAGGTGCCTGGATTACAGAAAACAGCAAGCAGACATCCGCCCTCGACTGGAAGAGACCAAGTGGGAGGTGAGCGTGGGGGGTCACACCGTGACGTGATCAGCTGGTGATGGGGGACACCACCCCCTGCAACAGTTCAGGAGCTTTTAGTGCTGGGATGAAATGTGCACTGACCGTTTGCCAACGCGGTGCCTGACTGTGCCTCTTCGCAGGTGTGCCAGAAGGTTGGGGAGATCTCCCTGCTGAAACAGCAACTGCGTGAGAGCCAGGGGGAGGTGACGCAGCGCGCGGGGGAGACGGTGGCCCTGCGAGCCCAGCTGAAGGAGCTAAGTGCTCAGCTGAAGGAGAGAGAGGAGACGGCACTGAGCCTGAAGGGCTCATATAGCAGTAAGAGCCTGCAGCTAGAGCACTGTGAGGGGGAGCTGCAGAGGACCCTCAGGGAGGTGGGTGCCCCCAGTCAGAGCAGATAAAGTGCAACCTTTACCTTTTGTCGACTGTCTTGTTTATTCCATCTGTCTCATACCCTCCCGCCATTCTGTCTCATACCCTCCTGACATTCTGTCTCATACCCTCCCGCCATTCTGTCTCAAACCCTCCCGCCTTTCTGTCTCATACCCTCCCGCCTTTCTGTCTCATACCCTCCTGACATTCTGTCTCATACCCTCCCGCCATTCTGTCTCATAACCTCCCGCCATTATGTCTCATATCCTCCCGCCTTTCTGTCTCATACCCTCCTGCCATTCTGTCTCGTACCCT
>JABFEA020000119.1:26375547-26388012 GCA_019775915.2 Cyphomyrus plagiostoma | reverse complement strand
TCTGTCTCATACCCTCCTGACATTCTGTCTCATACCCTCCCGCCATTCTGTCTCATATCCTCCCGCCATTCTGTCTCATATCCTCCCGCCTTTCTGTCTCATACCCTCCTGCCATTCTGTCTCGTACCCTCCTGCCATTCTGTCTCGTACCCTCCCGCCTTTCTGTCTCATACCCTCCCGCCTTTCTGTCTCATACCCTCCCGCCTTTGTCTCATACCCTCTTGCCATTCTGTCTCATACCCTCCCGCCTTTCTGTCTCATACCCTCCCGCCATTCTGTCTCATACCTTCCCGCCTTTCTGTCTCATACCCTCCTGACATTCTGTCTCATACCTTCCCGCCTTTCTGTCTCATACCCTCCCGACATTCTGTCTCATACCCTCCCGCCTTTCTGTCTCATACCCTCCTGCCTTTCTGTTTCTTCCTAGGTATCTCAGCTGAGGGACAAGCTGGGTACCTTTGAGGCAGAGGTTGAGAGTTTGAAAAGAGCCCTTGGCAAAGTGAACAGAGGGGTGGGGAGGGCCTGGGGGGGGCTACCTTTGACACAGAGCCCCACAGAGGCAGCCCCTCCTCCACCTTCTTCAGGCGGTGACACCCTCCTGAGTCTGCAGAGTGATGAGGCCAAGGCCCAGCGGCAGTTGGAGGAGGCCGGGGATCTGCAACGGGAGCTGGAGCGCCTACAGGGGGCGCTGCGCTTAGAGCGACAGCAGCGAGAGCAGCAGGCCCTCAGCTTTGCTCAGGAGCGCCACAGCTGGCTGGATGAGAAACAGCGAGTGCTACAGTACCAAGCACAGTTGCAGCTCAGCTATGTGGAGCTGCTGCAAAGGAACCAGGTACTGGAACGTCAAGTGGGCCAGCTCGGGACGGCAGGAGCCTCACCCCCACCCATTTCTCCATCCTCACCTGAGCCACCCACTGACCTCTGCAGCCCACCTGCCACCAGTGACACGAAGTCCACTGCCCTGCACCAGCTGACCCCTGCTTGGCCAGCTGCTTCCCGCCTGGAGAGGATTGAGTCCACAGAGATCTAGGCCTTTAGCCATCCAGTACGATAGTGTTTCCACCATATCTCCCTCCAAACAAAAACCATACAGAACCAGTAAGGGTAAATAGGAGCAATAACCATTATAACCACACCAAATCCACAGGAGAACCAAAATCAATATCAGCTTGTTCAGTGTGGGTTTGGGTTAATATTACTTGCTTTTTGTTTGTATTTACTTCAGAAGTTCTTTCCTGACTGGACATATTCAGTCAGTGTTTGTGGAGTTCTGAGTATTTTAAAGCCAGACACCAATGGTAATAATTTTAACAGCATATTAGGACCATTGGACTGGCATATGACTGAACAGCATTTACCAAAATCTCCATGCAAATCTAGGCCCAGCTTTGGATACATGCAGACAGATAACCTTAATAAACCTTGACGCTTAAATATCACGACCATCTCACCATAAGCCGTGTACAATCTCACTGATAATCACATCTGTTTAATTCCTTCACTCGCCTTCAGTGATTTAGTTTGCGTCTTTGACTTGGATACAGATACTCCTTCATTTGAACATCTCTCACAGTCATATAGCAGGTCAAACTGTATGTCGCTAACAATGTCAGTGAAGCAGCCAAAATTCCACAGAAGGAAACACCTTAGTTACACCAAGCAGACCCAGATATTGTACGCTCTGTAATCACTACTCAATGAGAAGGTCTTTGTTGGTATGAAAATAGTGGCAGGTTTGACAGTCTAAAGTAAGGATTGGATTGGATCATAATCTTAGACAGGATGAAAGTGACGCCTGGGAATATTGTATGACCACTAAAGTTTATGGAGGCACTATTATAGCGCTTTGGTCGGTAAAGGCTAAACTTGGAAAGCATCTGGGATAACGTGGGACCCAAATTCATCAGAACTGTCAGTTAAAAACTCCCAACAGGCATACATCTTAATGGCTGCTTCAATGATTAAACAAACCAAGGGATACTAGAGAAGATCACATATGAAAGTTGTTCCAGGATATGAACTTCCAACTGTGCGATTCAGCAACACGTAAAAGAATAGTGCAGTAGTGTGTCTTGAAGGCAAGATTGTGAGTGGTTGCTATGCATTTGAATGTGAAGCAGTGCACATCAAGTGAAGGCAAGGACTGTGGGTGACTGTGTGAGCACAGGGCTAAGGGGGTGACTGTGGTGGGGCAGAGCACAGGGCTAAGGGGGTGAGAAGAGATACAAGCAACAAATATGAAGGCATACTTCAAAAGAACTGGAAGGCAACAGCTCAGGATGACTGATAAACTGAACGCGACCGATGACAGTAAATGGTCACATTCTTAATAACGTACATGGACATTGGAATGATGAGTGTGAAGTACATCACTTTAAATGAAGGTTTTGTGTTCTCAATTATTAAAAATAGAACAAGAGACTGAAAGAGAGAAATAGCCACAGGATGAGATACAGATTACGGATTCTGTCCCTTTCTAAGTAATATGGGTCAGACTTGCTGCTATGTACATCTGTTGTGTCCTGCTGTGTTATTGGTATGAAACTCAAAGGCAGTATATTTGGTTGTAAATAGCATTGTTATTAATGAGTACATGTTTATTCCAGTAATGCTACTGTGTGTGAATAATTTAATACCAGTATTGTGAAAGGAAACACTTTAATTTTTATTTTTTTAATTTTATTAATATATAGAACTTTCAATTCTACTAATGAACCAAACATCAAAACACGTCTTTTTTTAACATTAACGTAATACATGTAACTCTCGTAATGTTTGAGAGAATAAAGTGCTACTACACTTGTAAAAGATGATGACCACCATAAACTCCCTCAGAAGCCCTGCCAAACACAAGTGAACACACACACACACACAGCTCTGCTATGCCTGTTTTTGCAAGGGCTCTCCATTCATTTCTATGGGCATAACCCTAATCCCAACAATGACAGCCTTAATCATTACCATGCCCTAACCTTAAAATAAACTAAAAGTAACCAAACTTAAATAAATTCACCGTTGTGGGGACTGGAGAAATGTCTCCACAATGTAGTATACACAAACACACTCAGTCCCCCCAAAGAAACCTTTCAAATCAGGCAGTAATTCTGTGATAAACCCTTGTCACTACCAGTCAACATAGCTTCTTTACAATAACATAACAAATGCAGTATTTTTAATAATTGATTATTGTGATGATCAATGTATTTCTTATTTCATAACAAAAATTTAGCACATCTAAATGATTTATTTCACAGCCTAACCTTCATTTAGTTTACTTTAGTAACTGCTTTAAATATTCTCTGACGTTTGGTCACACCATTAATGTTATTAATGTGAGAAGGTGCATGAATTCAGTACTAAACTGAATGTACATGTAACTTTTGCCTGAAAGTTTGAGGGACAGATATTGTGAAAAGCTTTATCATCATAAATCCCCCAACCTTCAAAAAAGAAGGAAAGAAATTATTTTAATCATAGATCTAATCGATGCTGGACTGGGATTAAAAATTCCTCACGGTATTTTATAGGAGGGGGCATGTACGGAACTATTTTTCGCAGGGTAAGACATATCTTGTCTAAATATCAATCTTACAAGTTATCCGTTTACGCAAGAAATCCTGCTTCGCGATACAGGCCCCTGATTTAGATTACGCGTGTGTATTATGTTAGCTTTCTTCAGGTTAAATTTAGAATAAAACAGCAGACTGTCTCATGACATTTTTCATGAGAAAACTACAAGTTAGTAAGGGCATTTCATTATATAGTTATTTCTTGAACTAACAAGCTAATCTTACAAACAGGTGCCGCTTTTGCGTGTTTGCGTACATTTTAACGTGTGCACTATCGGTTCAGCCCGCATAATAACAATGTGACTTCAACCTCTCTTTTGGCTTTATTCTCAGTGTCTCTCTTTTTAGAGTTAAACAATAAAGTGATTGAAAACGTAACACTATAAAATTTATGTGTCATTGTACCGTATTTGTGTTAGCGCCACCCAGCGGTAGAGTGTGAATGCCGGTAGAGTTCCCGTTAACCTTAGCTATAGAATTAGAAGTACAGTATAAAGGGACCTTTCACTGAGTGAGCAGTTGTCCTCTCTTTTCTCTTTAAACATTTTGTAGACTTAATGTTGTATGATTATGAGATTTAAATGTCTGTAATTCATGCATGTCACTTCTTCAAACTTAAGCTAGTTAGCAAATTTCGGCTAACCAGTGTGTCGAAAGGCGACGGTAAAGCTAAATAATTAATTTCGGCTAAAACAAAGGGGATTACAGAGGAAGTCCGATTTGCCTATTTTTGACGAAAATCAAGAAAACAAATCCATATATTTATTTACATTTGGGATCGTAATTAACGTATTCTGAAAATGAAACTTAAGTGAGTGTCAAATAAAAAGATATAAAATTATGTGTAATTTTTTTAGGACTCCTGTCACTCAGAGCCCATTGGAATCGTCCTACATTTCTTGCCCTTTACGCCACCCTGCCCTCTAGATAAGTTTTTATCGAGCCCACCCAACATGTCCAAATGTCCACATTAGGATTCCATTCTTGTAACATCACTGATTTCGGTTAATAATTTACCACTATAAAACTAGTGAATAGATGTAAGGTGGAATGGCGTTAGCCTGTGTCGAAAGTGTCGAAGGCATAAATGTCAAACTAGTTTAGGCAGCTTTGTTTGTCCGTTCCAGGGCACCGTACCACACGCTACTGTATCTGTGTCATCGTGGCTGCTGACCTTTTCTTACCAAAAAAGTAGCCGCCCTGGCTGAGCTGGTAGAATTAAATTCTGCCAAATGATTTGTCTGTGGAAAAACGAATATCGTGTAAGTAGATATATATTTAGCGATGATCTATCTTCTTTAACTGCTTATCCATACGGGGTTTCGGTGTGTCTGAAGCCTGTTTCGGACAGTACTAGGCAGGATGCTGGCGTTCCAGTTTATTTTTTAATTTATCTTAAGAAGAGCAATACATATCAAACTATTGTTAGCCCATCAGCTTAAGTAAAGACGTGCAGTGGTCTCCGTTTATTATGTTGTATGTTGCATGTTAGCTTAATGCTGTGTGGGTTTCTTCCCTGAGTACTGTAACATGCAGTTAGGTAAGCTGGCGTCTGTCATCTTCACAATGACCTCTTAACAGACCAATGCACATTTATGTAGTTATTGCCAGACTGAGCCCTACTTGTAATCTTTATTTGGTGTATTTTGCATATTTAGGATATTAAAGAATGACGTTCACTGCGAACTGTGTTTTTAAAATTCTTATGAGTAAACACTAAGTTGTCAAACTCAGTCACTAAAAGGGCCATATTAAAATCCACCAATGAATTTTCGGGCCGACCAAGATTTATTTATTTAATTAGTAACAGCATGACTCAAATTTTGCAATTGAGATCTTCACTCTATGTAAATAACATTTACAAATATAAACTTTGTAGTAAACATTTTTCTAGAAAATTCCCTTTTTAAATGAAACAATGATATACAAAAATCTCTCTGACTATATAGAATTAGGCCTAAATATGCATCCAATGTACTGATGAACTATTATTCATCTGGTTTTATCTGATGACTGAAACAAGGTATGAACTGCCTCTGCAAGTTAGTGTCACCAAGGCATTTAAGGTTCTTTCTCCAGGAAATACAGACCTGGCAAAACAAAAAAAAAACACAACTAAAGATAATGTAATAACAGCAAAAGGGGTGCCTACAGAGTGTGAGAACACAGGCTTTAGTTCATTAGGATGTAATTGTGCAGTTTAGGTTTTGTTATTCTGACATGTCAGTTGTCAGACACATTGTCTTTGGTTTACAGTTGTTCCTAATTGTATTTATGTTTGCAGATTTAGTGATAAATCATTTCAAAAGAGATTTAGTTTTCTCCGCTGTACTGAAATTGTGCCGAATCATGAACCCAAAACTAAGGTTTGTACCGAACCTTGAATTTTTGCACCGTTACACCCCTATCATCAGGCCATTTTATACAGAATATCAGAATCATTTCATGGGCCCTAAAGAACTGTGCTGCCGGCACAACGTGACCTTGACACCTATGTGCAGTAAACAGTCAGATAAAACGAGGAGTGTGTTTGTGTTTTATTCCTGAATGTCACTGTTGTTACAAACAATCTTGTGTCTTGCAGCACTGGGGATAAATGTCTGTGAGTCAGTGCTGGAGAGTCCCCCGTCTCCTCCTGCTCCCACCAGCCCCCAGGAGGGAGGTTTTCAAGGCCCGCTTCTTACACAGAGACCATGATTTACAGAAGAAGGAAGAGGAGAAGCAAGAAGGGGGAAGAGAAATGCCTGGCGTGTGGGAATACAGGGTGCAGTACAATCCAGCTGCATATCCCCGACATCAGCCCGACTCTGCTGTCTTGGCGGGGACTCGTGCGGATGAGGAGCTGACATCCGGCACCTTCGTGTCTCCCTTCCGACAGAGGAATAATCCTTACACTGTCCGCTCCTCTCGCCACCTCTCTAGTGCCAAGAACACCCTACTGGATTTAGCCTTCAACCGGGGGGATGGGTCAAGAGTAGCAGAACAACCTACGGATGACGTAAGGCCGCCTCCTGATGTCAGAGGTGACCCGCGTGCTTTCCAGAGGTGCCGTCCGGAGTACCGCGCCATGAGCCATGACCTGTCATTGTCACCTCCCTCCATCACTATTGAAAAGGCCTTTGAAATTCTCCATGATGTCACTGAACTGAAGGGCAGGTTAAGGTCTACCGACGTCGTCCTGTTTTTGAGCGAGTTGGGTCGGGTGTGTCCTGTGCAGCAGACCCTCGTACACTCCGACACGCGGTTCTCCATGCTGTTACGGTACAGCGTGGAGAGCTTGCGCCTCTTCTCCCACGCTCAGCTTCTAGAGGTCCTGCGTGCTTTTGTGTGCCTGAGTATCCCGGCCACTCACAGCATCCTCACCCTGTACGAGGCAGAATTCCGCTGCCGCGTGGAAGACATGGAATTCCGGCAACTGCTGCTGACCGCGGATCTCTGGCGCTGCCTGGGTCGACAGGTGCCCCGTTACTTGGAGCTGGTGTACGCCTGTGCTGCGCGGGTGATGGACCAGCTCGAGTTGCCAGAGTTAGTTCAGCTACTGTATGTAATAGGAGAGGGCCGGAGATGCCCCCCCGCTTTACTCCCACCCTTGGAGCTGCTACTGTTAAAACACCTGAACCTTCTGTTGCCAGAGGAAGTGGGCACCGTCAGCCTCGCCTTCTTCAAATCCCAGAGCAGCCTGTCCGCTGCGACGGCACGCCGGCTCGCCGACCAGGCACACCACCTAGTGGAGGAGCTGAGCGATTACGCTCTGGTCAATGTCCTCAAGCTATTACGCTTCAATCACTTGGACCACCGCGGGTTGCTTTGGGCCTTGAGGTGTGAGATTCCACGCCGTGCTCCTCGGATGGGAATCCAGGGCCTCATGCATGTGGCCCTGACCTGCTCTTCACTGCACTACAGGAACTCTGACATCCTCTTAGCTGTGGCTCAGTGTCTGCCACCCCTTGCACCTCTCTGCAGGAGTAAGGATGCTGGTAAGCTTCTGTGGGCTTTTGGCATGCTGGGTTTTCCCCCTAGTGAAGTTCCCCAGCTGTACCCCTGCCTCACCCAGGCCATGCGCTCCAAAGAGGTGGAATTACTGCACTTTCCTCAGCATTTGCTGACTGGGCTCCTTGGCCTGGCCTTCATAGGCCTGTACCCTCAGGACCTTCTAAACCTTGCCTTGAGTGAAGATTTTGTCAGGCTCGCAACTGGATCTCAGCACCTGGACCTGAAAAAGGACCTTTTCACCCTGGACGCATCTGTAGGTTTAGAGATCCCTAACTGGAAAGGCCCAAGGATCAGCCCGGCCCTGAGTGAGCAGATACAACAGCAGCTGTGGACCTTTGCCCAGCAGGATGTATGCCTGAAGGCAGAGGTTTTGGAGGCAGAAGAACTGTTGCAGGAGCTTCTCGGTGGAGAGGCCTTTGTGCACAAGCGCATGATCTTGCCACACACGCGCTCGATTGACCTGGAGTTGCGGCTGGACAGTGAGGGGTGCCCCATACCACTCCACTCCGAGCCTAAGGCTAATGCCAAAAGTGTGAAGAGCGCTTCATCCAGGCCACCATTTTGGGAGGGGGACCACACTGGGGTTATGATCACAGAGGACTTGCTGGCTCAACTGACAAGCTTAAGAAGTCTAGGACGGCCTCATAATGAGATGCCTCTTCACTCTAAGCCATGCAGGGTCCAGCTAAAGAAGGAGCAAGAAGATGATGAGAGGATATTTACAAGTGGGGTCACTCTCACCAGTGGTTTCCTGGAAGCTCTTAGAAATCCAGCCCGGCACCCAGTCTGCCCCCGGGTGTCGACTGGTGGGACTGCCCAGTTTATAGCAGTGCAGGTGTCTACTAGAAACCATTTCTGCTATCAGTCCCAGCAGCTGCTTGGTCTACAGGTGCTGAAAAGGCGGCAGCTTGCCCTGGTTGGCTACAGGGTGGTGGATCTGCCACCATGGGAGTGGTTGCCCCTTCTGCACCAGTCCCGCACAGAAAAGCTGACTTATCTGCAGGGCAAAATCTTCAGCGTGCAGGGGTGAGACACTGGCCGGCCTGTGGGGTAGGGTTGTGCACAATGCAAGGCCTGCTTGGATCAACTGAGAAATAGCTTGTATTCTGAATCATTTTGTCTGCAATTACATAAGGCTGACATCATACTGAACAGTTTGTTTTTCTTAAATTTATTGGGTAGACTATGACTTTGTTTTTGATGGGAATTGTCAGTGTTAAACTACAGAAGTCATGCCTCTGCCTTCTGTCCAGCAGAACATTTGTGAAGAATAAATCAGAATCTAAATATCAAGTTGGCACTTGATGTGCAGTGACCCCAAAGTGTCAGAATTTTATTGCATCTACATTTAAGACCTTAAGCACACTTCTAAAGCAAAACATTTAACAAAAAAAAAGATATTGCTTAGGTTTATGATCAGTTACACCTGTGGGAAGAACAACGGTGTGTTATGTTTACCTATTTTGTATACAAATATGTAAATAAGCCAGGCCTTATATAATGCAAATAAGCATCAGGGATGTAAATCACAAGATTTACCACGACTGAATTTCGATTTTGAAAGGCAGTGATTCCACATCTACTGATATGTTATTACAGGTGCCTCCATCTTTCCATATCAACTGTATTTAAAGGATTTGTTAAACAGGAATGAAATTAGATAAAATCTTCTTGCCAGAACAATGAAACCTCAATGCCACTGTTTCGTGATTCAAATTGTTTAATTCATAGATACAATGTAATGTACTAATACAATTCAACGATAAAAGGGCAGCTGTCAGTCATTAAATCAAAATATTTAAAAATGAAAATTAACACGTATTTACACAAAATCAAAGGAAGCCAATGTTAAAATGTTTAGACATTTTCATGAACTAAAAATGAAAGTTTCAAAATACAGCAACAATTTTACCAAAAGAAAGTTAAATTAGCTGACATTAACAAATTTGGTAAAATGTAAAACATTCAATGGTATATTTTTTAAAAAATCTGTTGCTTTATATTTTCTCAGCCATTGCAGTACACTGTACTTAACACAGGCTTAGATTTCAGCTTAGTGTGAACGAAAGCTAGCGTAAAACAAACTGACGGATTTATTTTCAATATTATCATAAATAACCTATTATGCTTAATCAGAGCTGAAAGAGAACAAACATAGAATCAACACACACTTCCAGTTTCTAACAAATGAGACGTGCTTTTACTGGGCATAAACATAGCCCAACTTACACATAAATTCTGTAATCATCTAATTCCAAATTGTCCTATACAGAGTAAAAGAATACAAACTCACAACTTTTCACTTCGAAAGTTTCAAGTGAGAACGAAAAAAAACTTCACATGAAACTCAGGAATCAGGTTTTAAATACGAAGTGTAAACATGTAACTTTTATAAAGTTGTCACAAGAAGAAAACTTCATAGTGCAGAGTACATTTTCAGCATTTACAACCTTTCCAGTCAAATTGCTACATCTTCAATAGAGGTTCTATAAATTTTCATGACTTTCATTTGATGAGACAGTGTGTTAACGGCCAAAAAGACGCATTACATTTCTTGTACAGCTTAGAATTTATAGAATACATTTTAATTAGCAGAATGTTAGAAAACAATTCAGTAACAGAGGTCTGTCTCCCTTCTTCCTATAAACGTATTCATGCCTGCCATGTCCACAGTGGGTATCCAAGTGGCCCTAACTTTAGGTAGATGTGTAAGTGCTTCCACACTCAGATGCTGTACGTCTAAGTCATTGTTGCTTGGCTTAGATTTTCTCCCATAGTTGCAGTAGCTGATCTCCAACTTGTGGCTCCAATTCCTATGCAATAGTGTAAAATCAAGCAAATATTTTGTACTCGGGTCCTTGACTGTTAATGGATATTTTAAACGTTAATGCATTTTCCCTGAAACAACTTCCTTGACTCTTGCATGCGCTCCAAAGTGCAGTTTCCCCAAACATTTAGAAAATATGGCCCAAAATTCAGAGGAACCCACCTGTCCATCTCGGCTGATCTGCACCTTCTTGTTGTCATTCCAGGGGTTGACCAGCTGTTGGGCCAGCTGAAAGGGAAGGCTGTCCTTACGGACCCACTCCACTCTGAAAACCCCCCCAAGTCCAGCTGAGCCCCAGTCCTGGCACCGCTCTAACCCGATAGCTGAGGACATGCGGGCATACCCCTGGCAGTTCAGGAGAAAACAGATTTAAATCAGCATCACAAGGCAGACGTCCTCTTCAAATCAACACTCATAAACAATGCAGGTTCAGTCACATACCATTGTTTTCTGGGCATTCGGCACAGTCACCATAATCAATAAGGCCTTATGTATCTTTGCAAAAATTACATGATTATATATAAGAATAACGATTAAATTATTATTGTCACTGAATTAAGGAATTCTTGGTAACTCGCTGAAAATAAATGCAAGCTAAACTCCATTTAATGTCCAGAGTTGTACTGAAATTCGGCAACCAGGGTACCTGAAATTGACCGGAGCCCTGCACAGAGAAGATGAGGAAGACGACGCTGCAGTCCACAAAGGCACGGTTGAGTTTGAGCTCATTACTTGGTGTGGTGGACCAGATGCCCCTTTGCTGGGAAAGATCGATGTTGCGCAGGTTGCTACTTTTCATGATGAAGTAGCGCACGACGGTGCTCGGCCTAGAGGACGGTGGCTTGAGACAAACACGGTCTCACATTAGAATACTGAATGTGACAAGGAGAGACAAACTAGTGCAGTTTGAATCTGATACGTTAAACACAGCTTAAAACGCATTAGTATCTTCGGTGTGATGCATCAAACTTGGCAGATATTAGAACATTATCAATATTAAGAGTTATCGGCAGCAAAAGACAACTACTAAAAAAAAATGGAGACGGTTGCCTTGGATGGTCAGCCATTTTCCATAGTGGAGGACAAGGGACATTATTATTATTATTATTATTATTATCTGGTCCGCAGATCAATATTTTGTTTTCCACAGGAAGAAAAACAACATCATGCTACCAATCATTTGCAGGCAGCCCCCCCAAGTCAGGCAAGTAGCTTAGCGGTTAACCAGTTACTAGTGTGAGTATCAGCAAACCTAGAAAAAAAAATATATAACAATTATTGGTATCCATCAAAATTTCTACATCGGTGCACCAATACCATATCGTTTTTTTCCCCGTAAAACATTCCTAGACTTTTGACTTTGACGTCAGTGGCATTTTAAACACAGGATCTCCATTACTAGATGCTACCATCTTGCCCTCTAGAAAGACAGTGATAATGAATGTATTCGTGTAATATATAATGTCAGTACTGCTATAAAATGGGATCAAGAACTTTTGGAAATAAATTGCTAAGGCGATGAAAAACCGCAGATAGTTTGTTCATGAATGCAGAGGTTCCCACCTTCACTGACAGATGGTAGGATGCTGGGCTCACAGGCTGACTGGAGCAGCTGAGATTCCTGCCCGCAGACCTGCCAGCAGACTGAGGCAGACGGTCATCACCAAGTCGCTTGGCCTGTGAAGCCCCCTTCTCCCTGTGCGCTTTAGCCATCGAGCCTGCAGGGGGTGGGGGTGTCTTAGAGACACTACAAACAGAGTGCCAAAGGAAGTCAGTGTGCTGAGGATTATGGGTAGTGTCAGACATTTAAATCAAATAGATCTAATGCACAGACAATGGTTATAATGTTAATTAAACAGAAAATGTTTAAAAGGTATGTAGTAGTACATTACTTCTGGAATACCTCAGGTCGTTTCAGAAGTATTTTAATCAAATAGTGCCTAGAGACAGTGTTTTGTGATTTACTGCCATGTATGAAGGAATGCTACCTGATACCTTGAAATGAGGACCACAATGGAAATAAGTTTTGTAACTTTTTTGTGTTATCCTCGACAGTTTTTGATCAATGTATAATGT
>JABFEA020000119.1:26301238-26313126 GCA_019775915.2 Cyphomyrus plagiostoma | reverse complement strand
TACGTAAATGACTGGCCCAGCTAACCTTCTTGGTTTGACAATCTGGCCCAACTGAATTTGTAATTGAATAGCCCTGCCTTAAGACCTGTGGATATCCCAAGTGGGTCTTTAACAAAGCAGGACCCTGTTCCAGAAAAAGGACAAGGAAACAGTTAGAGTCACAGGGACAACGGATGGGCTTGGTTATTCCATACATGTCCGGTGTGTCTGAAAAGCTAAAAGGAATTTTGGAAAACACCCCATACCCATCCACTTCAACCCCACCAACACGCTGAGACAGTCTCATCCACCCTAAAGATCGGAAAAGCAATGTAGTATATGCCGTTCAGTGCAGTGAAGTGTGCCTTGAACTTTGCATTGGAGAGACCAAACGACGCTGTTTCACTCAGCGAGGCAGCCTTGTCAGAGCAGGTGTGAAGTGAAAATACCCAGGAGGATAAATTTATGGTCACTAACAACCATGACTGAAGAAGCTGCTTGATTGAGCAGTGAAACGTTTCTGCCTTACAAGACTGAAGTCCAGTTGCCATGACTCAACCACCAGACAGATTCACCTAGATGCTTGAGAATCTTCACAGACAGTTAGACATTAGTCTAATCTTTGGCTAATTAACATAACGCCAGTAAGATAGCATATAGCTTCAATCAGTTCGGTAGATTTGTACCAAAAAACAAGTAGGCCTACTACATTACACGCACCAGTTACACTAATGAAACAGCGTCAAACCAGTAACACTTTACTGACAAGTAATTAATAATACTCATGGACGTCTCTTCCCCAGAGTAAATAAGAGACGAAGCGAAAAAAGTTCAAAAGACCCGACCGAGGCCTGAACTTGCAAGCACATAGATGCAGTACCTCGCTCTTGCACAAGGGGTCATAAAGGGTCTTTACTGTTTAGAAATCAAATAACTATCTGTCAACCCGAACGCGTATTATCAATTCAAATTAACAAGTACAGAGGAAAATCTTACTAAAAACCATTAAACCAGAACACAAGAGATGTATGGAGTTATTTAACCAGACCATATGTCGCACAAAATCAGTGGCGTGTAGAAGAAACAAAATTAATTAACAATTAATTAAATTAAATGTGCAAGCATATGGACCTTCTCCTTCGTTCTGAAGCTTGCGCTACGGTACTTGTTCACCCAAGGAAAAATGTAACTTAAAAGTATAATTTAAGTTTGCCAATATCACCGGTGAACAAAATCTTTGTGACAAATGTATTTTCAAAATCAGTTACGTATTTTATGTTAATTATTACAATGGTAATGATCTATACAGTAGGTATATAATAATATATTGAACTAATTTACGCAATTTCACGAGTTATACTTTTTAAAAATATCGCTTTCAATTAAAAATGATTTTGCATGTGTGGAACAACTATAAGATATAATAAAATAAAAAAATCTAATCATACATTCATTTTCTGAATGTACATGCTGACTCTTGAAGCGGTACTAATAGTATTTTAAGCTTTCAGCTCTGCAACCTCTGTGATATGGTTCCCCACTCCAAATTCCCCCAATGCCCATTTTTTCCGATGTTTTATAATTAAGCATCATCAGGTTACTTAAAAGGGAAACCTGCATGTTAACATCTATGAGCTGCACTTTATTTTATAAATCAGTGAGTTTGACTATTGTGGCACGAATAAAACGGGCGAGTTTAAATAAGTTTTATTATTAAAACCATTTTAAGATCCACTTCCTGTTCTACATCGCTGTAAGACATGGACGAATAGACACTAACTTTCATTAACCCATGCATTAACCGCCCAAAACGAAAGTACGTTCACAGTAACAAGCGATAATTCAATATATAAGTAACATTTAATGATGATATATAGGAAATATATATTTCATAGAAAATAATCATTCTCGATTTAATAATTTTACATTTCAAATATCAGAAAACACAATTAAAAAGACGTTTGAAACTTGAAATGGCAGTGAAGGAGTTAAGCCTGAGAAGGGCCGATGCAGGCAGGCATTAAGGTGCCATTGCGGGGGTGTCGCCGTGAGCCCGAGTCGCTACGTCAGCTGATACCAAGACTATTTTCATGAAACACCTGGAGTCTTGTTAAAAGGACGCAGAGTTAGATAGTAATGTAAGCCAACATTGGCTCCTGTACGAGTATTTCACTGATTTGCATGCTTTAATACTGTTAATACGATGGAGATTTTACTCCGGGACGATTTGGCAGCGTTATCAGATCTGGATGAGAAAAGTTTGCTGGAAGCTTTAAGCCAACGTTTCAGCCAGAATCACATATACGTAAGTATGCTTCTTTTGTTTTGAATTTAGCTGGGATTTTTTGGGAAAGCTAGTACAAATATCTGAGTTAGATTTAAGTGCATTCAGTAATTATTGCATCATTTTTCAGAGTCCAAATATAACTACTGTATTTTATTTTATACATGGTCTGTGTTGTTTTGACTCGTGACTCCTTTCTATTGACTGAGAAACAGTATATCGTACCTATATTTAAAAGGAGAGTTTATGCTATCAAGTTTTAAATGAGAATGTGACATACCGTCAGCATAATGATATTGTGAGCTTTTTTAAAAAAATGGATTTAGTTTGTAAAAGTGTTAGTTTACATGTATGGTCTCTATAGGGTTAGCACTTAAAATATTTACCATGTTATTTACTGTACAATGGTCTGAAGTCCTTCTGGATTTCATCGCTGCATTGTGGCTTCTCAAAAGGAACATGATCCGCACTTAAGTTATTTCATACTTTCCATGTTTGGGGATACAGCCTGTGGTGGATTTAGATGAGTTGAATGTAGCGCGCAGTTGATTTGAATTTTATGTCCAGTACATTGATGCTGATTCTCTGTCAATCTCTTCCAGACATATATTGGGGATATACTGGTATCAGTAAATCCTTTTAAATACCTGCCACTCTATGAAAAAGAGGTGAGTGCAGCCTTGAGGTATGAAGCCTCAGATTTTAGCGTTTCGTTCAGCAGATGCTTCTAACTAAAGCTATGTACATTTATTTAATTTTTTTTGAGAGAAAGCAGGATGAGACAGTCCATATAGTAATTGGGGCTTAAGGGCCGCGCTCAGGGGCCCGATAGTGAAATAATTCTGCTGACCCTGGGATTGGAACCAGTGACCTTCCTATCACGGGCACAGCAAGCTGACCCCCTGAGCCAATGACATCCCCATGACGGAATACAGTACCAGAAATGATAATGAAATGTGCATTCAGCAGTTTCAGTGACTTCTCTAGATATTAAGTGACGAGCGTTGCGATGTACTCGCTGTACCCAGGTAGCCGAGCAGTATAAATGCCATGAGAAGTCCTCACTGCCACCCCATATTTTCGCGGTGGCCGATGCGGCATACCAGTCTATGCTGGGTCGACTGGGCACGGGATTCAGGAATCAGTGCATCGTTATCAGGTGGGTAGTATACATGAATACTGGATGTCATGCCTGGGTAACTTATCATGCCCGATGTCCTGCTATGTTCTGCAAATGCAACTCTCCCTTCCCTACATCACTGTTTTATAATATGACATAAACCATAGTTGAGTTCGGGTTTGTCCATGAGTTTTGATACGAATCATTTTTGCGTGTAGATTCACCGACCATTATTATTAATGCTGTCTGAAATCTTCATTTTCAACTTGTTTCTGCTTACGATGTTGGTGGTATTTAACACAAAATACTATTACTGTTAATTCTAATGTTGATGGTTGTTTTTTTTCCCATCTGTAGATGTAGTTTCTGAAAATTGACCTTGAATTTTTTTTAATAACATAAGAAATATACAAACGAGAGGAGGCCATTCGGCCCATCAAGCTCGTTTGGGGAGAACTTAACTAATAGCTCAAAGTTGTTAAAATCTTATCTAGCTCTGATTTAAAGGAACCCAGGTTTTAGCTTGCGCTACACTAAGAGGAAGACTATTCCACACACTAACTACACGCTGTGTAAAGAAGTGCTTCCTTAAATTCATTTTTAAATGTTCTCCCGTTAATTTCCATTTATAGCCACGAGTTATAGTATTTAAACTACTATTGAAATAGCCATTTGGCTGAACAGCATCCAGACCTGTTAGAATCTTATACACCTGGATCATGTCTCCTCTTAGTCTCCTTTGCACGAGGCTGAACAGATTCAGCTTTTTGAACTTGCTTGGTAGTTTATCACACTATGTGATTTGGGGACTGTTGGCTCACTCAGATAAAACAAAGACCCCTGCTGCAGAAAACCGCTCAGCTACACCTTGTAATCCCCTTTCACACCATGCTGCTATTTTCATATAGCATAGTACCCTTCATAGTAATTTTTTCCGTGTCTATTGCGTTATAGAACATTTACATTTAAAAAAAAAAAAAGAACTTTTCTTCCAGGCAGATTTGTTGTTTACATTGCTGCCTATACATATTAAAGGAAATGGGTTTCACACATACCCACTATGTCATTGTGTTCCTAAGCTGTTAGTTTAACTAAAAGAGTTACAGCAAAAAATAAGGTTCTGCCACTGTGGTTGCAGTTTCCTGATTCTTGAATTGATTGAAACTGTCTAGGCTACCAATGTGTAGATTATGCGAGTTAACAGGGCCAAAACATGATGAACACCCATAGCAATGAAAGATGACATATTTCCCCAACATTGCTTATCTGTGAGACTAGAGAATAGGGTTTCAAGCCTTTTGCTCTTTGCAATTGAGAACATTAGAGATACCTGATACCAAGGTTTGATTTGATATGGTTTTGAGTTATTTGATGTCAGGTGTTTTCTTTATGGGGGTGGCATGGTGGTGCTGTGGTTGGTACCGTCATCTCTTACCTCTGGAACCTGGGTTTGAGTCTCCCCTTGTCGTCGTGGGGTGTCCTCTGGGTACTCCGGTTTCCTCTCACAGTCCAAAAAGTGTTTGTGGGTCAATGAGTGATGCGTGACTGTGCCCTGTGATGGGTTGGTGCCCCATCCTGGGTTGTTCCCTGCCTTGTGCCCTGTGATGGGTTGGCACCCCATCCTGGGTTGTTCCCTGCCCTGCGCCTATAGCCTCTGCGATGGGCTCCAGACCCTCTGCAACCCTGTACAGGATAAGTGGTTTCAGAAGATGGGTGGGTGGATGTTTTCTTTACTTGCTGCGAGTGGTACAAACAGATCTGAGACTAAAACCGCAGTACAGATGTTCACGGTCTGTTTGCCATCTCCAGAACCGTGATATGCACCCACCCACCTAATGGCGCTAGTAATGTTAGAAAACTAATTTTTCATTTTAAAATTAACACTATAAATAATAATTGTATTTAAAGTTAGGGCAAGTTGTATATTTTATGAATTCACTATTTAACAGAAATAAAATTTCAGTGGAAATGTATCACTATATTACACGTCGCACCATCAAACTGTGTGTCGCGTGACCATTGTAGTCCAAGCTTCAAGAAATCCTACCTTTGGTAAAAGGGTGGCTAGTTTCAGTAGCTCGAGATGGATAAGAAGCCTGAAATTGCAGAGTCTCTGAGAACATTTAAGTCAGCAGTCTGGGAACATTTTGGTTATCCTGTAAATCTTATTTAAAATTTTATTTATTTATTTTCGTGTACATAGTTTATGTGATGTTAAGGTAGTCTAACACATTCTTCTCTTAGTTTGTGATTAATAAAACCCAACGTCTTTCCCCTTTGGTTTCTTTCTTATTCGTCCCCCACCCAAAAAAACAACAGTGTTCTTGGAAGGTCAGTGTTTCTGAATCTGATACCGCAAATTCCATTATTTGCAAGTCTCATCATTTATGCAAATGAGTGCAGTGGCAGATGATCAGCTGCGGTGCAGATCAAATAAAGTTGTAAGAATGTGATACTTTCCATTGCATTTGGTTAACAAATATAATTTCTTTTTACACTCAGTCTGTTTTTGGATGTTTTGAAAATCATTTTTTGCTTTAGTTTATTCTGTGCATGATATTTACTTATTAATGTCCCATAAAACTTAGTTATGATGCATAATACATGCTGTAGCAGATAGTTTTTAAAGTGGTTTGGAAGAATAGTAAATTGTTTTACTGGTTTACTGACTCCTAATGCAGTTTATGGTTATTTTGTGGAAAATATAAACTAGAATCACATACCGTACTTTTTAGGTAAAGTAGCTTCACGTATAAAAAATGCATAGGTTCTTAATATTGAATTAAAGCAGTTTTTACCTTACTCTATCCAGTGAAAATATCTCATATTTCTGAACGTTCACGATTATATCTGTGAACAGTGGTGAAAGTGGAGCTGGGAAGACTGAGAGCACAAAGCTTCTTCTGAGACACATTATGGACCTGTGCAAAGCTAACTCTGCACTTGAGCAGCAGATACTACAGGTGAGTACAAGGACACAGTCCGCCAAAGGAGTAGTGTTAATGACAATTTCTGTTTACAGTAATTAAGTGAAATAGGTGTTTCATCACATTTTCTTTAATTTCCTGCAAGATGCAATTCACCATTCCAATTCATCTGGACCTATTGGAACCTTTAGGGTTTAAAGTAAACCGTAAATGTAGTTTTGGTTGGCCAAGCTGATTTAATTCCGCAAAGTAAATACAAAAATAGATTATGAAACATGAGAAAAGTATCTTTATCTGCAGTAAATGTCTTACCCGGAGATGTATATGTCTGATGCATCTTCACCATGTTCAAATTTTTGTATCAAGTCTTCGATACATTTAGCACAATTTCCTTACTGTCTGTACTTGTAAGTGGCTCGCTGTTCCATGATGAAAGTTACCTTGGAAACATTCAATCAATCAATCAGTCCTTAGTCTGTGCTTCACTGACCAGGTGAACCCTCTGCTTGAGGCCTTTGGGAATTCTCAAACCGTCATGAATGATAACAGCAGTCGTTTCGGGAAATACATTCAACTGCGCTTCCTCAAATCTTCAGGTATGTGTCTGTTTCAGAAATGAAAACACTTCTGTCGTTTGACCTTTTCCGCAAATCTCGCTTCATACCTTGTTAGAGGACTGAGAGCACATACAGTCGATGCTCTCAAAGTTGTGTCAAAGGGGGCAACCACTAAAATATAGAGAACAGGGCTAATAGCTGCTGTGTTCACGAGTCTGTCTTGTAGTCTCACCCTGTTTATTCCATTTGTCAGTCAAAGGTGCCAAAATAAACGAGTATCTCCTGGAAAAATCCCGTGTGGTGCATCAGGATGAAGGCGAACAGAACTTCCACATCTTCTACTACATGTTGGCTGGGATCTCACAGGAGGACAAGGAAATGTACGGCCTTTTGGAGACCTCGCAGTACAGGTTAGTCACCCTCCAGCACCGCTGATCTTACGTCACTGAAACATTCCTCAGCAAGGAGTGGCTTCAAAAGATTGTTTCTTACAGAGACTCGGCTTCGCTGTGGTTTTTGTATATAAAGCGCTCGTTTCGTGAATTTTATTTTGAAGATAGATTAAAAATAGAGAGATTGGAAAACTGAACGCACAAACAAAAAAAAAGGTGTAACAAAAGAACAACTTGCATTTAAAAAAAAAGTCTTCAGCCTTTAGAAAATACAGAAAATTGAAGATTTTTAAATTAGCTGCAGGATGCAATAAACCATGAGACATACTGTAATTAATAATGATTACTGTAATATTAATGATATTCTTGCATTTTGTAAGTGCAGGAATGTAATGTAACTTAATGTAAATGTCTGCTACACTCATTTCCTCTTTTAATGTGAAGCAAAAATCTGCATATCTGCAGACTCTGGTGGCAGTTAAGCTTCCTGTGTGATTACCAGATGGAATCACCCGAGGACAATTCTGCCAGTAAACAAGGCTCTTTGCTGTTTAACCATAGTACACCATAGTACACCATGGTACACCATGGTATATAGGTGCTAAATACCCATACTTAAAGCATACATTTTAAACAATCAGGCCTGCCATTAATGCTATCTTAAGCCCTTAAGATATTTTTGATAAAGCATGATTTATTGTGGTATTTTTGGACCATTAATTTTCTAAAATGACGCTAAGCGACTTAGCATCATTACAATACTACTCGTCAAGCACGCCCCACACTTGCAGCAGAAATGCATCTGTTTGCAGAAGTTGCCATTTCTTATTGCATGTCACTCAGGCTTTGATTGTGAAACTGAACCACTATGCAATTCTTCAATATCTTCATAAAATCTATTTTAATCTATGAGTTTTTCCCCGGCAGGGCGACACCTACACGCTTGAGTGTTCACACACACAGACACATGCACTTTGACCAGTTCACGCTTCTGATTAAAGATAACCTTGGACTGCTGGCAGAAAGCAGAGTACTGAGGGCAGATCCGGACAACACAAAGAGAATGACCTCAGGGCACAGAGACAGCTGGACTGGGGTTCGGGGGGGTGTGTGGCGATGGCACTGAGCAGCCTCTCCGCTTAAATCTCTTCCATCAAATATGCATCTGCAATGTATTTAAGGGCCGATGCGGGTGCGGGTTTTTGGAGTGGCCCCTCCATCAGCCAATAACAGAGGGTCTCCAGGCCTGGAGTTGAGAACCGCTGTTTTATTATTGGCTGACGGAGAGGCCATCCCAAAAACCCGCACCGGCCCTCCATGGATCAGGATCCCCACCCCCTGATCTATACAGTTTTCAGATACCTTTGAGGAACTAGGATTAATTCATATGGTAGTTCAGTTTTTGTAAGGCGCTGGATGAAAATGCCTTTATTCCAGGTACCTCAATGGGGGGTGTGGTACAGAAGAAATGCTCCGCCAGTGGACCACTAAGTACAGCGAGGTGTGCAATGCCATGGACATGGTGGGATTTGAGGAACGGGTAAGTTCCTCCAGACATACTATAACTATATACAAGTAAACACACTAGAGATAAAACGGCTTGAAAATTTAATATCACGATTAAATTTGCTAAAATTATTACGGTTATCAGCAGTGTGGGAGAAACTGCTTTAATGCTGTAGTTAGTTACACTACAAGCTACAGAGAATAAGTAGCTCACTACATCAAAGCTATTTAATCTGGTAATACTTAATGTTTATGTTAAAATGTTCAAAGTACTATGTTCAAAGTAACATTTGTTTTTTGAAGTATTCAAACAAAATCATCAACCAGAAACGTCTGTACTGTGAATGCTGTAAACAGGAGCCTGAACACGAGATGAATGAATGGGCGTCTTGCGGTGGGGGGTGCTGGTGCTCTCACTGAAAAATTAAATATCACTGCATTAAAAATACCGTTACGTTAAATATCGCTGGAGTGTCATCAATGCCCTTTGCTGTGTTTCCACTGTCGCAAAACAAACCCATGTTGTACGAGGCTGTGGGTAACTGTGGTTGATGCCGCGCAGAAGTTAACGTGAGTTTTTCAAAGTGCATTAATCAGCCACTGTTTTAATGAGGAGTAAAATTTGAAAAGGTAATACTAACCTTTAGGAATTTTACCATGGGAATATTTTTGTCCGATGTTAACTAAAAGCCCACAGAATATTAGTTTAATATGTTTTTGAGACAGTGCTGGTTTTCTTCCTTTTAAACATTTCCTTTAAGTTCCCGTTTTTGTGTATATGGTACAATACAGTAGTCCTATTTTGCTAGATTACTTATGGAGCATGTATATTCTGACATTGTTGTGCTGACCCTGTTCTTCCTATCTAATCATTCTTTGCAGGAGAAAGTAGACATGATGACCGTGCTGGCTGGCATTTTGTCCCTGGGTAACATCGTGTTTGAGCCCTCAGAGAGCGACGCGCTCAGAGTGGCTGAGAGTGCACGGGGTTGGCTGAAAGCCTCAGCGGTGAGCAGCAATGCAGGGCTACCTGCTTTTTTTATTGGGCAATTCACTGAGCAGTGTAGGCTCATGTGATTGGATAAACCCCCCCCCCCCCCATTATGACATAATGGTGCACAGTCGGACAAATAAGACATGGCAGGTAAGACAGACAAGACATGATGTTGTAAGACCAAACAGATTGACGTAGACGCACAAGACAGGACAGGATCACTCACTGGGAAATTTAGGGGTTTTCTTTGAAGTAGTGAGAGCTTATGAGGTGCAACAGTTGGGGTATGATGGCAGTGTAGTGTCATAGTGTTGTAGTGTAAAAACACAATCATATATATGGTGCTGTCACTATGATGGCGCCGGTGTGTGTGGCATGCCGTCTGTCTCCGCCAATATTGTGTCTTTTTATGTTATTAATATTGTTTGCGATTTTAAATGTCAACTCTTTGCTGGTTTACGATCACCAAACTCTACTGGATTTTCGACCGCTGGCTAACGGGTTGGTGAAACCACATTTTGATGGACAAAAGCCCCTGCCCCCGATCTTCTCGGGGATTCTCATTCGCCTATTCCGGGCCCAGGCCTTACCTGTCCGGCGTAAACGCACCCGTCTTCGAGGTAAACGCAGCGGTCGGCTGGTCAGGCTGAAGGCTTGGTTGGGACACTCTTCTATGGCTTTTTTTAATAATTATGGATGGGCACAGCGTCTGCTTGTTGCACAGCGCACGCTGGACCCTGTCGACGCCGGGTTGGTACCTGTCGTCGGCTCGGATGATATGTTCCTGCACCGGGATCCTTCCTCTCCTCGTCCCTGCTGGCGTGGAGTAAATTTGGGTAACCTGCGGCCTTTGAGTCGTGCTCCCAGGGGGGCTATCAACGCGGATCCGCCGGCTTTGACCAGGATTGGCCTGGTAAATGCTAGATCGCTAGCGAATAAAACTTTTATCTTAAAGGAATTATTCATGTCCCGAGGATTGGACTTTCTTTGTGTGACGGAGACGTGGCTGGGTGTTGGTGAGTCCAATGCTTTCACTGAACTTTTACCTCATGACTGCTGCTATTTTAACTCCCCAAGGATGCTGGGTCGAGGAGGTGGAATAGCGACGATTTTTAGAAAGCACTTTAAATGTAAGGAGATGTCGCTTTCTGCCTCTTTTAGCAGCTTTGAACATAGCATGTTTGAGGTGGGAAGTCATCATACAATGCTGTGTGCAATCATCTATCGGCCTCCTAAATATAACCAGGACTTTTTGAATGATTTTTCGGATTTTATGGCAGAAATTATGCCTAAATATGACCACATTCTTATTGTAGGAGATTTTAATGTTCATGTCTGCTGCCCTGACAAGCCAATGGCAAAGGACTTTTTAAACCTCATTGACTCTTTTAATCTTGTGCAGTGGGTATTTGGTCCTACCCATGAACGAGGGCACAGGCTCGATCTTGTTTTATCATACGGTTTATCTGTTCTTAACCTGGAGATCTGTGAGGCAGTGTTTTCTGATCATATGCCTGTACTGTTTGAGGTTGATCTTGCATACACTACAGTTAAACCTCGCGCTGTTGTTCGGCGCTGTCGTAGTATCAACTCTACTACCGCTGCTCAGTTTTCTGCCGTTTTTACTGAGAACTGTCCTATTCCTGATGTCATGTGTAACAGTACTGAGGAGATTAGCTCATGGTTTCACTCTGCTTGCCAAACAGTTCTGGACACCGTGGCTCCCTTAAAAACCAGGCACCAAAAAATCAGGTCTGAGCCCTGGCTAAACGATGAGACGCGTGCTGTTAGACGCGAGTGCTGTAGAGTTGAGCGTAAATGGAAAAAGGACAAACTACAAGTGTCATTTCAAATGTTACGTGACTGCTGGTGTCGTTATCAGAAAACTGTGAAGAATGCCAAGAGCAGTTATTTCTCTGATATTGTTTTATCATGCCGTCATAAACCTCATGTGTTGTTTAAGACTATTGATTCGTTACTCAATGCTCCGCAGACGAACTGTATTGAGTCTTCCCCTGTCGTTTGTGAAGATTTCCTTAACTTTTTTATTGGTAAGGTCACTTCTGCTAGGGCCCTAATATCATCCCCAGCGTTGATTCATGACCCCTCTGTCTCGGTCCCTTGCTGTG
>JABFEA020000119.1:26274423-26287340 GCA_019775915.2 Cyphomyrus plagiostoma | reverse complement strand
ATGGGGGGCCAGCCCATCGCAGGGCACACTCACACACCAGTCACGCACACATGCACACCTACGGGCAATTTGGCAACGCATCAGAGCTCATGTTGTTCTAAATTTACAAGAGTTCCATAAGTGGTGTCTGGTGCTGAAATAATGTTGACGTTGCGATCTGGTGCCTTGCTGTCCAGAGCCAACACATCGACCTGTGCCGCTGCCAAGGAAGAAGAAACCTCAACCCAAACCTCACTGCCCCCCGGTGGGAAGCCTGAATCCAGCCCAGCCCACTCCTGTACCCCGCCCTCGTAGCAAACTCTTCCAGGTTTTGTATTTATTTTTTTCCCTACTTTTATTTGTAGTTCTTTTCACAGATGTTGTGTCGTAGTACCACTTCTCCTATAGGACTGTAGTGGCAGGAAGTCTAGCAGGTTAGACCAGACCTCAGAGGTTCCAGGCACTCTGGGGGATTCCCAGACATTTCCGTGTCAGCTGGAAGATATAATCCTTCTAGCATGTCCTAGGTCTGCCCCTGTGTCTCCGCCCAGCTATATGTGTCAGGAAGATCTCCCTTGAATGCCAATCGGGTGTTTTCCTTAGATGCCAAAACTACTACTGTTGACTCCTCTTATTCTGAAGCCATACATATCAGTGTTACCCCAACAATATTGCTTTCAAGAAAGAGTCAATCTATCTTAGTAAAGTTGCATAGCATGAAGTTTTATGGTTAGCCTTTAGGTAGGTTTATTTAAGATGGTAACAAGTCATTTTACTCTGGGTACAGTAGCAAGGTCCAATTTAGGACCGTTGTCATTCTCAGGCACCCCCCCATGACGACCACAATGTGAGAGGCGAGTCCCCCTCCCTGCTGGAGGCACTAGGAGAGGATGAGGTCATCGGGAAGACACTCAGCAGGAGATGCAACACGATTCGCTGGTTTACGGAAACGCAGGCGAGGAAGGTGGTGGTGAACGGGGAATTCCCTTGCTGGTTCCATGGCGTGATCACGCGGAGGTACGATTTCATTATCACTATGATGGGCGGCCCCCATGCCTGATGATGCCAATTAACCTAAATACAGTCAGACGAGGCTTCATGATTAAATGAAAGGAAATAATGTAGATGTGCTTGAAGAAACTCGATGGGGATGATCCCCCATGTAATCCCTCCTTTTTTTTTCCCCCCGTAGACAAGCTGAGGATTTGTTGACAGACAAACCTATTGGCTGCTTTTTGGTCAGACTTGGACAGAGTCGAAAGGGCTACACGTTAACATACAGGTATCACAAAGCAGCCTGAAATCTTTCGTGACCTTGTGATTATACTGGGTCAGGGTTTCTCAGACTAGTCCTTGGAGAGCCTCACATGGTTCGCATTTCCAGCAGGGCGCCGGTTTCTGTGCAAAACCACTTAGATTGACTAAAACATGTAGTCTCATGTAATAATAGGGATATACAGTATATAATACAGTATATATTCAGATACAGACAGTATGATGGACTGTCTGTGGGGTCCCTAAGGATCAGTTTGAGAAACACTGCATTAGATGACCACTGGGAAACCTAACAAATCTTTAGCAAGCTATCTAGAACGTTCAGTATGTTCTTTTATTTTGTAATGCTTATAGAGGGGCCTGATAGTCTCTCATGGATAATTGTGTAACAAAAATACAGAAGTGTTAATCAGATCTGCGATCTTACCCACGCGATCATCCCACTTTGCATACAGATGAGGCCACACAGTAAGAAGCTCATGTCCAGGCGTTAATAATATTGTTTCATTAAGCCTTGTCAGTTCCACATGCATTCATGGGTCGTGTTCTGCTATAAAGGAGCAGGGAGCGCTGCCGGCACTATATGATCGAGATGCAGAGTAACGGGAAGTATGTCATTGTTGGGGAAGACCGAGCTCACGCATCGCTGCCTGACCTGGTCGACTACCACACCTGTAATGGCATCCAGCCTTTCATGGAGGTTCTAACCGTTCCCTGTGGACAGGTAAGTACTCTTATTAAAATAATGACCTCAGGTCAGCATAAGGCACACACGTGCGCAGTGGTGGCTTATTGGTTAGGGAAGTGCACTTATAATTGACTGGTTCGAATCCCCGACCAGCAAAGCACCACTGACGTACCCTGAGTAAGGTACCGCCCCCAAGCACTGCTCCCCGGGCGTTGAATTAGCTGCTCCCTGCTATGTCACATTGTCATATATGGGTTAAACGCAGAGGACACATTTCTTTGTTGTGCTGTGGTGTGTCAACAATGACCACTGACCTCTAAATTCTAAAATGTAAGGCATTACCACTGAAAGCATAAGTGGACTGAGCTGTTTTTCTAACAGTGTGAATCTTTGTTATTGTAGAAGTGTGAGCAGGAGCCAGATTATGAAGAACTAAGGACCCATGCTGACAAGGGTCAACATGCCTGGGAAGATGAGGGCTCTGAACGGCTCATTCCCACTGAAGCCCACAAACCCTCAGAAGGAAAAAGGAATGTGGATAGAGGAACCTTTGAAAATGGCCATAACGCATGGGATCACAACACAAGGACCTTACCCCGTCTCTACCCATCTATCAGACTGGCAATGAAGGAAATCCAACAGGTGCAGCTCCCATAAAACCATTACAGGTGGAACTAGAGACTAGACACCTGCGTGTGACATTGTCATATACACTAAGTCTGCTTCTCCGAATAGTAAATCATACTGCGACTGAATGTATACTACACAGCATGCAGACAGGCTCAGCAGGTTCATTCAGTTGCTGTGGAGCTAAGTAGCAGATCAGCTAAGATATGTGGTCTAAGTAGTTTTTCACAGAAACAGGCACCCGCCTTGAAATCGGTTCAAGAGTTTATAGGGAATAGTGTGATTAAAAAAAAAAAAAAAAACTGTTGCAGCAGTTTGGTTGATGAAAACCTTGTTAATGAGAGAGATCAGGGGAGAATGACCAGACGTACCAAAGGTAACAGGAAGACTAAGTGCAAAAATGACAACGAGTGCAGAAAGGCTTGAAGTGGTTCTGGAGACCTGGTATTATATAGGGGTACCTAGTCATTTGGTCACCCAGTATATGTAATGTTTCTTTTATGCTGGTTTATTTTTATGAGTAAAAGTTTTACTGTAAGATGTCCGTCAAACATTTATTTTTAGTTGTCAATTATTTTGGTCAATCAGTATAACCTGGTGGAATTAATAGAATAAATATCAGCAGTGAAATCCCCAGAGTACTAAAATGCATATGTATAGTACAGCTCAGAATGTTACTTAATGTCTGTTTCTTTCTGTTTTCCCACTTCCAGCACTTCCAAGACAGGCAGGATCAAGCCCACTTCAGCCACACCTTACACTCCACAACAGAACCATAGTGACTGTTTGACCTCTGTGACCATCTGTTTACCTTTACAACACAAAAACCACTAAGTCCTACTCCATAATCACTGCTCCTGGGTATAGCTGTGAGAAAATGATTCAGTATCAATTAGGTCTTCGTAATTTTTTTTGGGTTATTGGATCTTACCACTAACTAAAATTAAACTGGATTGTTCCGTTTGTCATATTTCCCCCAATACTGCCTACTACCATGTTTACATTCAACCTAGAGGTTTCTATACACCCAACGCTTTCTGGAAATATCACACCTTTTAATCAGTTTATTGCCATACATGACAAAGTTGTGTATTTGTAAATTTTCCAATAAAGAATTTATTTTCAAAGTTTTAACAATTCTAATGGTAAATTTGTTATATTTATGGATTTTTTTTTTAACATGGGATGAAGAAAATAGCCATGGGGTAATTTGTCATACTTTTGGCAAAGATCAGCACATGAATTTGTCACTTTGAAGTTGACTGTGACACGATAGTCCTGGTGGGAGGCCACTGCAAACAAGCAAAAGGCAAATCGGCACCACACCAGTGTTTCTTCACTACCAGCCTCAAGAAGTGCTAAGTGGACATGGCTGCTGATTGATTAGGACTCAAATTAGGGAGTGTGACAGTCTCACAGGCCAGGGTTAAAGCTCGGGCTGCGAAAGAAGCTAGAGGAACAAGAGGGAGCTTCATTTATCAAGGCTGCGTACGCACAAAAAGATGCCTGAAATACGTGCTCGTAACTTTTTATGTAAAATCCCAGATAAACTTGGGGTAAAAAGTGTGTATTTATGGAAACATATGCAACATTTTGGACAAATTGAGAAAAGGCGACACGCGTTGTATAAGCAGGGAATTGCAAGTAAACCAGCTAAATGACCACGTGATCGGCTATAATTCATACCATCAACCCATGCTTCAGGTAAAAAACAGTAAATCTAATAATGCGAACTAGGATTTATCGTATTCCCCAGACAGACGATTATCAGATTGGTCTGCTGCCACTGCAGACACTTTGCTTAAGATGATGTTAAAAATTGTTTGATGGATCTTTTTCAAACTGGAATTGATACCATTTGTGCCTGGCTAGTACTTAAAATTTTTTTTATAAAGCATAAAACAAAGGTTAATGGCATTAAAGAATAGCTATTTCTAAGGCAAATTTCTAAGTCAAATTGAACAATAGGCCTATATCAATTTAACACCTGAAATATTTGTATAAAAAACACAAATTTAAATAAATTTACATAAATTCACATAAAACATAACCCGTCTACAATAATTGTACACTAAATTACACCTTAAATATACAAGTATAAGTAAATACAAAACACCTTTACCAGTGTCGAAAACCTTTAGAATTAAATACAGCCACACTTTAGACCAGGGGTGTCAAACTGCCGTCCTGGGGGGCCGGAGCCCTGTCAGAGCTGTGTGATAATTAGAACAAGGAGCTGTATCTGGTGCGTTAAATGAGGGGAAACCCCAAAATGTGTATGGCTCCGGCCCCCTAGGGCCGGAATTTGACATTTTGCTTTAGACCATTGGGCTTTAGGCATTTTAATCATGTTAAAGCTACTAACTAATGGGCGACGATCTATCCAGGATTCATCACGTTCATCACCTCCTAAAGGAGAGGAATGTTAAGCGAACTAATATCCGTAGCATCAGAAAGTGTGTCAGTATCCTCAGAGGGTGAAGGAGCTTTGTATACAGCTGTCCCAGAATCTGTTTTCTGCCACATTGTAGCTATTTCACTGATAACTAAGAAAGACTCCACCATTAAATTATTCCCCAGTCAAAAAAAAAACGTTAAACAGTGAGCCAAAGTTCTTTAAATTAAGGTACTTTTTCTGGAATACACGAAGGCATATCTAACTTCCCCCAACACTTCTCTGTACAGGTACACATAAGTGAAAACTAGTGGTTGCTCTCCTGAGTATGTTTGAGATGATGACATATGTAGTCAAATGACAGAAGCGACTGAAGTTTTGGATGAACTGCATACGATTTAATCAAAGGACTACTTTAATCAATCAATAGCTTTTCGGTAGATACTATATGTGCAAACAACTGGTGATGCCGGTCTTCTGTAGAACTGCAAACTCTACACAGCAATGCAGCAAATAATCAGTCATAAATAACAATCATAAATGCTTTGTAATGTAGCCAGTTAATGAAATAGAAGGTATTGACACATGCTCACTTAAAGACTAGTACTTGACTTAGCATCAGTCCAAACATTTTCATCCGAAAACATTATTTAACAAATATTTCATGCATGTCGTCATGCGAACATTCGTCATCTGTCATAATTATTGTTACTAACTGGTGGAAATGCAGGCTGGTTCTCTAATCTTCACATTTAAGAAAACGATGAATGGCATGTATACACTGACATGTTCCTTTGGCACAAAAAACATAACAAAAATGTATGTTCCTATATATAGTATATGCACCGGATTAGCTACAATCAAGAAGAACAGCATTTAGAAATAAAAGTATTTTTAACTGTTGGCTCTTAAAATATACCTATTCCTTGTCCATAAAACAGCAAGGAATATCAGTTAACATATGACTATCTTGTTTGACGACTGTTTTGAATGGTTAAACATGGTCAATTCTTATCCCTTTCAGACCAACTCAGACAGATACATGCACACATATCTACGGAGAGGAGAATGTAGCTTGCCATCCGAGTACACGGTAAAGCCGTTTGTGTGATACATTTCATCGAATGAAAACACGGCAGTCTAAAGGGATACAAAAAGCCCCTAAAAGTCAAAGGTAGGGGCATTGCACTGGACCAAGTTACAATTGTCACAAGTTAAGATATAATTGGATTTATGGGAACTGTATGATGGACACAAGCACAAACAGGTTATGTACAAAAATGACCAAAAATAATTTATTTATTGGAGATATACAACTGCAGCATGTATTTTGTGAAGTGAGTAGTTAGTAAATGGAAATTATTTGAGTTTATCTTTGGGTAAAAAAGCTTAATGACAATAATAGCATAATCAGGGCAGAGCAGAGTGACTTGTTCATATACTGTAAAATTAGATACTGAGGAATTGAAAAATATGATGTAAAATTGAAAGACTGAATAGAAGCAAAGGATGTATTAAGACAAAACAATTGCTTTGGTTCAGCAGTATAGAACATAACATTTTCTCCACTTTAAATAATAATAATAATAATAATAATAATGCATTCTATACATTATTATTTATTTACTCCAAACTAATTCAGGAATTTGCTGATAAGTATAATTTTAATTACATAAGCAGTTTTCTATACATATAAATTGTTATAAACCCTGAAATAGACAAATTCCCTTACAACTGTTGAAATCAACAATAAAAACAATTAGCAATACAAATCCAGCAGATTGCAAGTTGACCTGAAATTCAAATAGTGCTGCTCAATATATGGCTCTATGAAAAATCTTAATTTAAAACAAGCATTGTTCTGAGATGAGATTTTATATATGCATATATACATATGTGTATGTATATATGTGTGTGTGTGTGTGTGTGGTTTCAATGATAATCACAAGATGTCAAACTACATGGGTCCATTGAGCTTTAAGGAGACTGATGATCCCTCAATGTTCCCTTCAGTGATTTTTGAAACAGAGTCCAATGTCAAAGTCTATATTTCTGTAAACAGAACGAAAATAAAGGCACATTTAGTAGCTGAAACAATAGAATACACCAAGGCTAATAATACTACACATGCTGATATATAAAAATTCTTTAGAACAATGTCAATCTTGGGTTTTCATAGATTCCATTTTTTATTGACAATGTGGGCAGTAGTGGCTTATTGGTTAGGGAAATGCACTTATAATTGAAAGATCCCCGACCAGCAAGGCACCACTGAGGTACCCTGAGCAAGGTACCACCCCCAAGCACTGCTCCCCGGCACTGAATTAGCTGCCCCCTGCTATGTCACAGCACCACATATGGGTTACGTGCAGAGGACACATTTCGTTGTGGTGTGTCAACAATGATCACTAAAAATGACAGGTAAATATGTTACCTGTAAACTATTTCAATAGATATATACAATTCATCATTGTGTTACAAAATAGTAGTACAGAAAGGCAACGTAACTGTGCAAACTCCTAAAGTCTGTATTGGTCAGTTGTGCCTAATCAGTGTGAGCAGGGCTGATTGTAAAACTGGCCCTGGGCTTTGAGGTCCCACACAATAAACATGACCAACCAGCCAGTCAATCCAGAAATTGCCTAGTATGCTAGATGGTCAGTCTAGCCTCATATTGTATGTTTGACATCTATACATATAGGAAAATATTAATTCCTCAATAGATCCCAAAAATTCCCCTGCAAAGGTTCCTCCATTAAAAAATCCCAGAATCTGTATCCCTAATACACAATATGCAGTATACCAGGGAGTATACACCAGTAAGGAACAAGATAGTATACCAGGAAGTATACAATAATAAGGAACAAGATAAAAGCTATTAAAATTTTACATAGCACATTATGTTTTGAAGCAATTGAACCATGTAATATATTAGATTAAATAAAATTCCTACAATTGACAACACACTTCATGGCAAAGGCAGATCATCCAAGGGTCTCTGCAAAGTGCACTTTCAGCATGAACTTATTCAGCTTGCTGCATTGTCTCCATGTCTACAACATGTAATCAACAAGCAGCATCTGCATCATTCAAAAGGTAAGCCAGCCATCAAGTAAAATGGATCAACTATATGTATACAAGGTCAGGGAGATGAATGCAACATTCTGAGAATTACATTTCTTTTAATATTATAGGCTGTCTCTTTATTGACAAACTCCCTTTTACTTTGTAATTGGGATTTGTATATAAACCAGAATCATATTTAGATTATGTTCACTGATGATATTCCAGCATTGTGAGCATAGTACTAGGTTTTGTCTTTGGGGTACAGCAGGTATGTTCCCTAGACTGGGCCCACTTTACCTCATCCGATATTTATTTGTTGTCTGTCCTCTATATATCAGTGTCCCTGGTCGATTCAGCAGCCCGCGCCAAACCATCCACCATCAGTGCCTCTTCCAGGCTCTTCCGTGCCTGATGGACCTTCAGTTCCTGTTCCCTATCAAGAGAAGGCAAAACAATGGAATCTTGGAACCATTCCATGGAGTAATGAGCCATAAAATATAAGGGAGATAAATTAGATTTCCCTTTAATTCACTAATAATAATACTAATAAACCTCTGTATTTCATCAGCACATTATTTGTTTAATTAATCCATTATTTGACACTTTTATTTCGCAGCAGGCATATTCGTTAGGAAACTGAAAGACTAAGAAAACTAAGCAGTATTCGTCCTCTCATAGCAATAATGGGAAAACTAGCAGTAACAATTTCCATCCAGATTGTCTATGAAATTAAATGAATGGCAATATATTACACTCAATAGTACATCACATAGGCAAGATACAGCCATCATATACTACACACAAAAAACAAGTGGGACTTTCTCCTTTATATATATAAAAAAATATTCTGACATCCAAGACTTTACATTGAAATTAAAAATATATATAAATGATGTACTATTCAATGAACGAATTAGAGAAAACCAGCCTTTTACAGTTTTTTTTAACTACACTGTGTTATTAGGCAATTAACTACATATTAAAGGAAATTATTAATATCTATTTTTGTCCTATACATCCTTTAATGCAGACTCCATATGATCAAGGAAAGTTTATTTAGTTTATTTTTTAACATCATCCTTGCTAGTATGAGTAACATGCTCTTACCGAATGTCTTCATCTGTAACTACAAATGCTTTGCACAGCGGCTGGGACGTGTTAATCCAGACGGCTGGGTTCTTCTCCGCTGCAGCTGACGTTTGCCCAGTTATGGGGGTTGAACTCATGTGAAGAGCACTGGCAATGGCTGACAGTAAAGTTTCATCTGTTGTGGCCGGTCCGACACCTGGAAGATTCAACTTCCAGGTCAATAACGCGGTGTTGTTTCACCAGTGAAATGGAATTTTAAAAATCTTAAACAAAGCAGGTATTACTTTGTAAACCTTTAGGGAGATCCATGGTTCTCAGAACCTCTTCCGTTACGTCTGATGACCTCAAACCTTTTAATCGCTTCTCCCAAAAAAGCTGCAACAAAAAGAGAAAAGGTTGGATACTGGAAACGTAACACCACTTTGAGTTTTTTCCAGTGCCAATTTGGCACATAGTAAATAAAGAATAAGTTTAAAATTTGGGATAATAAAGAAAATTTTATGATATTTAGAGCCAACTGAAAGCGGCCAGGGGACACAGGAAATGTGGGGGTCGGGGGGTGGGTGAATGTTTAAATTTGAATTCATTCATCACATAATATGTGAACTTTGTATTTCATATAATATACAGTGCATTCAGAAAGTATTCAGACCCCTTTCAATTTTTTACCATTTGTCATATTATACCTTTATGCTAAAATTATGTAAATTCATTTTTGATCTTCCTGAATCTACACTCAGTACCCCGTGACGACAGCACAAACACAGAATTATAGATTCCTATAAACTTAAATATCAAATGGACATAAGTATTCAGACCCTTTGATGTGACACTGACATATTTAACTCAGGTGCCATCCATTTCTCTTGATCGTCTTTGAGATGGTTTTACACCTCGATTGGAGTCCAGCTGTGTTAAATGACATTGATTGGACATGATTTGAAGAGGCACACACCTATTTATAAAAGGCCTCACAGCTCGCAGTGCATATCAGAGCACAAACTAAGCCGAGGTCGAAGGAACTGCCCGAAGAGCTCAGAGCCAAGATTGTGGCAAAGCACAGATCTGGAAAAGACTACAGAAAAATTCTGCTGCAGTTAATGTTCCCAAGAGCACAGTGGCCTCCATAATCCTTAAATGGAAGAAGTTTGGGACAACTAGGACTCTTCCTCGAGCTGACCGCCCGGCCAAACTGAGCAATCGGGGGAGAAGAGCCTTAGTGCGAGAGGTAACCAAGAACACAAAGATCACTCTAGCTGAGCTCCAGACAACCTTAGTGGAAATGGGAGAAAGTTCCAGAAGGACGACCATCATTGCAGCCCTTCACGAACCTGGGCTTTATGGTAGAATGGCCTGACGGAAGCCTCCACTCAGTGCAAGACGCATGAAAGCCTGCATAGAGTTTGCAAAAGAACACCTAAAGGACCCCCAGACTGTGAGAAATAAGATGAAACCAATATTTAACTCTGGCCTTAATTGTACGGTATGTGTGGAGGAAACCAGGCACTGCTCATCTGGCCAATACCACAGTGAAGCATGGAGGAGGAAGCATCATGCTGTGGGAGTGTTTTGCAGCTGCAGGAACTGGACTACTGGTCATAGTTGATGGAAAGTCCTCAGAACCTCAGACTGGGCCAAAGGTTCACCTTCCAACACAACAATGACCCTAAGCACACAGCCAAAACACAGGAGTAGGTTAGGAGCAACTCTATGAATGTCCTTCAACGGCCCAGCCAGAACCCTGACTGAAACCCAATTGAATATTGCTGGAGAGACCTGAAAATGGCTGGACACCAACGTTCCCCATCATCCTGAGAGAGCTGTGGAGGATTTGCACAGAAGAGTGGCATAAAATCCTCAAATCCAGGTATGGAAAAACTTGTTGCATCATTCCCAAGAAGACTCATGCCTGTATTCGCTCAAAAAGCTGCTTCTATGAAGTACTGAGCAAAGGGTCTGAATACTTGCATCCATTTGATATTTGTTTTTTTTTTTTTTCTTTCAAACTTGCAAAAAAATCTGTAATTCTGTGTTTGTGCTGTCATTATGGGGTACTGAGTGTAGATTCATGAGGAAGGGGTCTAAACACTTTCTGAATGCAGTGTATATGTAGGAATTTGGGGAAATTACCCCGTAACCTGACAATGGTAATGCACACAAAGCCCGTTGAATGTACAGTCATTAGCTACTAAGGCACTGCTTATAAATGATCTTGTTACTAATCATGGTCTTTAATTTACACTTGGTTTAAACAAGACTACAACATTCCTTTAATTTAATTTGCTTCTCCTAGCTATGCCTATAAAACTAAATCCAGCCTGAAACAGAGGTGGTGTTGCTGTTCTCTTTGATTGCAAACCAGAGAGATTAGGATTATAAATTCAACACATTTGAATTTATAGTCTTTAATGTAACTAGCATAGCGATAAGTAACACTTACAGATGTCACTGTGTTCATGGTTTATAAGTCGACTGGCCCTTACGGTGACTTCATAAAGGAATTCACTTAAATTTCTTAAAAAGCCTGATCATTCTTGTGAAGTTTTCATTGTTGGATTTTAATATATGGAAAATGATAGTGATCCCCACAGGAAAGCCTTCACCTCCATATTTGATTTTGTTGCGAATGTAGGGTTTACTCATGTGTTTAATCACACTCTAGGTTCTTGTGGTATTTTCATGGAACGTGTGTAAATTTTCCCCACTGAACTCCACTAATTCTGGCCATGCAGTGGTGATATTTGAGATCCAAAGACAGCCCCTCAGTGCTACACCAGGCATTTGATCCTTCCACTGCTGCAGCTCTTGTCTACACTTCCACGCATTTTGCACACATTAGTGACTCCTACTGAGGCTGAACTGGGAACTGTGTTCCAGGAGGCTGAGCAGGCATCTGGTCGCAGTTTTGTGACGAAAACCACTCGGCAACAAGAAACACGCACCTTAGCGCATAGACCAAACACAGGAGCTTAAGCGAGAGACAGAAGCTCAGCTAGCATCACTAGGCTAGTATTCCAGATCACCTGGAAAGAAAGTGTCTCAAGACACATTCATGCCCTATCTAGGGTCATGTCCGCGTACCCCCCAGTCTGACACAAAATAAGAACAAATTCCTATTTGTAGCTTTCACATCTGACAAATAATCATGCAACACTGTTCTTGCTGGTTCCAGTGACCCTTAAGAGTAATGACTTTATTACATTTTGACCAAAAAACAATATTAGACTATTCGGTGTGTTAAATCGGCTGCTCGTAACATTCCGACATCCGGCTCAACTACGTCTGATAAAATAAAGAGGTATTTGAATTACGCTCTCTGATAGGTAAATTTGATCTACTAAAATGAATATCTTCAATAAAACCTACAACCAGTTTGTTAGATAACGTACCTGCAATGTCGTTTAAGAAGGCCGCACCACTTATAAGTAGCACACTACTTGATATAATGAACATCTTTAAGTTTGGGGAAAAAACAGAGGCGTCACACAAGATTGCTGTTGTCAGATGTGTCCTTAAGTAACCAAGCCTGGATCCCACTTATATAGCTAATTACAGACCCATTTCTATCCATCCATTTATTTCCAAAATCTTAGAAAACGTGGCTGGTAGTCAGAAAAAACAGCATTAATTAGATGTTCCAGTCGGGATTTAGGCCAAATCGTGAATGACTTGCTTAAGGCGGCTGATGGGACGGTCATCATTTGGCTGCAGAGGGCTCCAATGTTATTAGATAGTCTACCGGCAAACATCCGAGATTCACGATCACTCCTGATATTTAAGTCAAGGCTAAAAAGTCAT
>JABFEA020000119.1:26257204-26269412 GCA_019775915.2 Cyphomyrus plagiostoma | reverse complement strand
AGGGTTGTTCCCTGCCTTGTGCCCGTTGCTTCCGGGATAGGCTCCGGACCCCCGCGACCCAGTAGGATAAGCGGTTTGGAAAATGGATGGAATGGATGGATGGATTTCCAGTACTGTCATCGTGTGGAGGAATCAATTTACCTGTTTAAAAAAATAATCATTATTTCATCAACTGCATGTAACGTAACAAAAGCAGTAAAATGACATACAGCCGTGGAAAAAATTAAGAGACTACAGCAAAATTTTGTTTCACTCAATTTACGGGTGTCTGTGAATTAAAAAAAAAAAAAAAAAAAAATTATATATATTTTGCACACAACTACAGCCTGGTTCTTCTCTATTTCTCATTAATGAAGGGCTTCTTCCTGCTTTATGGGACTTCAGTCCTGCTTCTAGGGATCTGATATGAACTGTCCTTGCAGTGCACTTCACACCTGCACTTAATGTTCCCCATTCCTTCTGAAGGTCACTTGAGGTCATCCTCTGATTCATGAGAAACTGTCAGAGAAGTTAACAGTCACCTCTGGCATTAGAATGTCACTTCTGCCCTTTGCCTGGCTGGTTTCTGGTTGTTCCCAGTGTCTCCTGCTTCACCTTATTCTTAGAAATTTTGAACTTGGAAGCAACCTGCTGCTCAGGATTAAAAATGTAGTTTTGTTTAAAAATATTTGTTCTACTTCAAATAGCCAGATTTATGATATTTATACATGTAAGAAAAAATATTCAATAAAAATCAGTTTCGTATTATGAAAAGGCATTTTAAATCTCATACAACACATTATAGGCAATTTACAGACACCAATTCACCTAAGCACGCTCTGGAACTGTAGGAGGAAAGTGCAGCAGCATTGAATGACACTACTACAAACACCGGGGAAGCGTGTTAGCATCTCCGCCAAAAGCAAAAGGATAGTGTTTTATAAAATAAACTCATCTGGAAGTACAAGAGGGGAAAATAATCTCAGATCACCCTCTTCAGTTCCAACGGAAAATTATTCCCTTGCGTCGAGATAGCAGGTGGTGTGGTGGTGCCATGGTTAGCACTACGTCTCACTGGCTCCAAGTGTGTGGAGTTTGCTTGTTCTCCCGTTCAATCACCACAGGAAGAAAGCCATTCACTCCCATTGATATCTCAAATGACATCAGTCCCACCCATGTACATTCTTATAGTATACAGCCCACCTACGTGAATTTGGGGAACTTTTCACTGACTCAGTTATTAACTTGGGGAATATTATAACACTTGCCACTAGCAACATACATGCGGACACAGAGACTGATGCTTTCAGCAAGAGTTTCCTGTCCCTCCTGGTCTCTGTTGGATGTCACCTGCATGTAACGGGACCAAGGCGTGTGCACAATCATACACTACACAGAGTTCGTGTTCATCATGCATCTCAACGTCCATTGAATAATTCCTTCTCCGACTATTTTCTAATCACTTTCATGATTCAGCAAACATCGATTATTATTACACGTCAATTAAATTGGCTACAATTAATTAATGCAAGAAGTAATGTGAACTTCACCTCTAGTACAAAATGTCAACAAAATCAAACTACTTTAATTCAGTGGTTAGTCAGGTTTTGGATGAAACGGCACCTTTGAAAAATAAAGCAGTCTGGTGGTTTTGACTGTTCAATGATCACACACATTCTTAAAAGCGTGCCACAGATTAGCGTGTAAATTAAAATCTATGGGGTTAGAGATGTTCAAGTTGGCGCCGTCTGACAGCCCACTACAATACAAGCATGTCCTCTATGGTGCTTGTTCAGCCTATTACTGTCCCCTATTGATCACAATAGAAATAACCTTCACTACCTTTAAGACAATACCTTACCAAGCAAATAAAGATGAATCTGTGCTACCAAGTAATATTGGTAGTAAACATTTTCTTCCTTAACAATAAAACTACAAAAATGTTTAAATGGCTCACAAATAACTGTGATGCAAACAGAACGTGCACATGACATTATTGTATTTGAGTTAGTCAACAAACAGGAGTTAAAAACACTAATAACTAAAACAAAATCGACTGGCTGTTCAAAGGGCCCAATTCCCACTCAGATTCGTAAAGAATCCCAGGGAGTTCTGACACGATCTATACCTGGCATAGTCAATGTATCCGTCTTCAGGCGATGTACCTGACTAATTTAGGGTGTACTCACTCTAGGTGATCCGTACCATGCTCGAGCATGTATGACCCCCAAAGTCCAGTTCATTTGACTAGTGTGATTGCTCTCTGCCGTGCCTGGGCATGGGCATGGCACGCTGAATCATACCTGGGCTTGCTTTCAGAGGTGGGTCCGGGCACAGTTCAGTTGCACTCAGCCACGTTACGCATCTAGCATGATCGCTAACTCTGCCAGACTAAGGAATTCAGCAAGGAAGTCGCCCATGACGCGACTGGCCATTTTACAAACATGGCAGCAAAGGGATCACTTTGGTCTATGGCAGAGGTGCAGTATCGGCACCAATCCATATCTATCAGATGGGTCGGATATCAGCCGTATGTGACAGATTCATGTCCGATACTTACTTATTTAGTCTTCAGCAGTCTGTAATAAGATAGCTTCGATTTCATGTTAAATTTGCACAATCGCATTTGCACAACAGGTTTTTTGCAGCATTCGAGCTGAATGCTAATGCTGCCACTCAGTTTTTTCTAACATTCAGCGAGTGCGAATGCAGTGACTTCTGCATGCTGTGACGTCGCTGCATACCCTTTGAGGTAGGAGGAGCGCAAGAACACGAGATAAAAGGTTGATGATCTGGAAGTATGTTATGCTTCAAACAACTAGTAGCACAGTGATTTGCAATCTCTGTGACAAAGTTTTGAGAGGTGGGAATAGTGTTTAGTGGGAAAACCAACTAAACTAAGTGCATGCAATTGGGTGAGAACACAAATAATATTTAAAAATGAATAGATGATTTGGGAGTCGCTGGCTTGGGCTGTCCTGCACATTTGTACAGCTTGTGGTACACAAGGGGCTGCTGTCGCAACAAAGTGTAAGTGACGTTGTTTCCAGTGGAAGCAGAATCGTTGGGCATTCTAAGCATTCGCCACTTGCATATACTCTCTTGGAAGATGTACAAATTGAACTGCAAATGCCTCAAAACACTTAACACGAGATGGACAAATGAGGTGGAACGGTATGTTATGTATGATTCTAGTAGCCTAATTAACAAAGCTTTTTTGGTCTACATTTTTTTTTTCCCATCTTTGGTATCAGATCAGTACTCGTATCCGCAGATGTCCTCTGTTCAGGTATCAGGATCGTGTCGGCACCAATACAATTGGATCGGTGCACCTCTAATGATAATGATAAAGTAAACAGAGCTTTTGTATCAGAATCTGTATTGCTATTGGTGATTATGTAACAGAATCGGATCAGAACAGATAAAACGTGGATCAGCCCATCCCTAGCTGACAGTGCAACTGTGCTCATGCTTCAGAACCAGCGGGCAGCTTTTGACATCGACCATTCTACTCTATCACATAGACTTGAATTTGATGTTGGGCTGCATGGGATGGTGGTGGTTTAAATCCTATTTGACTCATTTGTGTCAAGACGTGTAAGTGTCCAATAACTTCAGCCCTTCATCAGTGTCACCGGTCACATACGGAATACCACAGGGATGAGCTCTTGGTCCTATATTGTTCTCTCTACATGCTGGTAACATAATGAGAAAACGTAATATTACCATTCCTATCCTGATGACATCCAAATATACATTGCAGCTATGCCTAATGACACTTCACGTGTTGTTGCTTTAGCTAATTGCTTTAACGCTAGAATTGCCGGGATCTCCTTTAACCTCCAGCCGCACATCCTCCTGTGTATCACGCCTTTCATTTGCGTTAAATTAGCATATTAGCATACCGCTCACCCAACAAGAAAACGATGGGGCAGTCAGTAACGGTCACAGCAGCAGTGTCGTATTGTAACCCCAAAAAACCCATAATATAGTTGTGCTTACTTCAAACATTTTAGTGCTCATTGGTTTAAGTATTGATTTTGATAATCCCACGCCAGTAATATATTTTTTTTTCCATAAATACCAAAAGAACTGATCAATTACAATTACTCAGTTTATTTACAGAGACCACTGTGAGGTAGAAATACCAGCCAAAGTATTTTGCTATGGTCAAAGTCTATTAGGCAAAAATGTTTGCATCTAGAAATAATGCCCGTGTCTAGTGTCTTAAACTGCAAAAATAAAAGTTGCAACAATCGTACCGAAATATTTTCCCCATAAAACCAAACCTAAAAACGTACCTGTAAAGGCAAGACAGCTAAGCATTAATGAGGCTCAACTATCAGCTAATGCTGCATTTGAGGTTTATCCATCAGCAATGAAAAGCTAAAACTTTAGCAAGTTCTGCACTCTTTTCAGTTTTGTTTACGGAACCACAGTCAAGATCAACATTTACCAACACTAACAATAAATAGTAATAATAACAACAGATACTCTATTGTTCCCCATGGGGAAAATCTTTTTCCAGCACCCTCCAATTTGTTCTCTGCAGGTGAGAGCAAGCTGGACGTGAAGGGCAGCCCCCAGGGAGCTGGGGGTTAAAGGCCTTTCTCAGGGACCTGCAGACATGCCGAGGCCAGGCTTGAACCTGCAACCTTCTGATTACGGGCACAGGGGCTAAGCCCACTGAGCCACACGCTGTCATACCTTGACATATGCAGCACTCAACAAGAAGGCAGGCCTTTGTGTATCGGTTCACCAGTATTACCTTGAAAAGATTGAAGTTCTCGTTGCGCAGCCGCTGCTTGTTTTTCTGCAGCTTGCTCGGCATCATTTTGCCCGTGCGAAAGTCGAAGCATCCCAGGTCCACCGTGTTTCCCAGGTATCGCGACAGCTGCGGCTTGCTCCGGAATTTCTTTCCTGTGGGGCTAGACAAGAAAAAAAGCTGTCGTTATTGCTAGTAACATACCTTCACAGCCCACAAATTAAATAAAATAATAATAAAAAAAAAAAAAAAACACACACACAAAGTGGCACGATGCAAAGGATGCACAGCAATTGCTTTGTTGCAACAGGGACTGGCTCTCATCATGTACAACAGGGATGCTAGCCAAAAGGCCAAGTTGTGCCCTACTTTCAGCTGTATGCTATTCAGAAAAGTAGCCCTTTAGCTCCTTTAAGTGCAATGAATGCAATTAAATGGCCGGGAAGTTATTTACCTAGTATTACTGCAATTATGAATGCAGCTCTGAGCAGGAATATCTTTACCACAGCCTGCACCGTCACATTTACTCAATTACTCAGTTATTTAAAAGCGTCGATTAAAGTTTTCCTTCTCGATCACTCTGCATTACTGCGGAAGCAAGACCGCGCATAGTGGGTAAGGGTCCAAATAAAGAGCAACAGCTGTGCGGAAGCACGTCACAGATATGTTCCTTGTAGCCCTGCAGAGCAGTCTAACTTGTCTTTGTTGTCACGATGACTGAAATCATTCTGCTTAATTTTCCTTCTACAATTCCTCTATGCAAAAATAAGTGCTGCTATAATGAAGATTAGCCCCTTGGATTAGCCGCCTCATTTTACATTATACAGTACATAATGACCATACAACATTTATGATTATTAGGGGTCCAAAGCAGGTAGTCCTTATGGACCACTGTTGATTTTGGTAGGATTTCTTTTATTATTTTTTTTTCCTTCCCTAAAACGAGATGGGCAGCTTTAACTTTAAGACCGAACAAATTTGGTGGGAAGGTGTCGATTCCTACCCACTACTCAGACCATCCGACCCAAACTAATACAGTCAAGGGGGAAGCGCTACAGTGCAAAATTTTACATTTTAGCCTACATCTCCTGACCTGTTAAGTCTAGACTTGAAATCCTTCTCCACAGATACAGTGGGCTGTGCCCTACCTATTTGTTCTCACACAATTTAGCCAAGAAATATTCGGGGTGGAGTTAATTTGCGTAACTTCCAAATCCTCCTTCTGCAAATTAGTCCTTTCAATAAGGCACCGGAGCTGATCAAAAATTGTCATAAAAAGTTTGGCATGTCTTCCACATGGCCTCTAGCCCAAACGGGATCTTCATCATGCCAGCTTTTAGTAACCCCTCAGTTACTAATATTTATCATCATTATTATTATTATTATCGCCGTTATTATCATTATTATTAACGTGTGTTTTGGGTTGAAGAATATTTCTGAGAAGTTCAGGTTGAGATTTGCAGTTTTTGCGATATTTAGGGTTGAAAATTAATTGTGTAGCCAAATAGAAGTTACTCAATATTGTCTTTGTGGATTACAAAACATTTCCGTACAGCAGATGACATATGTATTTTCATGACCAGTTCTTGTTCACTTGTTGTCCTCTTCACTCATCTCACAGTCTTCTCACACACATACCACACAGTCTATGAATGAGTCTGGCAGTAAGGAAATGGATCATGGCTCTTGGAGGGCACATGCAGAGCTCATGCACAAGTAGCACTGGCAAACTGTAGACTTTCTTTTGTTTTTTTACATACTAGATAAGGAACCATCATTAAAATTTCAAAGCTTGCGAAGGTCTGTTTTCATTGACAGTAAAAATGTTTTAGTGCAACTAGTGACGATTTGAACCCGGAGTATCGTGATACTTTCATTGTGACAATTACATGTGCCAGAAACTCCATGTCAATGTTAACACTGCACATCGTGCAAGTCGAAGGCAGTACGGTGGTGTAGTGCGTCTCACTGTCGGAATGTGTGGAATTTCTATGTTCACCGTGTGTATGTGTGTGGCTTTTCAGTGGATCCTCTGGGTTCCTTCCACTGTCCAAAAACATGAAATGTAAGTGTACTGGAGTGCCGAAAATGACTATATATGTGATTCAGTGTGCACCCTGCCATGGCTGGTTCCTACCTTGTGCTTATTATATATAAACGATTACGGAATCATCAGATTAACTGATAAATTACTGGTCCCAACTGGTCCCTTCAGGGCATTTAAAAGTACTGCTGTTATTTCAGTCCAGCCAAAAAAATTTGTTTTTGTTTTGTTTGTTCTTAATTGCCTTTGCAAGCCGATTTATTTGGCACAAAATATTACATTCAATCAGCACAGAAGTATGCCTAATAGGCAAATTAATAGGGTAACGACATTTAGGATGACATTCATTTATTAAAGAACACCAGTTAGGTTTTTAATTAAAGCACCACTTTAGAGATGCACCTATACCGATATTCGACTGGCGCCGATCCAGACCTACTTGACGGATCGGGTATCGGCCATACGTGACCGATCCACGTCCTATACTTACTTATTTAGTTTTCGGCAATCAATCGCACGACAGCTCTTTCCCATTTTATGTGTTTTTTGCGGCATTCAAATCGAACGCAATCGCTCCTCTTGTGAGTACAGTGACTTCCGCCTGCGGTGACGTCATGCGCATTCCCTTCGCAGTACGAGGAGCGTAAGATAAGACGTGGCGATCTGGGAGTATTTTATGCTTTTAAATCAGAAATCAGAAGAACGGCGTTTTGCAATCTATGTAAAATAAAGTTTTGAGGTGGGAATAGCGTTTAATGGTCAATCTCATTTAACAAAGCATACGCAACTGCGAGACAAAATAAAGCAATCGATGATTTGGGAGTCGCTAACTTAATTGGACTGTTTTGCGAGCAAATATGTGGGAGCAAATATGTTTTGGGAGCAAATATGTGGACTGTCTGGGGTCCCTGGGGACTGGGTTGGGAACCACTGCACTAAACCATTCTCAGCAGTGAAATGACTAATGCCAAAAATGTCCCACAAACTAACTAAGCTCTAAATGGTCTTGAGACTACATACATTTCTGATTCCCTTGTACACTATATCATCTAGACCCCTGAAGTCATCTGGGACAGATTTACTCCCTATTCTCAGAATCCTCAGCATCCGTAAAGTATTGTGAATACCTTGCACCTGAATTGTGCTGAATAAGCTTGCTTTGCATTGCCTAACAACAAATGAAAAAAACTATGTAAATGGTAACTAAATGATCACATAGCATAGATTTTTGCTTTTAAAGGAAGTAGTGAAGAACACATTTGGAATGTGAGACATATTATGCATTATTATAAACACATGGGCTCAGATGTACGCATATATCAGTTACTACCACGGTATTATGAATTACATGAGCGAAATGCTTAATTTTTGAAATACAATTATTTGAAGCTTTGTTGGAGCAGTGCCCAGTCTACCACCGGTTGGATTAGAAGACATGCTGTATTACTACAAAGATCTGAGCGAATAAATTTACTTCTGCAAAACCCATAGTGCTCACACACTACACTTGCTTTGCTGACACATTTTCTTTAGGCAAGAAGACAAATAACAAAAACATTACATTTAATTAAATAAAAAAAAATAGAGAGCTTGAAATAGCAAATTGAGAGCACGAAAAAAGTAAACCGTTTGCACATTTTGGGGATTATCTGAGCTCAGGTTAACTTTGTCTCAGAACATTAAATTAAATTGTGAGATTTAATTCACTGTACACACGGGGGGAAAAAATTAAACGGCTGCCCATGGCCCGTCTAGGGTTCCATCTGTACAATTAGTTTATCGGATACTGGAAACACCCCATGATCCCGGTTACATCGCAGAAAATGTGTCCAGGTTAAACCACAAGATGTATTTCAGTACTAGTACTTACTGTTATGTCACTGAAAATGCTGGTCATAGTGAGACAAAGAGAATATAAATACGGACATTAAGACCTAAACAAAAACAGGTAACCTCAAAATTGGGAAAGTTTTTGCATGGCATGTAAGGGGAATGTGCGATAAATCAATTGGTGCAGCTTCAGAGTTACAAATCATAGACAGGGCTCACAGTATTCAGGCAAAAACTATTGGCTTTAGCATTTCCAGTTAATGCATCCGGTACTTTTATAAATGGTACGGGTTATTGAGTGTGCGAGGAGAATGCATTAGAATGGCAGGGCAGGTGACGGGGCTGTCTGGGGATACAATGCTGTCATTCCAACAGACTCCCTTTCTAGTTTTATAAATACAGGTTCCTGTGTCACTGCTCTTAATAAAATTATGAAAACAACATTGTATTCACTGCTGGTAAAACAGTAATGACACAACCTATGCAGACTACAATTAAATGCACAGTACCTCATACATGCAGCACAATACGTAATTGCTGTTAATTTGTTTTATTAGATCAGGTACCCAAAAACTTCAGGATTCTTAAGTATGTGCAGAGCTGTGGTTGTAAGATTGTCGGTGCCAGTCACGGCGACAAACCTTGAACCCGGTCATGGACACCAGCAGTAAAGGAAGCCGTTAGGCCAAATGAAGAGGGCTCTCGAGGTTAATTAGTTTGTGGGACTTCAGTGGCAGCTGACAGGTACTGGCAGGCCAAACAGAATGCAGTTTTGGCAATTGTAGAATTTTTGCTTCTACAACTGGGAGGAGTTCTGCAAGGCCTTGGTAAATGACTATCAGTCGGCCTCAAAGAGACTCTGGTAAATCAGCAGGCAACTCCGGAGGGTGAAACAGGGCCTTGGCCAGCAGGAATCGAGTGTTGTTGACTTTAACTCGGGATATAGTTGGGCAGCGGACGGACTACTACTGACCCGACTTCCTTGTAGGAGGTAGAGTCAGAGAACTTAGAGGAGAACACACCTATCACTAGGGCTGAGGTCAATGAGGTAGTAAAAAAAAAAAAAACTGGTAAGGCTCCAGGGGTGGATGAGATTCACCCCAAGTTCCTGAAGGTTCTTAATGTCGTTTGGCTGACACGCCTCTTCAACATTGCGTGGAGTAAGTCAACATTGCCGGCAGGAAGTCAGACTTGTTCCCAATGGGTGTTGGACTTTGCCAACCCTACCTTTGTCACCGACTCTGTTCATAATTTTTATGGAATTTCTAGGTGCAGCCAAGGAGTGGAGGATATCCAGTTAGGTCACCTCAGGATTGTATCTTTGTTATATTCTAACGATGGTCCTGTTGGCTTTACTGAGTGTGCCCTGGGGCACTCTGTAGCAATATCAAGCTGCTGGGACGAGGATTGGCACCTCTTAGTCTGAGGCTAAGGTTCTTGACCAGAAAAGAGTGGATTGCCCCCTCCACGTTGGGGATGAGTTACTGCCTCAAGTGGAAGAGTTCAAGTATCTCAGGGTCTTGTTCGTAAGTGAGAGAAGAAGAAAGACTGGGGAGACTGACAGGAGGATTGGTACAGCATCACCAATTATGTGGATATTGTACTGGAAGAAAAAGCCAAAAACTGAAGCTGCTGATTTACTGGTTGACCTACGGTCCTGTCTTACATATGATCACAAGCTCTGGGTAGTGACCTAAAGTATGAGATTACCGATACGAGTGGTGGAAATGAGCTTCTCTCTCAGTGTACCCAGGCTCAGCCTTAGAGATAAGGGGATGAGGATATCTGGGAGGGGGGCTCAAAGTAGAGCCACTAGGAGTCAGCTGAGGTGGTATGAGTGTCTGTCTAGGGCAAGTGCAACTGGGCAAAGACCCCAGGGGAGACCCAGTAAATGCTGGAGAGATTATATCTCTTGGCTGGCCTGGCAGCACCTTAGTATCCCCCCAGAGGGGATGGATGGGGTGGCTGGACCTGGATAAGCAGCAGAAAAGGGACCGTTACTTCTTTTGGGACTTGAACACCCTTGAAGGGATGCCTGTCCATTGTTGGGTCCATACCTGCACGCATTCACACATACAATCATACTTCCATCAAACATACCAATTAGCATAACTCCATGGAAAACGAGCACAACATTTCGTGAATTTCACAGAGCAGAGGCGGGATTGGAACCACCAATCCCCAGCGGTGTGAGGTAGCAGATCATGTTCTTACTTTATGCAAAGACAGCTGTCTTTTAACTGTATTTCTCCCACTATATTATTAGTTCTGCAAGGGGGGGGAGGGGGGCAGAGAGAGCCAGAGCAGGAAGATTAATCTGTAAGGGAGCCAGATTACCCCTAACTAAATAAATATGAAGTTATATGTTGGCCGATTTTTTTTCATTCTACAAAATATTTTTTGCAGTACCATACAGCAGGACTTGATTTGAGTGACATGTGAAAGACATGCATTTTGTGTAAATGTAATTATAACCAAATACAAGTGAATGGGTTGGGCACATTCTGATTCACAGTATGACTCATATGAATCTCTCTCTCTCCAGGCCAAGAAGCAAACACGCAAACAGCATTGGCCAGCATGCAAGCCACCTTCAGTGCCTTCAGAAAGCATTCAGATCCAGGCTCCACATTCTTTAGGAGACCATGACATGCATCTTTCTTTCTTCTGACGGAATTAACAGCTGTGCACCTATGTGAAATTCACTCGACTGGCCATGATTTAGCAAGGCAAAATAAGAACCACTCAACCATTATCGCAGAAAATACTCATAACATCACTAGCGTGAGAATTATCTGAGGGACAGGACTTGAGTTGTCATGATTACTTGATCAAACTTGATTACTCTTATTAAAAAGCTACATTTTCCTTCTCAGTTGCGCTGCAAGATGGCAGAAAGAAGACAGCACATAGTGGATGAGGATCCAAATAAAGAGTGAAAGCATCAGTTGTGTGAAGGCACTTCACATTAAAAGTGAATGAAAATGCATTCGCCATTCAGTATTGCAAAGCTCACCACAGCATGACTGCAATGCAAATACAGTGTTACCTCAGAACTCCAACTTAATCCCTTCAGAACTCGAGTTCTGTTTGAATTTTCCCCATAGGATAATAATGGAAAACCACTTAATTGGCTTAATTTCTCACAAATGCTCCACACAGTCTATGAGCTTGTCCAACAGCAAGGACGAGAATAATTATGACTGTTTCAGAGAGTGCAAGCAGAGCTCACGCCAAAGCAGGAGTGGTAAACTTCAGACAACCACAAGACAATATAGAAAATGAATCACCATTAAAGTTGCAAAGCTTGCCATAGTTTTGTTTCCTATGACTGAGTAAAAATGTTTTAGCGCTTATATTTATTTATTGCTCACTTATTGCCATCATAACTGGCAACTCCAAAGTGTTGTGATTGGTAACTGTATTTTTCAATGGGCCACAGCTCTATGGCTGTATTATAAAAGGCTGATTAACATCCACAGAACTGTGGCCAGGAGTTAGAGACCTGCACTACCGCGGGAGTACCGCGGGACCCAACGCACCGAGTGCGGCGCGGGACAAGATTTGATGGGTTAATGCGGGTGCGGGCG
>JABFEA020000119.1:26242125-26257104 GCA_019775915.2 Cyphomyrus plagiostoma | reverse complement strand
GAGCGGGAGAAAATAATATATATTTTTGCGGGAGCGGGACAGAATCTTGCGGGAGCGGGACTGAAAAATCCGTCCCGTGCAGGTCTCTACCAGGAGTCATTCTAAACCTCTAGTGCAGTCAAACGCATTGACAGAAAAGTACAAACTCTCATTTCTAAAGTGCTGATTGTTTGTTTTATGCAGAATATGTTCGTCTGTGCTCTATATAGTGCCTCAACTTAACGACTTACAACGCCTCAACTTTTGGGTAGGTGAGATGTGGAGCCCAGCAAAAAATGCATGATCGCCATCACAAGACGTGTCGAGGTTCAAGCGCAAAGTCTGTTGATTGACCATTTTCTTGTGGAAGAACTGCAAACCCTTAAAAATACCTAGGAGTTTGATTTTGCCATAATTTCTGAGATTGCAGAATTGAGAAAATCAGCGCATTTGCACATCATTACTTTGCACCTGTTTGAACTGAAATTGCCGTAGGCTTTACAGAATGATGACAGCCCTCATCACTTCTGTGGGGCTAAAAAAGATTAGGCTGTAGTAGCAGACAGGGAATTGGATAAAAGCATTGTGTGGGACACTATACTTGTGATCAGGTTATTGGTTGAAATCCCAGGGTCTGCAGGGTGATGTCATTGTTTAGTCTTTGATCAAAAAGGGGCAGCGTGTGGCTCAGTGGACTAAGCCTGTGTGCCTGTAATCAGAAGGTTGGTGGTGGAGTTCTGAGAGGCCTTGGGCCCCCAGCTCCCTGGGCGCTGCTGGGTGGCTGCCCTTCACGGGCAACTTACTCCACAAAGAGTAAGTTGAGGGTGGCATAAAGGCAATTTTGATTAATGAAGTATCTATTATTAGATTATTATTAAAACAACTAATCCCAGTTTCTTCAGGGACAGGCTGACCTTGCATTCTCAGCTCTATGTTAGATAAAGACGTCTTCTAAATAAATGCAATGTGAGCAGGCCAAAATTGGCAGAATTATCCTAAAATTTAAGAAAATGTGGCATTTAAATCTAAAAGCAAGCAAACAAGAGGTGCTGTCAACAAATACCAAAGATAAAACAATTATTAAATACAACTGTCTCAGAAAACACAAAACAGAAATTTCACCAAGGGTTCTAATTAAATTTGCAAAAATCAGTAATTCCATACTTCTAGCAGTTTCTGATCTCATTTGGCATAGGGCTGAAGCACCCAGCCTGAAGGACCCAGTACACAGCAATGCAAAATATGCTACTATAGCATTATGAAATTAAGTCCCTTAATTAAAAACAAGATTTGTCAAATCGATTTGTCGATTTATTCAAAGATATCTAATATTTACAAGAGGCAACACAGTGCTTTAGCAGTTAGCACTGTTGCCACACAGCATCTTCAGGGTTGGGGATTCGATTCCTGCCCGTGGCTATCTGTGTGTGGGGTGTTTATGTTCACACCATGTTTATTTGTGTTCCCTCTGAGTCACTCCAGTTTCCGCTCCCATTCAAAAGGGAAAAAAAAGATTACATTTCCAGTGTGTGCGTGTCCTGTAATGGACCTTGTGTACTGCGACCCTTGCCTTCTTTCTTATGCCCCTTGTTCTGTAGGTTGCAGAGAGAAGCGACTAATTTATAAATAAATATGATATTTATAAAGAATAACCAACAGAAGTGAGGAGAAGGGATGCCGGAAATCCTACGATACCACAGCGGCACTCAAAATGCTATTAACCTGTTCATGAAAGATAATTATCATTTAATAGTCTTTACATTCTAGAAGCCAACAATTAAAAATAAAATAGCAAACATACAGGTTCCCATCAGGACCAAACTGTGAATGTGGAACAAATCAGCTGCCTCAGAATCTCTCTCACGTTAGCATCAGCAGTAGCTACTGCTGTTCACAGCATGAAATGCCGCCTTGTGAGTGTTAGCTTTCACCTATGCCGTCTTGCTCTCCTATACACATACACAACAAGTGAGAGTGGATCTTGGGGTCAGAGCAGCTATATGGCACGCCTAAGCACTTACAGGGGGTTAGGGGCCTAGGTCAGGCGTGCTACAGGGATGCTACTATTCTGCAAAACAGAGGTACTTACCTTCTGATAGCAGGCACAGGGGCCTAATCCACTGCATCATACAAAGGCAGCCACCGATAAAAAATAGACCTACATCCTGGCAAGGCTGTACTTAAGACTCCGGCCTGTCTGTAGAATAATGAAAGTTTTCACGAATGACTGGACTCAGCAGTCCAACAGGAGTACAATCGTGAACACCAAACAAATCAAAGTTTTAATAAAGCTGACACGAATTACATTAAAATCTCGCTTTTAATAACCATTCCTAAAACGCAAAAACGATTTGTAGCAAAAAAAAAAAAAAAATCCAATATAGTCTAGTTTTTCCACTTGGTCACAGATACTTAAGAAAAATGTAAACATATTAATATTGCAGATATTAGACAAATTACATTGAAGTTTTACACATTTTTAAAATGTTATGGCAGCAACACATCTCAAAAAAGTTGGGACAAGGCCATGTTTACCACTGGGTGCCATTGCCTCTTCTTTTAACAACAGTCTGTAAACGTCTGGGGACTGAGGAGATCAGTTGCTCGAGTTTTGGTAGAGGAATGTTGTTCCATTCTTGTTAGATACAGGATTCTAGTTGCTGGATGGCAGCATATGTTTCTCTCGAACCTGGATATACCTTTCAGCACTGATGGTGCCTTTCCAGATGTGCGAGCTGCCCTTGTCATATGTACTAATGCAGCCCCATACATCAGAGATGCTGGCTTTTGAATTGAGCGCCGATAACACGCTGGGTGGTCCTTCTCCTCTTTAGTCTGGATGATACGGCACCCTTGGTTTCCAAAAAGAATTTCAAATTTAGATTTGACTGACCACAGCACAGTTCTCCACTTAGCCACAGTCCATTTTAAATAAGCTTTGGCCCAGAGAAGACGTCAGCGCTTCTGGATCATGTTCAAATACAGCTTCTTCTTTGAATGACAGAGTTTTAACTGGCATCTTTGGATGGCACGGCAAATTGTGTTCACTGGTAATGTTTTCTGGAAATATCCCTGAGCCCATTTAGTGATTTCCATTGCAGAATCATGCCTATTTATGAGGTAATGCTGTCTAAGGGCCTGAAGATCATGGGCAGAATCCAGAATACTTGTTTCTTACACACAGATTTATCCAGATTCTCTGAATCTTTTGATTTTATTATGTACTGTAGATGATGATATTTTTGACCTCTTTGCAATTTTACACCGAGGACCTTTTTTTCCTGAAATTGCTCCGCTATTTGTCGATGGAGTATTAGGGGGATTGGTGATCCTCTGTCCATCTTTACTTCTGAAAGACACTGCAACTCTAAGACACTCTTTTTATACCCAGTCATGTTACTGACCTGTTGCCAATTGACCTAATTATTTGAAAATTGTTCCTAACACTCCGGACCGAAATCAAATATGGTTGCAGCAGGTCTCACTAGTGCTGAACGATATATTGATTTCAAATCGAAATCACGATTCTAAACAAGGTCATTAGCCGTGATTTAGGATATGCATTATACAGCACATCTGACCAAGGCTTAAACTTTTGCGAGAATAAATTCATGTCATTCTCCTTGTATGACAGTCATTCTTACCATCAGAAGTGCCATGCTCCTCTGTGTGCCAGTCATGCTGACCAATCAGAAGTAGCCCAAGACGACTATGGACACACCCAGAAACAGGAAACACATGAAACTCAAGGAAGACATTACATTCACGGTATGAAAAAAATATTGATTCCGCTGCTGAGCTATAAGTGAACCACCTACGTAAATAATCTCTGACCATGACATGAAGCTCCTATTATTAATGATCCGCCTCAAACTCCCTTAACCACCAGCAGCACGTAGTTTGCCAAATCACGCTTTTTGTTTTTGTGTTAATGAGCCTTCGCTTCAGCACACCATGCACCCTTCAGGAAAACATGGTCAGTAATCTGCACAGCAGTGGCTGTCACCCCAAAAAAGCTGTAAAACCCATAATGCAGTGCTGTCATATTTTAGTACTCAATCATTTAAGTATTGGTTTCGACCGATTAATCTTTTAATAATCATTTAATAGAAAGCAAGGTTGCCAACTTTGGTCTGCTGTTTGGAGTGAGATTTTCAATTTGGGACAAGTCTGTACACACATACACATGCACATACATGATAATAAAATTATTACATGTACATGGTCTGTAGGGTTTGCCAACTATCCCAACACTTTAAATATAGCTAATTTTAGGTTTATAATGGAGTGATATAAATGAGCGAGTCAGTCTGAAAGCCTGAGTGTCACGTCAGATGCGTGAGAGCTGGCAACTCTGAAGATGTACATTTTTAAACTGTGTCACCTGTTTTGATTTGTATTAAAAAACAACACGACTTAAACTTCGATAAACGTGAAATCACCCATGAACTAACTCTATTTATTCAGCATTTTATAAAAATGCATACTGTGCTTGAAAACTTTTCGGCTGTACGACTTCAGGACAGAGCAGCCACTATAAGGAACGTTACAGCTTTTTGGTAGAGTGTTAGATTTTGCTGCTGTTAACAACACTAAAGGCGTATTAGCGGAAGCACAAGGGCTGCATACACCAAAATACATCTCACTTGGAGTTCGTTGGTGTGGGAAAAGACGGTCCAAGTGTAATTAGTGGTTGAAGCAGCATTAGCTGAAAGATCACTATTGTTTCTCTTTTTTCCGCAATTGTATTATTTTGTAACATTATTACTTATATTAACAGTCACTGCTTTTGTGATAATTATTTTATGTTTGAGTGTTCTCAGCTAATTTTAAAAAGTAATAAATACATGTTGGAAGTAAATCATACTTGCATTACAATATAGACCAGTTAATATCTTGATGGAATCTCATGTAGTAATGCTGCATCATATGTTTTAAACCTATTATACACGTAATATTTAACTGAAGCTTGACAAATAAAAAAATGACTTTGCAAATCAAATCGCAATATCTGTCAGAAAAATCATGATTTGACATTTTTCCCCCTATCGTTCAGCCCTAGGCCCCACCCTGTCCACCCCAATACTGAAAACGTGTTTGCTGCAGAGCCACCGTACCACCTAAATAATAATAGTAGTAGCAGTAGTAATAATTATTATTATTAACTACACTCTCTCTACCATGAATCCATAGCTCCTTGGCCAGACTCAAAACATCTGAGGCCGTTCATAGGACAAGTGGGTAGAAGGTGGATGGATAATAATAATAATAATAATAAATAATAATAATAATAATAATAATAATAATAGCTGCACTAATCCGGTATCGGCACTGATTCATACCTAACTTGACGGATCGGGTTTGGGCCACATGTGACCAATTAAAGTCCGACACTTACTTGTTTCATTTTCAGCAGTCTGTAAAAAGACAACTCCTATTTCTTGTTAAATCTATGTGTACAAGTCCCTCTACTCACAACTTCTCCAGGGGTGCTGGTCATTGTACTATCCCATATTTTCTCTCCTATGTACGTGTCTGTGAGTGTGTCATGGACAGCAAGATTAGGACAAAATATTTATTGGCTGCCCACCTGGAAGGAACTGTCTGCAGACTGCAAGACAGAGGCAGGACATTTACAGCAAGCTGACCAAATGGGTAACCTGACCAATCAGAACACACTTGGCTAATCAGAGGTGGGGCTTAAAACTAACAGTGTTTCAGAGGGTGAATACAGATGTACAGTATGAGAAAAATAATGTGTATTTCGAACATCTATTCTAGTATTCCCCAAAAATAAAACTATGAACACCAAAAAGTAGCATAATAGGTCCCCTTCAAAGAACATGTTATGGAGATATACACACACATATTACAATCTTTGCTATACAAGGTTAAAGCACAAAATGCCACTGAAGCATATTATCTACAGCACAAGTCTTGCAAAAGACTAACTTTGGTGCGAGGTCAAAGGTCAAGAACTCACGCTTAGGTCTTTTTAATTAGGTGATTAAAAATGCTGTTCTAAGTATAATAAAGTGAGATTTCTTACTACAAATTGGTAAAGAGCATTTGTTTTTTTTAAATGAGTAAAATGTCAACTTTAATAATCTTGTACACTGTTTTCTGCCATAAGCGTGCTTCATTCTAACAGCAAAAATACTATGCATTTCAAATAAAAGAAACCCTGGAAAGTACTTCGTTTTCCCCATTTACTTGGCTAAGAATCCTACAACTTTGAGAATGGTATGATTTTATTAGCTACACATGAAATAAGTTTCATAAGCACATGCTAATACTCCGAAAGTGTGCTTCAGAGATCCCAGGACAAGCAAGAAGAGGAAGCACCTGTCAAACGCTGGGAAGACTTCTGTTTCTTAAAGAACCTCTCTGTTATGACACACGGACAACGTTAAATTACAGATAAACAAAAGACCTACACTTCAAACATCAAATTAGTTTTAAAGAAAAAAAAACATGAATGCTTCATTTATTTACAATGCTAAAAAAAGTCAATGGCCTATTAAAAACCCACAGGACTTTCCCCCCCTTTTTTCAAGCAGACTCAACTGGTCTGCTTGAAAGCTGAAAACCGCGCTAAGGGGCAGTCCAAGTGATGCAGAACAATTGGATACACACTGAGTGTAAAGCGGTTCATTACTCTGCATTACACTGTACATGCTACGATTATACTGCCATTAGCAAAGCTAGCAGACAGCGCAGGCGGGCCACTTCGGATCACTGGACATCACTTGCTCGAGTTTCAAACCGAGCGTGAGGAACAGAAGAAAGGCTGCCATTTCTACATTTTATTCCTGCAAAGTAACTGGAAGGCTCCTTTTCAGATCGCTTTACGGCGCTACAGTGTAAGCGTTAGTATTTTGAGTGCTATTTACCTGTAGTAGTAGACATCGCTCTTGCCCGCACTGAGCCCCGACTTCCGGATCACTTCTTCTTTCTTCCAACCCGGGGGGAGAGCCGGGCAATCCATCCTCTTCCTCTCCATAATCATTTATTACTCTTAGAATTTATCCCAGCCACTTTTAAAAGGAGGTAGGACCTTACGAGCCGCCTCTGTGTTTTTTTTTTTATAAACTTTGCAAACAGTTAACCTCTAAAATTCACTCTGAAGTTCCTTTAGCTAACTTAAGCAAATAGCCTTTGTAGCTTTGCTTTCTGGCCAACCACGTCTGAGCAGTTTTGACAAGACGTAGCTCCTAACCTGGCTGTGGCAGCGGCAGCCCTGTGACGCTCTTAAATTTCAGTACTTCCCACACCGACCCAGCGCCTGGCAACCTCACCGAGTCAGACACACGCCCCGCCCGTCCGTCCGCCGTGATGTCAAGCCTTCCCGTCACGGCTTTCCAAGTATTCGTGAAATTAAACTCTTCTCTTGACACTAAACACGACACATTGCCAAAAGGAAGCTTAATTCTCGTAATCCTATAACACTTTTAATGCAACATTTCACGAGCTGTACAATTTACAGCCGTGTTTATATTACTTACAGAAATTGATGTTAAGTTATGTATGTCAGTGTAACAGAGAGCGAAATACATCATTTACATACACTGTTAAAGTCAAAAAATGATGTAAATATTCATCATATATATGACATGTAATGCTGTACCTCATTCACGCAGCTCATTAAATTCAGGGAAAGTTCATGGTCGTCCTAGTAAACATTACGCAAACGCTGATACTGCGCTACTATGTTAGCGTAAACTTTGCGCGTTAACCTCTTTTTGTGTGTCTTAAGTTAAAATTCTGATTGAATTAATTAACAAGAATATAAAGTGGATTATTATATTTGGTCTTAACGAAACAACAGAAAATTAAAAAGTGTAAACTGCTTTCAAGTGCTATGTTGATTTAAAATAATCGCTCATCCTCAAACTGCTTACAGGATAACATACTGTGTAGAGCTTAGAACCTGTCACAGGAAGTGCACAGCACAGGGCAATGGATGAGCCCCGGACGAGGTGTCAGTCCATCGTTGGACATACCCAGTGAGTGAGATTCGAGATCGACTACGTAACTCCCAGATGAATATATATTGTTTCATTTATGGCTGGTCAATCAGTGAAGGAGTAGATGGGAAACAGTGCGTAGTACTGTTGCGTCGTACCTCCAGTGTCGGGATGTTTGAATCCGACTTCCACTGTTTGTATGAGTTTATTTGTTTTCTCCATATCACACGGGTTTCCTTCCACACTTCACAGACATATAGTTAGTGTAAGTCACGTCTCTAAATTGCCCATAGTGTACGAGTGTGCACGTGCAGCCAAAATGTACTGGGATAGACTGCGGATAGGCTCCAGCCCCTTGTAACCTGAAATATCCTATGTAAATGTGCATACTAAATTTCACAGAATATTTAGAGCCTACTTTTAAATATACACATATACGCAAATTCTTTACTCAATGTTATTTGGTAATGTACATAATTGTTTCTATTATGCTTTATTATTGTAATATTATTTAGTCTTTATCATCAAATCTAATGATTCAGATACAGTGGGGATAGCACACGCTGTGGTGAATGTAGTAGTTAATTGGAGTAGACCTAAGAAGGATTCCACAGTTTGCTTTCTGCTTAAAACTATAGGCCTATTTACAACTCAGCAAAACTGGTTTACATAGTACGACACATACAACCAGCCTCTGACTCTATGTCTTATACTGCTCTCTCAGCAAGTATTATTTTGTATTTTATACAATGCAGTCATTGGCGCCGCCTAGGGTATGAACTATTTCCAACTCAGTATTGTGGTTGCCTCAGAAGTCAGGAACTTCATACACTTAACATAATGTGGCCTCTTGAGATCCAGGGGAGAGAAAAAAAAATCATTTTGATTTGAGGAGGTTGGCAAGGTCACATCTGCAAACATATAACGTCATTTTAAAGCTCTAACTCCTCTTTAAGAAACAACAGGGATTTACAGACCGAGTGGCCTGTGCAGTATGAGAGATATGAGCAAAAACATAATGTCCTCTACAAGGGATAAAGTTGAATTGATGGACCTCAGGAGGATAATACATACAGAAATGTTACTTGTTTTGCATATACCATAATTATTTCTTACTGATTATTTAAATTTTGTTTTATCTATTTTTTTTTTTAGTTCTGCCCTGTTAACAAAGATAATTTTACGTTTCCATACCAATATGAATTGTTCCCTCTAATTTCATTATAGTTTAAAATAACATCTTTATAATGTTCATTATAATTCCTCTTATCTTCACAATTAAACAAATCAATGCCGGGAAGTTATATTATAGTCCCCAGCTTGAGCAGTGTCCATAGTTACTAAGAAACCAGTGCAAGCAGCTCCATCTCTCCTTTTGTGTTTCCTTCAGATGGGACAATTAAGAACAACAGTTAAGGTGCAAACAAAGGTGTACCACCCAGCAGTCTCTCAGTTTCCTTATGATAAATATGTTTATAAATTAAAATGTGATGGTGGAGATATAGTTGGCTGAAATGCATCAATAGGCTGTAAGAATTAACATATGTAATAACTTTGTTAATGCTACAATATTCCATTGAAGCATAAAATATCCTATAGACTTATTATCAAACATAAACCATCCATTGTAAAATCACTTATCCTGGTCAAAGTCACAGAGAGGCCATCCATCCATCCATCCATCCATCTTCCAACTGTTTATTCAGGTAGATGTTGCAGATGTGTCTGTGGTCTGTTCCAGACAGTACAGAGCACAAGGCTGGGCCTCAGTTATGTCATTAATTACAATGATTTAGCTTGGGAGCACAGGTGGGTCGGATTGCCATAAACTTCACCAAAGTACAGTTACTGTAAAATTAATAGTCAAATACAAGTCAGAGTATTAACTAACATTGCTACTGAATAGAATAAGAAAGTATTAAGCAAAAATACTACTCAAATAGTGAGTTACGTGTTGCATTGGCCAGATTTTAATGTCTAATAACTTTGACCAGAATGATTGGTAAGTGACAGTGAAAAGATTTAAAGATCTGTATTTACACACATGTAATGAATACATTGCATGCCTCAAATCAAGAGAAAATAAATGGAAGCAGTACAGATTTACAGCCACAGACACATTTCAATTAATAAAATAGAAATTCAATAAAAGATAAACAAATGCATTAAAAACCAACATAATAGGATATATAAAATATACATAAAGCCCATTTGTTTTATTTTCAATTGTGTGTGTGCGCTCACCTGCAAAGTGCATGTTATACCAGGGTTCTAAACTGGAAAAAAATAATGAAGACACCCTTCCAGACTGTAACCTATGTGTATGAAATAAACAGAAAAGGGAGGCTTAGGTCAGGATGTTCTAGGTACAGGGACATAGGAACTGGGGAGACCTTGATATTTAAATGATTAGTAGTGCCCACCCCCCACCAACTGTTGGCTGGATACACATATGTGTTTTTCCAGGTCTAGGTACTAGGGCTCCAACTATTGTAAGCTGCTAATGGGAGATTTTGGAGAAATGTACCCCTGAGAATGAAGTTTCTGCATTTGCATTGAATGAACAATGTTGTTGTTATGGCAGTGGGATCTTATTTTGCTATGCAAAATATAATCATAAAAATTACTACAAGTGTTTCTTTTGGTTTAATATGTGTTTTCAGTAATTACATATCTGCAATTAAATATTACGATGGATCTGAAATAAACTCAATACTTGTTTTTCAGTTGTTGCCAATTAGGTGCTGCAATGGACTGATGCCTTGCCTGTGATAGTTTTCACATGTTGGAGTTTAGAGAGTAGTTTTGAAAGTGAGATGGGGACAGAGGAGAGAAAGAATGAGGCATTGGCACCTTGGAGTACGATGAAGATGTTTAGCACACTGAGGATGTGTAACTGCCTTATGACAGATGTTTGGAATGCAAAACTGGCTAGTAAAATAATGATAAATAATACAAATATAATATTTTGCATTTATTCAATTGGGAGATGCTTTTATCCAAAGTGATTCACAACAACTGAATGGAAACTCAGCATCCTATCTGCCAAGCCATAATTCTCTCACTGAATCAGCAATGGTACTACTACTAATAATTATTATTTTATGTCAGCAACAACAACAATAATAATTTAGTATTTTGCGATATCAATATGCATTAAATTCGATTTGTTTCCAAACATCTGAGCATCGCCTCTTGCCATTTCATGCGCCACTTAACGCCATGTTGCTGAACCATAGGTCCCAGGTCGTAAAAAAACTATCGTACAAGACTTTATGACACAGATGGATCCGCGTTATCTGTCACGGCGAGTTACTCTGTCCGAAGCCGGCGAAGATATCCGTGTTTATGCAGCCCATACCGACAGTATCTCGAGACATGTACAATTTTCTCTTTCTCTATATATATACGTCTTTTTCTTAAACCCATTTTATTTAATGAACTATTATAAATTATATTTTTAATTGTAATTTTTAAATATATATATTCACTATATATAAACACATATATACACAGTATACTTATATGTGAATGTGTATGTAGTACATATATATTTAATTTAAAAAACTAATAAAAAAGGATGAATTTAAGAAATAAAAAGGACACGCAAATCAAGACATTTAGAAAAGGTAAGTAGTTTAAAAACAAATAATATACATAAATTTAAACTACATAAACATAACGCGTGTCCATAAAAAGAAATTATTTTTTTAACTGGGTAACATGTGTTGCACAGCCACAATTTATATATAATTTATATATACAATTTATATATAAACGCTATCAAAAATTATATATATATGCATTGCTTTTAAAGTTTCGCTATAAACCGTCTGTTATATGCGTTTCCGGAAACGCGCTGTCTGCCATAAAGCGTTTCGTGGGACCGATCGTGCGGCAACATGGCGGCGCATGCGCGTAACCGATCGTGCAGCCGGCAAGCGTAGGGCCCAGACAGCTTACACCCTCCACCATCGAGCCGCGAGACTAGCGCCGAAGTTCCATCCCCGTTTTTCGCAGCGCGGGTATGAAAATGCCCGCGAAATGCAACGTGCTTCTGCAGATTTTAAGTTGAATTTCTGTATGCAAAAATATCAGTTTATTCCAGCAAACAGTACATCGCATCAGATATTTGTTTGGCTCACATTAGACCGTGAAAACATTAGCTTTTAATAATGTGCGCCACGGTCTTGTTCATTTGTTCCACCATCTCTGAGAGCGCGTGACAGTTGACGTTTCGGATGAGCGTGCGTGCATGATGGATTTCCGAGTCCGGTACGGTACAACGTACTTTTAAATGTAGTGGCTATAAAACGATTAATCAGTGATAAGGTAATGTTATTTATATCACATGACCCCCACAAAGTGAGTGGGAAATAGATCTGGAGTGACCTGCTACAATTGCATGCTACCGTTGCAACCCCCAGATAGAGTAAAAGTAAAGTAGTATAGAAGGCAAAGAAATTAACCAAAATATTAAAATACAGAATATTATATAGAATGTCTTCTGGACTTTGTTCTCTGAAAAACCTCCTGATTGGTCCCCAAATCGCAGAAAATATGCCCCACTATACTCACGATAACTACAAGTCAGTGGCACGGACATCCCTTGTCATGAACTCAATAAAGAGACCGGTGCTCTCACAACTCCGGTTTGACCTCCTACGGTTTGTGTACCGGCCACGCATGGGTGTGCTTTATTATACATATCTGGACAGCTCAGGCAGCATTGTGAGAGTCACATATTTTCACTTCTCCAGTGCTTTTAATATCATCAGTCCAGCTTTATTGGGAGCCATTGGTGTCTTGGATAACATAAATACCTAACTGGCAGGCTGCAATATATGAGACTGGAGAACTGCACATCACACACGTTTACCTCACTTTACCTGAGCACAGCTAAGCTGACAGATAACTCCTTGACAAGTGACAGGTGTATCTCTTCCTTCACTGAGACGTTGCCTTCAAATTAGAACCAAATAACAACATAATTTTCGGGCACTCGGCTGTGATGTGCCGCATAAGAATAATATAATTTTATATGAACATATTTGATCACAGTACAAAAAAAGATTTTTAAAGGAATCGCTTAATGTACCGAGCCCATATAAGCATTAATTGTACAGATAAGTGCTGTGTAATGAACAGTGCAGGTTTAAGCAATTCACTTAAACAGAATATAGCTGCCCATTTATAGTAATCAATATGTAAGAAACTAACAAGAGTATTTAAATTCAAGAGCTGCACAGGACCACCATGTGATTGAATAATGGGCTACTAGTATAGAACATTAACTGCAAACCACTAAAACACTTGCAATACCAAGACACACTACAGACCAGAAGTTTGGACCCACCCTCAGATTGAAAAAAAATAAATGATACACTGCTTTGTCAATCTTTTATTACAAGGAAATATTAGAAATACTTAAAACAAATATAACTGACTGGTTTTCAGTGTTTTATAGCTTGTAGTAATAAGTTTGCCACAAAGGCTGAAACTATTGGTTTTGAAGAAGACATGTCAGGACTGTCTTTGGTGTGGTTGACATTCACTTTGTGTTAGAATTCTATTTACTAATATCAGAACTTGATTTGCTCTTGCCTTTTCTCGATGGTGTCTTAATCAACTAAATGGTAGCCATTTGTCTGCTTTGTCCCAGATCAGTTTGTGAGGTTTAATGCACGGTCTGCACCTTGTTTCAATCTTCTGTAATCTTATGTATCACAACTGATGTCAGAATTTTTTTATGTTCATTATTTTTATGCTTATAATGTCTAGAAAGGCACAGCTAACAATTGAACAAAGGAGTCAAATTGAACTTTTGAGTGAAGAAGGGTTCTCTCATCACCAAATAGCCAGAAAGTTAAAGGTTTCTAAGCATGGAGTGACCTGCTGTTTACAGAGAAAAAGGTTGACAGTGACCAGAAACTAATATTTTCTTGTAAAAAATAGTTTGAAAAACAGTGTATTGTTTATTTTTCAAAAAAATTGGCGAGTGGGCCCAAGTTTCTGGCCTGTAGTGTAGTATTAGATAATGCCCTGAAGACATGCTAATGGCTAAAAATACTGACAGGCAATGTTTTCCATAAAACGTAACAGAAGGCTGGACACAGATTCAAACAGATCAAATCTAACCTCTATCCCTGTGTAGGCTGTAACTGAACATGTGTGTGACTCTCTGATTCCTGGTTAACCCGAGTCATTCCTATTGGCTATTGCAACGCACAAGAAACGGACACAAAAAGCATTAGCACCACCTGCTGGCAAGAACTAATCTCTACCAGTACAGACGCCGAGTTGTCAGCATGCATTCTATGTGTGAAAAATTAATGCGTGTTAATGTATATTTTACACATATTCTACTCGTTAAAATTCACGGGTTTTTGACCTGTTTGGTGTTCCATATCGTTGTATACACGTTGCACTGTGTATGCATTTGCCTTGTGTGAAAGTATATCGTGGCCCTAACTTTTAGATGATACAATGATTATATTGGTGCATTTCTGGCCTGTCATTTTTTAACCTATATTCAAACATTCGTTCAAACATTATGTGAGAAATTCACTACAATTAACCCATTCAGATTTTAAACTGTCACTGTGGCCTATAAGTGCATTAGACCGTTTGTTGTAATTTTGTTGCTTGGTATGGAGTCCCTGTACATGGTCAGGGTAGGAAATTATTATTTTTTTAATAGTTTTGCATTCCCTCACAATAGTTTTGTGATCCTACTATACTTACCCACTTGCTCTATGCTGTAATGTGACTGCAAGGATAAACCTAAATAGTACAGATATATCCTGTACAGTGTGCTTTAAGCACTTAACTGTAGGGGGCAATGTACACCACGTAACAGCTGAAAGTGCGCAAACAAAAGCTGAAATACACTCACCTAAAGGATTATTAGGAACACCATACTAATATGGTGTTTGACTCCCTTTTGTCTTCAGAATTGCCTTAATTCTACGTGGCATTGATTTAACAAGGTGCTGAAAGCATTCTTTAGAAATGTTGGCCCATATTGATAGGA
>JABFEA020000119.1:26218394-26241385 GCA_019775915.2 Cyphomyrus plagiostoma | reverse complement strand
ATGTGTTCATTCATAGTTTTGATGCCGTCAGTGAGAATCTACCAATGGTCATGAAAATAAAGAAGACACATTGAATGGGGTGTGTCCAAACTTTTGGCCTATACTGTATATATAGGGGATGTTAGCCATTCCAGTGTAGCAGTCTCAGGAGTGAATAACCACTGCAAAATTCAGTCTAACAGGAACGAGAGAATTATTACTGATTAGGGTAGTTGGGTGTTTAACTTGTGTAAATTAACGACACAATAGGAAAAAAGCATTGCTGGCAACAGGAGAGATAAAACTGGCAATGGCTTTGGTAGCAAGATGATATGCACTCTATATTCAATGGGAAATCTAGCTTCATTTGTGCTACTCACATGTACAAATTAAAACAAAAATTTAAAATAGAATTCTTCAATATTTCTACCCTCACTTTTTATCAATGGATTTAAGATATTCAAGATTAATGCATAAAGAACAGAAATGATGAACTTAGGAACTTTACACAGATATTTGTCACGGTGGCGCATGGCAAAGGAGGGAAAAGAGGGACAATCCCTGGAGTGGCTCACAACAGAACGGGGTTAATTAACCAGAACAGAACACAAAAGGAGAACGTCACAAAATAAAGGGACCACCAGGGCTCAAGAACATGATATGCTTTCCTAATTAGTTCCTAACTAAAATAAATGTACTTTCAAAAGAATTTTCTAAATTGGAAGTAATTACTATAAGAACAAGGTGTATTGGATTTCTTTTATTTTGATTTCTAAAATGAAATAACTTCACTTGAAAATAATTAATGATATTTACCCATGGATTGTACTTTTGAGTTATGTAATACTTGTTCATTTTACAAGGTTGAAATTGAAACACAAGAATACTTTTTCTATACTTGTAAGGTGATTTGAATTTTTTGGGATTAATTACGATACTGGCTGCTTATGAAAAATATATCATTGTGCTGGGATAAAAAAAAGATGTGTGGTTGTTTTATATAAACAACTTGAATTCCTTTGTAACAGCATTGTAATATTAGCTATATTTTAAATTAACAAATGTAGGTATTTTAAGATTTCTCTTGATTCCTCACAGTTTATTCGGAATCTGAAAGTGTTTTTATGGCTCTGAAAAAAATAAACAAGAATGCCTTTAAACTCTGTGCTGAATTGGCGATATATGAATACAGCATGGAAAATGTTCTAGGGTGGTAGATTTTTATGGATGTCTACGAGTATATTTTGCATCTTAATTGATGTTTAATTTTTGTGATTTGTGAAAACAGGCAGAAAAAAGAATAAAGGGTATATTTGATAAAGAGTCCTTGACTGGGCCATATGTGGTATTGTGTATCATGTGATCAAGCTAATGGGCCAATCAAAGTGCGCGTTTAAAAGACTGCAGATTCAAACTGTGGTGTCTGATCGTGCGAGTTTCTGAACATCTCGATGTTGTATTTCGTTTCGGAATAGAAAGCAGATGATTAGACCAGGACCGTACAGAGCAACCAGGCTGGTAAGAAATTAATCATGAAGAGGTTACATTTAAAGGGGATCGTCAGACACTACACAGTTTTTGCTGTTCAGAAGAACACTACCATTAAACTTGAAACTTAGCTGGTTGATGCTTCATGTCAATCTACAGTAAACACCCACAACAATAAACACACAGATTTTGGATTGTGGGGTTTCAAATGAGATGTACATTTATTACATTTATAGTATGTAAATGTGGGCTTGTAATTAAAAATAAGTAACTTGTATAAATCTGAACACTATTGAGTGTATTTCTGTTTGACCTAAACTGTCCCTGTAATTCAACGTTTTAAAATGTTAAATGGAAAAAAGTTTGTTTGTTCTGAAACATCCTATCATTTTATTGTAAGTAAGTTTTATTTCAATATTCATTATGGTGAATCAAACATTTGAAACATTGTATGAATTTGTTAGCAGCCGCGCGTAATGTACACTTATATTGTGAAGCGCATATGCAAGTATGTTACGCCTTCGATTGTTAAGATCGTCACTGACTCAATCACAGTCTGTCTTATTTACATGTTAATACAGTCCCTTGGAATAACAAAGGGTATATGTGTAGCGCTATTTTCTGTTGATCTGTTCCCAGTACGGAGTATCTGGGCATATTGAGGAGTCTGTACAGACTATATAGTAGGCTAGGCTGAATGAAGTAGTCTTCGGTTATTTTCTAGTTACATTTTTCTGTGTATGAGTTGTGCCCTCTGAGAGCAAAGCATAGTAGTATAATCTGATATTCTATACGTGTATAATTATTAGGGTGTGGTTATGGCTAGTGCTGGTTACAGTCAGTCATAATTGGCAGTTTGGGAATACTTTGGCTTCCCAATAAATTACACCAAAACTTCAACATGTTGCTGAATTCCAGGTCACCCTATCAGATTTCTCTGAAAAAATTCACAGGTGCTCCTATACCTAACTTATGTCCAACTTTATCTGTAGAATTTCAATTTTATTGAAATAAGTATATGGCAATTCTGAAACTGTGAAGTATGTAATATTTGTGTTTTGGTTGGATTTGTGCATCAACAAGTGCATGACAGCTCATTCTTTTAAAAATCACAACTCCAGAAGGAAGCTTAACAACAACACCAATTTTTTGTCAGATCATCTTCAGATTTATAAGCATAAGTGGTAAAAAAAAAAACATAATAACTGCCTTTATGGTCACTGGAAGTGTCTAAATGGCTCAGTTTGTTGACCAGTTTGTGAAGGATAATGGTGTTGATTGTAGAACTGAAGTCTGCAGAAAGCAGCCTCATGTATGTTTTGATTGTGCCAAATGGGATAAAGCTATATGAAGTGCAGTTGAGACAGCATTATCTGTGGATTGGTTTTCTCTCAAGGCCAGGGGTCTCCAACTCCGGTCCTGGAGACCTATTGTCCAGTAGGTTTTCTATCCTACCCGGCTTCTGATGAGCCACAGCTGTTCTCAGGTAATTACCAGGAGCAGGTGTGGCTCATCAGAAGCCAAATGGGACAGAAAACCTACTTGATAATAGCTCCCCAGGACCGGAGTTGGAGACCCCGGAGTTGGAGAGCAGTTGGTGTCATCCAGATCTGAGGGTGTGATGGATCTGATGTGCAAGAACACTAGTCTCTTGAAACACTTCTTGATTATTGGTAGTGATGGCCAAGTGAAGCTTTATGAAACACTTAATTTTTTTACCCTATTCCATGGTGCTGTTGGTTTGCTTTGGGGTATTCTTTGAGCCCTCTATTGACCAGAGAGCACCGTCTAGTGGGGTTAGACAATAAAGCAAATGGTTCAATAAATCTTAATTTGGCCATCACTAATTATGCCTATAAGTGCAACTGGACAATAGTCATTTAGGCACTTGACCGCTAAAGGCATTTATACTTGTGTGCTGATGTAGCTGTGTTGCTTTGCAATACATCACCAAAACGCTAGTTGGCTGAACATGGTGAGTTTTGCTAGAACATTCATACTCTGCTATTCGAAACAAGCTTTGCAGTTTTAATGATTATTCATTTTCAAGAGTATCTAGTATATGCTTTGGTGTAGTGTATGCGGTTACATTGTACCTACAGCATCAGTATGGCACAAAGTACAAATCACCCTTAACTCAGGATTTGAGGCATATTGGAACAGCTGCTTGTTGTGGCGAGAGATTTTGGAGAACACGCCTACACGCTGAGTGGTGTATGTCTTAAGTATCATTCTGCGTACTCTGTCTGGATCAGTAACTTTTTTTCGCATCCACTATCTGAAGGGTGGATCTTACCTGATGGAGGTGCAGAACCAGTCAGTATATTTACATGAACAGCTAAGTCAAGCTACGGTTATAACTCGACTATGCCATTTAAGTGGACTACCGTCATTGTCCCAGCATACATGAATGGGAAGGGAATTGATTTAATGACCAAAGTATGTCTGACTTTGGTACTATAGGTGGTGATATGGCTCCTTTCAGCTTGTTAGTACAATGGTACCTCGGTTCTCGAACCTAATCCATTTCAGACTCCTGATCGAATCCTAAAAAGTTTGAGTTCTCATCGAATTTTTCCCATAAGAAATAATGGAAAACCAATTAATTGGTTGCCGCCTCCCCTCCCCCAAAATTACACCTAAATAGGTTTTTTTTTTTTTTTTTTTAACAGTCTGGTCATTGGGTGTGTTCAACTTGCTTACAGCGCTGGCTTCAAGCAACACATTCTGATCCTGACGCAATGCATTACGGTTAGATGCATTGCGACCTCTCACCTGGCCTCTCACCCTTATTGGCTGAAGAGTTTAGTTACACGCATGACATTTGTATCCCAGGCAGTACCGATGAATAATCTGCTATTTCTCCCGAATATCACATAAAATAAAGTTTAAATAAATGACATAAATGCTATAATAGTACACATAAGTTAGTGGGTTATTTATTGTTAGTTACTGTAATGTTGTGCTGCTTTATTTGGTTAATCGTCCAGTCTGTGAAGAGGGAATTCAAGTAAGAATTGCATTGTAGTATGACTCATTTCCTGGCGCGTACAATTTATATTAGGTCAACGTTCATGGTTCGACTTCTGATATTCATATCGAGTTTTAGGTCAAACTGGTTTGTTCGACTTTCTAGTGAGGGCGAGAACCGAGGTACCATTGTATTGTGGTTTTTCTAATTGGCCTATTACATGACAGATGTAAAAAAATAATACATTTAATAGTGATTGTGTGGACAAATCAAGTGATACAAGCTTTAATTGCAATCTAGTCAGAAGAACAAGAAGATACAACAAGATCAGTATAGCATAACAAGAAATATTTTATATAATATACTTTATTATATAAAATAAAGTATAGCACAGTATTGGAAATCTTTCAAAATTGAAATGTTATTTTGTTGTAATAAATACTGGGCTATTTAGGAATCCAAAAATGAGTTCAGCATAAATTTCTCACGAACCTGTCTAGGAGTAAAGATGTGTGTAAACAGCAAGGATGAAAATGATTATGATTGTCTTGGAGACTTGGAGAATGCATGCAGCACTCACACAGAACCAGCGGAGGTAAACCTTAAACTGATTTTTAATCATAAAATGAATAATTACTAAAACTGCAAAACTTGCTAGGTTTTTTTCCTATGACACAGTAAAAATGTTTTAGTGAGACTTAAACTCACTAAAAAGCTTGATCTTAATCTAGCTGACTGGCGATGTAAGAATTGGATGTGAGTAACATGTGATGTTGGTATCAATAATACAAGATGTTATTCGATGCCGACACCAGTTTTTATGCCAGAGTAAAACCAAAATCTTGCAGTACCATACTTTGGTACCTTCTTGAAGTACCAAAAGCATGATTACTGGTGTGATGGAAAAGCACCCTTTAGTAACAGACCTAATTGAGCAGCAAATTGGCCAACTTTACAGCGCTGTACATTTCCTATGTGCTGTATATCCTCTGCTATCCTCCACACTTCTGTGTACTGGTTTTGAAGTTACTTCTGGGTGAAAGCCCAGGGTGGAAACTGGAGCATGCGCAGAACGCCTAGGCTGGTTTGAGTCCCATTGAATGGATACATGCAGGAGTAAATCGATTCCCAGTCACATTATCTGTGTGTCTTAGTCCGACTTCAAGACTTTTAATCTAGTATGATCTCAGTCAGACTAACGTGTTTACATGTACTTTAAAAGTCCAGTTTTAGGCAGACTGAGACAATATCACTGTGCATGTAAACGTACTGAGCGACTGTTCACCTACATTTATTGTGGTGAGAGCAGCTCCTCATTCTTGTGTGTTAAATAGGCTTGGGCAATATGTTGATCTTATCATGGTGATGTCGACAGCCCGACCCGATCTGACCTGATGTGCTCAACCTTGACCAACAATATCACTTTAGCTTCGAATCCATGATTGAAACACGTGTCACTCTCAGTGAAAAAAAGGCAAAGGTGGCTGATCTAGTCATTCATTCAAAAGATTGCTGTAGCTGTTTGGCAGTGTTTTTTTTTTGGTTTTAAACCAAATGAGAAAGACGGGCCAAGAGATTTGAATCAAGTCACTTTGCATTTGCCAAAAAGGGATCACAACAAAAGACACCGCAAATCTATACTCACACTTAAGAGTTCACCATCCAGCTGAATTCACAACAAGCAGCAAGGTCAATCCACCATCAGCTTCAGCATCTGGTATTTCAGGTGGCAGTCGAGTCAAACCCTCATACAACTAACTGCACTCAGTGTGTTTGACCATTAGTATGAGCCACAAGTACTTCACTAAAACTGCCATCATAAATTACTACAACAAAATTTGTACGGAAGTGGAAGTAGCCATGTGGAAAGCAGATTACCCTTTTTCAAGCCCTTATTTTCATATTAATAAATGAATGACCACACTTGTTTTTAAATCATTATTATTAACGTCACAGAAAAGTTACATGATAGTAAAGCAATGGTTTTCTTGTTTGTTCTCAACTCTCACTGTCCAGTAGTTAGGTTTGTAGTTAGGAGTGACAGCAGCGAAATGAATGATGTTTTTTTAAAATGTAAATGATAATATCATCCATCATGGGATTATAAAAACTGGCGAGTCTGAAAACTAAATTACCGTCAATGTCAAAATGAGCAAAAAGATGGGTTAGGACATTGGGAAGACTTCAGAATGTTGGTCATAAAGTTTGCCAGTGCCTTAATTCCACTCCATATCCTGCAGTGGTTGTTATCAAAAGGGGAGTCTGTATTTGCACTTGACCTCTCTGACGGCTTAGAGGCTCTCTCATGTCGCTTTGTAGGGTTGCACATTATCTGATCTGAAAGCTGTGGCTCGTTCTCTTAGCAGAACTCACACACAGTTGTTCATTCACAGGTTACGGTTGGAAAACACTTATTTTGTGCAAATACATTTCCTGTGTAAAAAATTATGTCTCCTAGGACTGGTTATATATTGCTTCCTGTGTGACCAAGTCCCACTCTGTGCCCTACAGCATTGGGGTGGCTTCCTCAGATCGTATCTGTGCAGTTTTGATAGCTGATCTCGTCTTGCAGATCCAAGCTTGTAGGATGGAGTCAGGGTCGGGGAGATGTGATTTAAGAGTCCACGTTATGTTGTTGGATTTGCCTTGAATGCTCCCAATATGCTGCTGTAGACCTTATCCAGAACGTTGCTGTTCCACATTTTCATGGTACTTAGGCATGCCTCTTTGGAAATCTGCTACAACCTCAACACTGAGCCACCTGCCACATTTGTTTTATCTTGGTCTGCATCACTTTCCATGTGCTTTGTATGTTGTGCAAAACTGATGACTCAAATTTGATCTTCCTTGCAGTGGAATGAAACGATCAGGCTTTTTCGCAAGGACATGCCTTTGTGTAGACACTGGGTTCACTTCCGTTGTTATAAAAACAGCTTTACAGCATCGGAAGCAGTTGATTGGTTACATGAGCTGCTGAAGGGCAGTCACAACTTTGGACCAGAGGTCACCCGACACCAAACTGTACAGCTGCTAAAAAAATTCCTGAAAAACCATGTCATCGAGGACATAAAGGGACGTTATGGCAAAGAGGACTTTGAAGACAATGGTCAGGTTTACAGGTACTATACTTTTTCGAATGACCTTTAAATAATGCAACAGGTGGAGCTAAATTGGAATTTATGTTCAATTGTTACTCTTCAGTGGCAAATAGCAGCGACTGTATATTGTCACTGTACAATTCTGTATGTAAGCATTTACTGTGTTAAAGAAATGCACCCATAATGAGTATGATTTGCATGTTGTTTTTATCAGGTTCCCTTCAATATCGCCTTTTAAGAAGTTGCCACGCAATCCTCCCGCGCAAGACGTTTTCATTCCAAAGGCCCAGAATAGCGAAGTGGAGAAGCATCTGATGTCACAGAGGATGCTTCCTTTCAAGCCTCTTGTTTTGGTACGGAGGACGGTTTTCAGAAGAGACACGAAATGAATCTACAAGTCCCCAAATCAGGGTTCATCTTTGCTTCTGATAGTGTGACTTCTGAAATATAAACGAGGTCTATCTGTTTTGGTTTTAGAACTCAGAATCGTGGAAAAAAAGGCATAGCATTGCCATTGCAGAGCTACGCGAGTGCCAGGTGATGAAGAGGAGAGACGTTACGAGCAGAGAGATGGAGCGCATCTGGATGTCTACCACCCTAACGCGGCATGTGCCACTTGAATTTACATAATCTTATGATAAATCCTAATCTGTAAATCCCTACTCCTTTATCTGCCGTGTTTAAATATGGCGCTTACAACAACCCCACAATAAGCAGAATTTTTGCTAGTCTGTGTTATTAGCCTTTTATTAATTGTGTTAAAGTTTACAAGAAATTGGCTTCAGAGCAATCAGCAGCTGCACAAATAAAATTTGATACCAAGTACTATACACTAACTAAAAAACAACCGATGGGGATGTTTACATGGCAAGTGTACTGCAGTTTTCAGAGTATAGCTCTTGTAATCTTGAATCCTCCATTCCTCAGTATAACCTCTATAGTATTGTTCACTTAACAGAAAGGTATTCTGATGTTTTATTTTATACTGTAGTAATTCTATTTTTTATTTTACTGTGCATCATTGGGCTATTATAGTTGTGAATTGTATGTGTGCATTTCCATTCAGAGGAGATTTGACTGTGTGTTAGTTATTTGTAGAATGAATGATGTTTTCTTTTCGGTGCTGTGAATTTCCCTGTGTTTGCCAAATAACTTCTTTTTAAATATCTTCTCTCTGCTAGCTTACAGACATTGTTGGGTTTGAAATCATTGAATGGAGTACTGGACACTGCATTACTTAGCCCGAACTACATTGTTTATAATGTGTACAATATCAACAAACAAGGCATTGTGGTTCTAAAAGACAAATCAGGTGAGCTGCTGTTTTCAGTTATATAACCTGCTCTTTGTTATTAAATGAAATTGTGAAAAAGACCATTTTGCTAATAATACAGTTCAAAGCACACATGAAGAATGTTTTGTAATGAATTATCATGTTTATCTATTAGGATGAAAAGCTTCATTTTGAGTACCAAAAGTTTTATATTTTAATGATACACAGATTACATGTAATTCTATTTGATATTAGCCAGCATGCTGAAAATAAACTGTATTTTTTATCTTCATGTAAACAGAAGACCTACCCCAGTGGGTTTTGTCTGCTATGAAATGCTTAGCAAACTGTAAGTATCGATTTGTACTGTGGTATGTTTTCCATTAATTTCTGATTGGTAGTATTTCTTGTTTATGGTATCTGGGTGTCTGTGATGCTTTTGTCAGTTTGTTGATTTCTGTTATAAGGAACTGGTTGGTCTGTGTCCAGGGCCTGATGATGGTCACACTAAGCAGTCCATGTACCCTGGGTTCGAGAGGGATATCCTGAGGACAGTGGCAGACTACTTTCAGGAGCTCGATGAACCACTTTTAACTTTCCCATTCTATGACGTTTTTGTCAGTATCCTTGGTGAGTCTATCCTTTTCTGATTAGTAGGGTGGAAGCATTCAACTAAGAAAGAAAAGAAACTATTTTAGTTAAAGAAATTAAAATAGGAATTTTCCAAATTTTATTTGAGAGCCGCCTAGAGATTTTTTGCTGACTTATATTCAGGATTCAAGATTCTTTATTCGTCACATACATGGTTATAACAAGTACAACGTGTAGTGAAATGAACCCTGACCAACCCAAAGACTGTGCAAAAAAGAGTAAACAGAGTAAAAAAGTGCAGACAATGAATGTATTCAATGTATTCAGGGTGTGGGGCATTAAAAAGTCTTAATGTCTTAAATTCTAGTCGTACCAATTAAGGCCTTGAAAAATCTTACGAAGTCTTAAAATTTAATGGAACTTTTCCACTACTCTAGGTGCCATACGTTTGGTACTTTAAGACGCACTCATTCATAAAGCTTCATGCGAATACTTGCTAAAGTGTGGAGCTTGGCTGGTTCTCTTTCATCTGTGACAGGTCTGATCGAGAAGCGGAAGGCCACCAGCGAAGCCCTTCAGCTGTGCTGCCTCCTGCTGCCCCCTGCCAAGCGACGGCAGCTCCAGCTGCTGCTGTGCCTTATGGTGCGTGCATGCAGAAACCCGCAGCTTACAGCACTGAACAGCGCTGTTGGGACTCGAGTGCTGGTACGACGGCTCAGTCGCTCATTGCTCATTTGTGCTGTTCTGTTCTTAGCCCCTCTGTGGGGTTTCCACTCTTACATCTTCTGCTCTTAGGAGTTTCTTCCTCATGTCACACCTTATGCATCTGGAGTCCAAGTGAAACATATAAAAAGCATATTTTATCTGAAGGACTCGGATTGATTTGAATCACTGTCCTATACACCAGATGTTCTTCTCCAGGCAAGCTAATAGTAATGTGACGTTTGCTGCTACACTGTCATCATGTGTTTGCCAGCACATTCACCAATGTCTGCTCCTGAACAGATGCTGCAGACCTTTTCACGCTCCATTCTTTGTTCTGCTGATGAGATTGACCTTGATGAGCTGCTGGCCACCAAGCTAGTCACTTTTATGATGGACAATTATGAAGATGTTTTTAGAGTTTCGAGCCGTCTGCAGAAGGCAGTGGAGGAGCACATCGCCCATCTGCGAAGGGTTCAGGTAAGCTGTCGTGTAATTGCTAGTAGCTAAATTTCATTAGTTATTATGGTTTGTATCAATTAGGTCTGTTGCTATGAATTATATCGATAATTGAGTAATCTACCAATTTTTAATGTGACAATTCATCGAGTAATTGTCTAGTACATACATTGCAATTAGTCACACACATGGTCAATTTAGGCACTCCGGTTCACGTGAGTTTTATGTTTTTGGACAGTGGTAGGAAAGCGTGTTCACATACCAGGTGAACATGTGAACTGTACAAACTGGAAGCGGCAGCGTGCGATGCCACCGCCACCCACTCTGCGGCCCTGATAGGCTTGAGTGATGTTAATATCGACATGTGAAACTGCATGTGCATGAAATGACGTCGCAAGGACCACAATAGTCTGCTGGGTTTAAATTATCGATTTAACAATGGTTCCTTTCCAACAATCCCATGGTTTTTTTTCCCATTTAAGGTTTGCCGCCACTACTTTCATGTGAGCACTGGAAGCACGTTTTGAGACGATCATAATTATTCTTGTCCTTGCTGATGGACTCACTGTAAGATATCGTGATGCGTTTTTGGGCAATTAAACAAAACTACGCGAACAGCAGGAAAGCGAACAAGACTTTGTCACGAAAAGACCTTCGTCTTCTGCTGAACACATTTTATGCTCCATAGAAATGATATTGAGCGGAAGCAGATAATTAGTCAGCATTGCTTCATGCTTCGCGCTTCATGCCTGCTAGAGGTGGAGATTCCAGTTAGTGACTCCCAACTTGACTCAGGCTCAAGTCATGAATCAAGTCACTCTTGAGCCCCCCCCCCCTTGTCTACCCACCCAAGATCTGTAGTTGGAATTACATTAATATAATTTAAAGTGGTATGTAGGACATATTACTGCAGGATTCAACTGTTTTATTATATTTAAGAGTTAATCTAATGTCTCAAGTTAAGGTTTCTAAATTGCCTGTGGTTCATGATTACACATGTGTGTGTGTGTGTGTTCAGATTAATTACTCAGGTGCTGAGGCCTCCCCGCTGTTGCCACCCTCCTGTATGTACATTTATGACAAGGATCTCAGAGAGCAGAAGGCATATGGTTCACAGGATCCCTGTCTAGAGCGTCTCGATGGAATCATTGCAGACAAGGAGCTCACAGCCAAGCAGAAGAAGAAGTTGTTAAAGCAGGTATGTCATCCAGTTCACAGGTGGTTCTTATAGCTTCTGTCCATTTGCAGTCCCACTCTGAATTTTCCATTAAAAAAGAAAAGTTGCCTGTTTCCCTGTTCATTTGACCAAGGCCTTAAGAATATTTGCAATTTTAGATCTAGGAGGAAAATTTCAAAATGTATTTTGGCCACAATGAAAATATTCATTGTCTCTGCCAGATCTTTCTGTTTATTAGTTAAATGTTTATTTTCAGTGTTGCACAAATTCTGCATTTAAAAAGGTATATTTCCCAGTGCGTTTCACTGGAAACCCTTAATCCAAACCAAATGCATATTGGCCTACAGATGCGGTAGTCACTGATAACCCCAAAGTCCAGGCCCTCTCTGCTGTGCCTGAAGTGTGACTGTGGAACACGGTTTGATACGTCTCTTCTGCAGTTCCAGAGGTCATACCCAGAGACGTTCAAAAGACGGTTCCCTACAGCAGAGAGTGAAGCAGAGGCGACAGCAGCCCTTCTCCGGAGGCCTCAGCTGATGATCGTCACTCTGAAGAAGCCATTTCAGAGGAGCTGGAGCTTCAGAGCTTGATACATTCTGAAAAGGCTACACGCCGTAACAGAAATAAGAACAGATTCCAGACATGAACAGAGTTAATGTTTACAGAAATAAGCAGTCTGTTGGTAATGTTTTTTTTAAAAATATACCTCTTGTCCTGATAGAACTGTAAATGAAATTCAATCAATTCTGTCAAGTTTTAGTTTTTTCTATCCATAGAAATCACAAGACATTTCACATTTTCCCTATTGATGCTCTACCAGTGACCTGGTTCCACTGGCAGCTAAGCACATACAAGCCACAACTGACAGATGAGCTGCCGTACATTGGATCCTGAGCTGTTCCACTTTCCTCTTTCCATCACTCATACATGTTTTTTTCTCATCTACCATAGCACTTTGTTCCAGAACACTACAGCCAACCAAGTGTATGATGCTCATGTCTTCTCTGTACATAAGAACATCAGAACTATACAAACGAGAGGAGGCCATTCGGCCCATCAAGCTCGCTTGGGGAGAACTTAACTGGTAGCTCAGAGTTGTCTTTGAAACGTGTACACCTACATCATAGATACATTTGATCTGTTGATTATTTAAGGAGTTTTCCTTGACTTTTATAAGTATTATTCTATCATCAACTACAGTGATCTTCCTAGGACTTGTACTTTCACCAAGTTAACTAATCTTGCTGCTTCACAATGTACCAGAAGTTCCAAGGCAGTTCTTATAATATTGATATAAGCTTGTTAATCTGTTGCGGCTTGGCGCTTTAATATCAGCCTTTGAGTCATTTCGAATGATTCCATTCCGAATTACTCCATTTCGAATGATTCCATTCCGAATGATTCCTGTGTGGTGGTTTCCCAAGTGCTCCTGGTTTAGTGATTCTTGCACCATTATTCATCCTTGTGCACTAGTCGTGGATCTCAGCCCATCCATAAATTCCAGCCTTGTGAAGTTTACCCTGTAGTTGTTGAGACTTGTAGATATGCTCATTCAGTGCTGTGGTATTTTTAAGAGTACTTTATGGTATTTACAATTGTTTTGTAATTGTTTCTCCATCTCCTGTCTCTGGAATCAGACTTAAAACCAGTGTTCTTTTGTGGAACGTACGCTGTCATGATTTCTGAGATTCCTCTTGACACAATTTTCCGATCTTTGTGACTAATGTTTGTAAAATTTGGGCGCCAACACCTTTACAGCTGCTCTTATCATTGTGATTGTGGTCACTTCAAAGTTTTTTTTTCATATATTGTTTCAGTTTTTCTGTTTTGTCCACACTATGTGTGTATCTATGCTTTCAGAGTCTTATAGTTTGAGATGATTCATTTTTCTTTTCTTTTTTTTTGGGGGGGGGGGCAGTCTTAAGTGTGCTTGTGCCAAGTTGTTTCACACTGGATATTCAGTAGTTCTAATACGCAAGTTCTACTGTTTCTTAAATTATGCAGTAAATTATGCATTAAACCTTGAATTCCTAAATTAATGTAGAATGAACACAAAAGGGAGTGTATGCATTGCTCTCACAGACATTACCGTAAAAGTCATTTTTAAAATTACTTTGAAGACATACTTGAATTATACAACTCAATTGTTAAAGCTGTTCATTTTAGCCTGTGGTGTAATTAATTTTCAATAAAGTTGAAAGGTTTGGAGACATCTGGTTTTGTGTTCTTTGATTTTTGGCTACATCCTTTGCAAAATTGTTAAAATCATCAAATCAGATTATTAAATCGGGGGGAGGGGGCACATACAGTCTTTTTCTCTTTTTGTGGCCACAATGCATTAAATCATGTAAATTAAGCTCACAAAATCGCAAAAATGTGCACATGGCTTAATTTTTTTTGTGTACTCAATTTGCTATTTCGAGCTCCTGAATTCATTTTTAATTTAATATAATGTTTCAGTGATTTGTGTTCTTGCCTTAAGAAAACATGACAGCAAAGCCAGAATATGGAATTAAGTTGTGCTAATGCAATGTCTCAGGGTGCGTGATCGACTCCTGAGCAGCGCCGGGCTGTTGCGTTCAAGGGCCCCTCTTCTGCACCCTCCCCCCAAAATGATACGATAAAATGATTTCCATGAATCAAAGAGAATGTGTCGCCGTGCCAAACTAGAGCAATCACTTCAGAAGAGCAACAAACCGGCAAGCTTACACTTTCGCGTCAGTCATATGCAACAATCAGAAAGAGCTCAACCGAGCTCATTGAATTGACGCATTGACTTTAAAACATTACATTCTGATCCAGTGCGTCAACTCCATCTACAATGTGCACTCAAGACACATCTACCATAGTATAGCATGGGCCATAGATGACATAACAGAGAGAGACCAATTACAAGAAAAGTTCTTACCGTTTTTTGATAAAGACCGAATCCATGAACAGATTACACATGCAAGAAAATACACAACAGAATAAAAAGAGCGCCATTTAGAATTAATCACAAACTTGCAAATAAATAAATGACCAAGAAAGGATCATAACTAAAAAATAATAACTGTAAAACTAGACTGCCCAGTAGGGGTCTCCTGATGACTCTTGGCTTCTGCATTACAACCTAGGCAAGCCTGTTCATTAATCCGCCCCTGCCCCCAAGTCCATATTTTATTTTTATTATTATTATTAAGTGAGTAGGCGGATCTTGAATTGGGGACGTATGTGCTCCTCCATTTCAGGGTGCGGTCAGCCATTCTAGCAGAAAGGCTGTCAAGACTGTAAGTCTGCTGAGCTGGTGGTGTAGTGGTAGTGCAATAAAAGGTGATGCTCCATGCACTTCTGCCTCCAACTCCTTGAGAACACAACACTTTGCAAAAAAAAGAGAGTGGAAAATGCCTGAACTGAGGCTCACAGTTCCCAGCAAGTGCATCTTGTGTCAGGTGACGTAAGAGGGACAGGTTTCATTGTTCATTTTCTATATACTAGTGAATTCATCTGACATGACGACACATTGTACATCATTCTCATTTACTGCACTGAACTGAGTATTGAATGAATTTGAGTTTATGTCGCTGCAAGTGTAGCCGAAACTGGCAAAGAAAGGGTCTATTAAATTAAATAGGATAAGTGGAAAGAAATCTGATTTGACTATTAATTAGCTGACCAAAATAGGGTATCTACTGTAAACTTTAATATCAATTCAAGGTGAATTCTGTTAATTTAAAGATTGTTTGACCATAAAAGATAAGGAGAAACTTCAATATTGAAGGTGAAATATTGTGAAGAATATTGTGTCTATTTTCTTATGTTATGTAAATGTATGTTTTCTTGTTTATTTTTTATAGAAAACTAACTGCCTCAACTTTCTATGTTATTGTTACCATAATCTCTTTGTAATTTACAATATTTCTTTAAATACTACTTTCTTATATATTGTTTACATACTTGCTACATAAAAATCCTTAAAAAGCTGAAATTTTATCTCTTGGGAGTAATGTTCTGTATCTCTGTTGAAAACAAAGTGTCTGGGCAATCTGGGAATAACGGTCCCTCGATGTCACCGTGCCTCATTAGCAAGTGCACAAATAAAAACCGGTTCTCTAAAACTTAAGGTACACACGTAGAACAGAACACTGCTTTCTTGTTGCTTCATCTCTTTCTTTCACGTTACAGAAACAAAAGTGAGAAACCTGAACATTTCCACAATGGTAAATTCTACTGTATGTTGTGCATTTGATTCACCAATTTTGGATAAGGTTCTACCTCCGGTCCTCATCTTGGAATTCATGTTTGGGCTGCTGGGGAACTCTGTCGCCCTGTTGATGTTCATCCTTCGCCTAGAAGCATGGAAGCCCAATGCCGTGTATCTCACTCACCTGGCAGTGGCTGATTCAGTCGTTCTTTTCTGTCTTCCGTTCCGAGCAGACTACTACCGCCGCGGCAAAGACTGGATCTTCGGCGACGCGTTTTGCCGCATCCTGCTGTTCCTGTTGGCAGCCAACAGGGCGGCAGGCATCTTTTTCCTCACGGCAGTGGCAGTGGATCGGTACCTAAAGATCGTTCACCCTCACAACCGCATTAACTATATGGGATTAAAATATGCCTTATTCGTCTCCTGTGGTCTGTGGGCGCTGGTGGTGGCCGTCACTGCATACCTGCTCTCTGATAAGCATTTTTTCGACCATAATAACCGCACCCAGTGTGAAAGCTTTAACATTTGTATGGGATTCAACCCCTTGTCTACTTGGCACAACATTTTCTATGTCGTTCAGTTTTTCATCCCTACGGCCATCGTCAGTTTTTGCACGGTTTGCGTAACATGGCAACTAAAGAATAAGACAGTGGACACTCAGGGCAAAATCAAGAGGGCCGTGCATTTTGTGCTGGCTGTAGCAGTAGTGTTTATCATCTGTTTCTTTCCCAGCAGCATGTCTCGCATTGCTGTTTGGATACTCAAAGCGTGGTACGACGAATGCTCTTATTTTCAGGAGGCTAACCTTGCGTTCTACACTTCTGTGTGTTTCACGTACTTTAACAGCGTCTTGAACCCTTTAGTCTACTACTTTTCCAGTCCGGCCTTTAGTGGAACTTTCCAGAAATTCTTCAGCAGACTTCTCAACCGGAAAAAATCTGAGGAAGAGCTCACAACCAACCGCAACAGCAGCATAACGGAAACAGCCGGCACCTAATGACAACAGTGATAGAACACAAAGGTATCCTAGAACTGTACAGAAATATTAGCTGGAAGATTTTCCAATGCTAGCATTGCAGTAATTTCTTATGTCATTAATGAAATGTAAATGTGTGATATTGGATTTGCTTTTGACACTGATAACATAATAAAGAGCAAAATGTCATTCATTGCATTTTCCAAGAAATCATATTAAAAATAAGCCTTACATGATCATTTCTTTTGTATGACATCAATATTTTCACATTCACACTGGTGCCTGAAACAGGTTGACAGTACTTGCAGATAAAAGTTTTAATAATTCAACCAGTTTTATTGTCCTGATTTTTGTCTTTTTCAATCATTTAGCTTTACTTACATTAGTTAACAGGATTATGGCAGTTCAGTTAGCTACACCTTTACAAACAGTGGGGCAATATAGAAGTTCTGATTTACCAAGATATTCAAGGGAGTACCATATAGTGTGGGTCATATTCCCCATGTATAGCACGTGGATTCCGCAAATTTTGTGAATAGAATGTTGTAGTCAAAAATCACATATTGTCCAGTCCTTATACGACATGTGTCATCATGCCAATGTTGAGGAATCACAGAATTATTCAAGTCTTAAAAAGGCAATATATCTGTACTATGACACAGCTACTGCATTATACACATCCATGCATTTTCCAGCTGTTTATCTTGGTCAGAGTCACAGGCTCTGACCCAGGATGTCAATTTGCAGCAGTAAACATTGGCAGTTAGGGCCCAGCATTTACATGAAGTGAGCTAAACTGATATGTGCCTATTCAATGCTAAGAAGTAGGCTTCAGTGGGTAATATGGGCTAATGAAGGGAAGAGGCATCAAGAGACATAGGTCTAGGGTCTGAGATTCCTTTGATCTAATATTCATGGCTGAGGTACAGTGTAGAGTGTAAAGTAGTACAACAACAGATCTTCTACATTTAGACACCTACAGTCTAAACTTTTGATTGACCCAAGTGTATAGAGTTGTAATGTAGATAACGTGAGCTGAGTCAGCAGAGCACACACTATAGTGACGCCCCTTTTAGACAGATCCTTGTGACCCTCAAAACCTGCAGCAATGTTTTGTTCTACTGTATTTGCTGTATCTGCAGTTCAGGATTTTGCCCGTAGGCTAAGAACAGCCAATGGTTTGAAATGTTTGAAAGGGTTTATAAACACTGGCGGTTGTAAGTGTATCAAAAGTGATTTGATTTTGCGATCTCTAGCACCTATCATGGGAGAGAAAAGGAAAGGCAGGCACATCGGCAGCAGCAGGGAGAGTGGTACAAATACTCACAAATGGGAGGGGGTTCCGGAACATTCACTCAGCAGGTAGGGGAACTGGAGGGGCGTATGCATGTCACCACACATGAGGGAACTCAGGCATTCTGGGAAAAGCGGGGCAGAGAAGTGCTCAGTAACTGGACATAGTCAACAATTCGTCACACTTTGGAATCTGTTTAGACGGGTTAAGTAACTACGGCGATCAAGGGAAACAGGAGTGAGACACAGCTGACTCAGTAGTCTGGAGAAAGAGACCTGACAAGGGGGCATGTCTACAGAACAGACTCAGAGTCCAACCTCACATCAACCTCTCTTTTGTTACACACAGATCTGAAATGACTGGATGCTAAGGAAAAAAAAACTGAACATGTATGTCCTGAGACTAAATTAAGGATCCTTGATGTATTTGGCCTCAAAAAGGAAAATGCCAGTAAAATGGAACGCAAACCATTATGTTTGGTAAATGCAATGCACAGGATTCCATTTCAAGCCAAATTCAAAACAAACAAATCAAAATTTCTAGCAATTACTGCACTGCTCTCTTGGGTCCTTGCCTGTTTTCCCAGCTGCTTACACCTCCTGTGACGCCCAGCTGGTTTTATTTAACCTGTAATTAGACCTGTGAAGCAGTTCTGCTTCACAAACACCTTGTTATTGTGCATGGCTGCATATACACTGTGCGGAAAACCAACAAAAATTTACATTAATAATTAATGGTAAGCATGGATTATTTCCCTCAGAATTCGGGTTTGAATCCCAGCTCCGCTATGAATGCATGGAGTTTGCATGTTCTACCCATGTTGAGTGAGGCTCCCTTGGGACCTCAGGTTTCCATCTCACAGTCCGAAGGCGACAAACATGATATACACATAATTATCGATAATGCAGTTAAAATCAATTAGTAACAGTTATAGGTTTCAATAAACAGCAGCCATAGGCATCCTGTGCAGAAGTTCTGTTACCTAAAAAGCTCCAGTGCAGGTTTTCATAGATGTGGCTGTATTGTAGCAATGGCAGGGGTGGGCGTCACCACATACCGGCAAACCGGCTGCGGACCGAAATATTGATATTTGCAATCGATGTCAGAAGTCATCCCTTTTCCAGAAGTGCAACAAGCCTGAGGGATCATTTGATCATTTGGCACCTTTGTGTTCTCACAAGCAAAGGGAAGCCAGAGCCACACAAGAACATGTCTTATTTTGCAAAAAAAGGTTGACTCACCTTGGGCTAAAGACATCACAAACACCTGTTCATGTTGTTCAACATAGTCGAAGCATTAGCCTTGATTTGCATATTGAAAAATACTGGGTGAAAGATATGCGACTGGTAAATAATCTCTAAATACAGTGTGGTTGTGCATTTTTAAATACTATAATAATTTTCTATTGCTGGTTGACTAAGAAATAAAAATATTTTATATTTTGCACCTTTAGCATGCGGCAATAAGACATTGTACATATTGTGAAAACACAAGACTGATGCGAGCACCATCCCCAAAAGTAATGTTAGTTTGCAGTACTCCAGCATTATCCCTGAGGAGGCCCTGAGCACTTCGCTTTCTCAGGGGACACATTTTCCAATTCCCAGCACCATGACCCTAGTTGGAGACTCCTGCGGGGGGGCCCAAGGTCTTTCTTTCATAAGTGATCTTGCAAAAGTCGTTATTTATATCTGAACTTTTTCATCAAAGGAGGCCATGATGGATGAACCCAAGGAAACATTTCAGGATGTGCTTTACTACTTATTTCACTAACTTTGCAAGTTGTATAACTACCAAACGAGTTTTTTAAAGGTTGTTTACTTCTCTCCATAAAATGTGTATTTTATGGAGAGAAAGCATGCCCAAAATTTAAGAAGGTACACAGACCTGAATTCTAAAGTTACATGTGGGAAAACATTCATGCATATTGACATTTAAGGGGCATCCACAACTTTGGAACTCTGTTAAATGTTATATACAGTCAGGGAAAAAATTATTTGAACCCCTGCTGATTTTGCAAGTTTTCCCACTAACAAAGAAATGATCTAGAAATGGTCTATAATTTCAATGGTAGGTTTATTTGAACAATGAAAGACAGAACAATAAAAAAAATCCAGAAAAATGGATTTAAAAAAATTTGCATTTTCATGAATGAAACAAGTGTTTGATCACTTTGCAAAAAGTGCTTTAGTACTTGGTGGCAAAACCTTTGCTGGCAATCACAGAGGTCAGATGTGTCTTACAGTTGGCCACACGTTTTGCACTCATCTCAGGGGGGATTTTGTCCCGCTCTTCCATGCAGATCCTCTCCAAGTCATTAATGTTTCGTGGATGATGTTTGGGAACTCTTACTTTCAGCTCCCTCCAGAGATTTTCTATGGAATTAAGGTCTGGAGACTGACTAGGCCACTCCAAGACCTTAATATGCTTCTTCTTCATCCAATCCTTTGTTGCCTTGGCCGTGTGTTTTGGATCAATGTCTTGCTGGAATACCCACCCACCACCCATTTTGAATGCCCTGGCTGAGGGAAGAAGCTTCTCACTGAAGATTTGACGGTACATGGCCCCATTTATCCTCCCTTTGATGCAGTGCAGTTGTCCTGTCCCCTTGGCAGAAAAACACCCCCAAAGCATAATGTTTCCACCTCCATGTTTGACAGTGGGGACGGCGTTCTTGGAGTCATGGGCAGCATTCCTCCTCCTCCAAACACGGTGAGTTGAGCTGATGCCAAAGAACACGATTTCACCCAGTCCTCTTCTGAATCATTCAGATGTTTAGTGGCAAACTTCAAACAGGCCTGTACATGTGCTTTCTTGAGCAGGGGGACCTTGTGGGCACTGCAGGATTTCAGTAGTGTGTTACCCACTCTTTTCTTGGTAACTATGGTCCCAACTGCCTTGAGATAATTGATTAGTTCCTCCCAAGTAGTTCTGGGCTGGTTGCACACCGTTCTCATTATTATTGAAACTCCACAAGGTGAGATCTTGCGTGGAGCTCCAGACCGAGGGAGATTGAGAGTTATTTTATGGTTCTTCATTGATATTGAGTTTCGACACATGTATGTCCCTGTTAGAAGATGGAGGTTCCCGAGCGGTCATCACTGTGGACAGGCTGTATGTCAACGGACAACTATACCACGATCGAGAAACCACTCCCTGGCTCTACTAGATTAAATTAATCTAGAAAAAAAGAAAAAACCACTAACTTTACCAAGGTATGTCTCCGTCAATACAATTACTGCTGGTCTCAGGCTATGCTTTGAGACAAGATGTGTCTACGTCTAACTAACGACTACACCCCCTTTTTTTCTTACCCTTCTTTAGTTTAACTTTTCTTTTCTCTCCTCCTCCATATATCACATCTAATACCATGATTCTGCATAAACGCATCACACATAACATACGCACACAAGCAGCACGTAAACAGGCAATACACATAGGCACACCACACACACATGTAAAAATTAAACTATACTCCACTTCTTAAAACAATAGAAGACGATCTTATACGGTGGAAAACCCTGCCCATATCACTCATGGGGAGAGTGGCCATTATTAAAATGATGATTCTACCCAAAATGAACAATTTGTTTTTCAATGATCCCCTATAAACCCTCCTCTGCCTGGTTTGATTAATTAAATTCACACGTTCCCAAATTTTTATGGCAAGAATAAACCAAGAATTAGTATAAAAAACCTTACAAAAGACTAAACAATGTGGAGGTTTAGATTTGCCTAATTTTTATTATTACTTTCTGGCCAATAGTTTACAATATGTTCTGAAATGGATTAATCCCGGCCCGCTAGACAGACTATGGCTAAATGTAGAACAAGAGTTCTGTGATAATTTAGATATCGCCGATTTGCCATTTATCAGCTCTAGTATCAAACACCTTAAATGTTTCCTAAGTATTAATATTATAATATCTCTGACAGCCTGGTGGGATTTTCTTAAACTAACATGCCAACAAACGCCCATCTGGAACAATCCCGACATCCTACTGAACAAGAAAATGTTAAATTTCACTTTATGGAGGGATAAAGGCATACGGTATCTAGAGCACATTATTCAAAGTGGAAAATTTATTCCATTTTAAGAACTCGTTTCACAGTACAATATTCAGAGGAACAAGTTTCTAGAGTATCAACAACTTAAATCCAGGTTAAATATGGATATAATGAATTAAATCTACAATTACCTACAAAGGTAACTGAGCTACTGAAAATCCATACATCTAAAACTCTGTCCAAAATATACAGATCACTGTCAGATTTGAACGACTCGATATCTCTTCCAGCCTCAAAATGTGCAACTGATTTATCTATTAATATAGACCAGAACATCTGGAGACAAATATGTTTAAATACTTTTAGAATAATCAAATAACCCAATCTACAACTCAAACAATACAAGACTCTCCATAGAACACATTACACAGGACAAAGGATGTTCAAGATGGGCCTCATAGAATTCGACACCTGTCCTCACTGCACAGGTAATGCACCAGATGACTATATGCACGCCATGTGGGAGTGTACAACTGTTCACGCATTTTGGCAGAGGCTATTTGAAGACTTAACTACGTATTTAGTGTATAATATTCCAGCCTCCCCGAGATTATGCTTGCTCGGCAACATAAGTGATATGGATCTGGAGGGTAGTTCAACACAAATGGATCTCACCGTCTTGTGCATCACCAAGAAAACTATTCTTAGAAATTGGAAATCCATCCATCCATCCATTTTCCAAACCGCTTATCCTACTGGGTCGCGGGGGGTCCGGAGCCCATCCCGGAAGCA
>JABFEA020000119.1:26164198-26204838 GCA_019775915.2 Cyphomyrus plagiostoma | reverse complement strand
ACCGGAGTACCCGGAGGAAACCCCACGACGACACAGGGAGAACATGCAAACTCCACACACATGAAACCAGGCGGAGATCAGGACCCGGGTCCCAGAGGTGTGAGGCAACAGTGCTAACCACTGCACCACCATGCCGCCCCCTTGTTAATTAATGACATAAGAAGCGAAATACGAACAACTAAATATCACTCACACACACGCACACTCACAAACACACACACAAACATAAACAACCTACGCGGAATCCTTTCTCCTTATCGGCTTTGATTTCAGCATCAAGATGCTTGAGAGTTGAGGTGAAGCCACGGTGTATCAAATACTCCTTTACCATATCGTCTGTCCTCTCCACTACCGAACCCATAGTGTACGCGCCCACAGCACACACACAGCCAAATCCTGCAAGTGAACAGAAACCATTATCAAGCTAGCCAGATCATATAAGTCCTGTGCTAACCACACCCTACTGTAAGGATGCTAAGTGTGCATTTTTTGCGAAATTATAACAATCACATATCAACACGTCCGTCAGCCAGCAAGTAGAAGTACTTGGGGATATTGTGCACACATCCATCTTTAAGTATTTTTATACTTTTCTATTTTAAAACAACGCCAGTTATATTGTTTTAAAATGCATAAAACAAACGGAATGCTATTATTTCTCATTACACTACAGAACACAACACACTGAGTTACTGCTGCCAATTATAACACACTTACCCTATATCGTTGTCGTCCACCACGGTTTCCTGGTTTCTTTTCCGTGTGTTGTCATGTGATGAAGACCTTATTAAAGCCACGTGACAAGAGCGCGTTTATGATGTCACTACCCGATCCGTGCCACCGGTTCGATTAGCACTTCGCATGCGCAGCATTTTTGAGCATGCGTACACCTTGTGGCTACCCGATTTACGATTCCTGCGGCAGACCTGCGAACTGCAAATTTAAAACATAGCTTTAGACACTTTACAGTTGTAAAATATTTTAAGTCGCATTACGATGCCATTATTAAACATGATGCCTTGAACAATATCGACCGTGAATAACAAGACATGAAAAATAACTTAAGTTTTAAAATGTATGTGAAAGGTGTTACAAGAATTTTACAACACCAAAGACGACAAAAGTTACAAAAATAATGTAGAAATGTAAAAAGCAAATAATCTATTGCACTTCACTAGGACAGTTACATCACAATGCATTCAACAATATTCACAAGATACATTCACTTAGTTCAATCACTAATAAAGTGTACTTTCATGTTTGCTGTACTCAGGACTACATGGCTGGTGTGGTGATATATTCTGGAGAGCAGCTAGGATGTAGTTGGACTGAGGAAAACTTAAACAAAACAAAACAATTGTTGGCATTTGACTGCACATATATATATATGCAGCTGTATACAACCTGCAACACAACACACGATCACCAGTGTTCCAGTAGTGCTGCATTTCACTAAATAAATCTGTGGTGTGCATTCTCTGATAGCAGTGTCTCTTAGTGTACTGCAAAAACTTGAATGGTATACCTTATTTAAGATGCTAACAGTTCAACATGACACCTTTTTATTTTTATTTGTTCTAATAAAAACATGTGGGCAGCATGCGTGTATGTTATTGATATTAGAACGACCAATTACTGTGTAACTGTCTTTTTATTGACTATTACCCCCTGATGTCATTTTGGAAAATATCATTTTAAGGGCAAGTACATGTTCAATACAGTGTAAAATGCATCCATAATTATGTATTTTTTATTGTTTGCATGAAAGCACTCCCATTAATGTTGTATTGTTAACATTATTAACCAGCTACAACTGTCGAATTAATTGATTACATATTTCTTAACAGTTTGAGATGTAACTAGGTGCAACTGCTGATTCCAGAGGTATGCAGTCCCTGTGATGGCCGCTAGCAGTGTGAACTGGCAGTATCTATAAGTGATAGCTAAGAGTGGATCAGAACAACCTTATGAAAGTAATCACATAGACAACTGAAATCAATGAGTACTGATATTAATACGTATCATGATATGTTGAGCAAGTATTGAATTAAAGCGATAATCAAAACCTGAACTGAAAACCTACTAATTGTAATTTAAGTACAGTAATTCTTTGGAAGATAATAGTGTCTTGATGTCAATACCATGATCCAAGAGATGGCATCATATAGTGTTTACCCTGATTACTTTTGCAAATATCCAAAATAGTAATTTACAGTGCTGTATGACTGATTGTAAAAATAATTAAGAGCAAAATTTTATGTTACATTATAGCTTTGATTAAAATAAGTCAAACAAAATACAGTGGTACCTCAGTTCTCAAACTCATTAGAACTCGAATTTCTTAAAAGTTGAACCAACCAGTTCGAAAAAAAAAATCACCTAGAACTCGATCTGAATCTCAGAAGTCAAACCGTGAACGCCGACCTAAGTTAATTTGTACGTGCGGGGAAATGAGTCAAGCGGCATGTCTCTCAGCGGAAACAAAGGGTAACGCTTCAGTCTCAGCCTCGCATTCGCTGTGATAGCATTGTACATGTTTACACAAGCTGAATACATATATTTAGACAGTTAAAATACATTTAGACAATAATAGACAGTAACAGTAAATATTATTATATAATAAAATATGTTTAAAATAAATATTTCTTATTAATTATTTTAATACTAATAATAAATCATGAACACATTTAATTATAATAATATTGTCATGCCGAGCAGGGATGGAACAGAGACAAAGGCGCTGACCTCATGGTATTGGGGAATGCGTGGTTTAATTACAGATAAGGCAAGCAAAACGCAGATGGACAATACAATGACCGGACTGGGGAAACAAACTGAAACGCGGACTAAATATACTGAGGACTAATGACAACAACCAGAAACAGCTGATCACACAGGGATTCCACACGGGAATAACGAGGGGGCCAGGCACACGGAAGGAGCGCACGATCGGGGCAGGACCCATTGTTTAGACACATTTATTTTCTTACTTTAAAAATGTCTGTTTTGATAAATGTGCTTAGATGTGTTTAGTACAGTTATGTTTTGCTTGTTTTGTCCAGTTCATTTTGTGTTTAAATGCTAAAAAAACATATTTCGGTGTAATTTTTTGGGGCCGGGAACCAATTAATTGGTTTTCCATTATTTCTTATGGGGAAAATTTGATCAGAACTCGAACTTTTTGGGATTCGATCCGGAGTTCCGAACGGATTAAATTCGAGTTCTGAGGTACCACGTTATACACTTGTCAGGGTCAGCGCTCATCCAGCCCTGCCCTTTGTGTCTTCTCCCCGTTTGGCCAACATGTGTTGCTGGTCATCTTGTTCTCCCCCCTGTCCTTCAGCCCCAGGGTGTTTCCTCTATTCCTTGGACCGCTGCATAGCTTATGGGGCGGAGTATGTGGCTTAAATACTGAGAACCCACTGGTTAGGGTTTGAGGCTAGGTTGGAACCAAACCTCACCTAATTTGTTTAATTATTGAGTTCTTGTTGTTCCTAATGTTTGTTGTAGTCATTTTGTTTCCCTGTATGGTTTGCCCTGCCTGTGTCCTGTATGATTTAGTTTTTTTTTTTTTGTCTAGTATAGTAAGCCCTCTGTGTTATGACTCCTAATTTCTAGTTTTGGTGTATTTACGGTTGCTTAGTTTCATGCTAATTTAATTGTACCCCGCTTCACATGAATCGGCTAGGTACCCGGCTTGTTGTCCCGAGTCCTTTTTGATTTGTTAATTTGATTATGCTTTGCACCTGTTCCTTGTTTGCCCTGGACTTCTTGTGTACTTAAGTACCTGCCTGTATTCAGTTCCTTAGTGAGTCATTGTGCTTGGTTACTGTACGTTTTGTAGCACTGTTTCCTTGCCTGTCTTATTCTCTGACCATGTTTTCCTTTTGGATTTCTTGTAGATCTGTAAGTTGGTTCTGTTATTTTGGTAGTGTTATTTGTTTCTTAGTTAGCGCAGTATTTTTCCCCTGTTTGTTTATGACCCTTTGTGGTCCTTTTGTTTGTTAATGTAATCTAGTTTTGTTAGTAAACACCTTTCTCTTGATGACCTGACACACACGTGTTTGTATTCATATCTTTGTGGGGATCGTCCATTCATTTTTGTGGGCCTATTCCCTATTCCCAACAATAGCCCACTGTAAACCTAATCCTAACCTTAACTTTCAATTCAATTCAGTTTTTGTATTGTCATATGTACAAGTATGAGTACCATGTACAATGAAATGCTTACTTACATGTACCCCTGCAGACATTGAACATAGACAAGATGACAAAAAAAAACACACACACAATAAATAAGTGCATGTAATGATGAAGTGAATATAAATAAGGCAATAAATGAGACCAGAATCCTATAGGAATAAATAGGGACAGAGACAGTGGCAGAAGTATATGTGTGGGTGGCAATGGAGGTAACACAAGGTTACTGATTGTTCATGAGTCTGATTGCAGTTGGGTAGAGAATGAACCTGGAGGTGCGCGTCCTGAACCTGGGGCTGCGCGTCCTGAACCTGGGGCTGCGCGTCCTGAACCTGGAGGTGCGCGTCCTGAACCTGGGGCTGCGCATCCTGAACCTGGAGGTGCGCGTCCGAATGGAATGTCGCTTCCCAGATGGGAGGAGGGTGAAAAGTGACAGTGCAGGGTGGCTGGGGTCCTGCCAGATACAGTCCACTTTCCTGAGATAGCGTGTAGTGTGGATGACATGGATTGCAGGGAGCTGTGTGCCCGCGATCTTCTGTGCTGAGGTCACCACCCGCTGCAGAGCTCTGTCGTCCTGAACTGAGCAGTTGCTGTAAATAACCACGAGTAACCAAACAAAACACAAGACTTTTGACATTTTTAGGTTTTTGATTGCAGTCACAGATTTTTTTATAAAATTGAGATTATCCTTGTGGGGACTGAAAAAATGGTCCCCATGATGTGAAAATAACAGGTTTTGCTCACATTGTGGGGAAATTTGGTCCCCACAATGTAACAATTACAAGCATGCACATGCAAGTTAATAAATGAATGAATAACTAACTATTTTCTTTCTCTGCCATCTGACACGATATAGACATGACTTGATGGCAGGCATAAGGAGAACTAAGTAGGGCTTTATTACACAAAATGAACTGGAGCAGGAAAACAAAATGGGACCAAGAGGGATCAAAATGTGAAGAGTATCATTAGAAGGGGCACAAGCAACAGGACGATAGATGTTAATGGGGTTGAAGAGTCAGACAGGCACTTACTGTAAATAAAAAACTAACACAGCACAACAAGAAACGATTGTAGCTCATCAGGGCCACATTGGAGAGGAGATAGGAGAGGTGGATATAATGAGCAGAGCATAACAATTTCTTCCTATGCAGGTGCTCTATTCACTGCTCAAGCAGCATACTGGCATCATGAAGACAGTACATACCTGGCCAAAAGTTTTGAGAATGACACAAGTATTGGTTTTCACAAAGTTTGCGGCTTTGGTGTTAATAGATCTTTTTGTCAGGTATTTCTATGATATACTGAAGTATAATGACAAGAATTTCATTGTGTCAAAGGCTTTTATTGACAATTACATTAATTTAGGCAATGGGTCAATATTTGCCATGTTAGCCTCTTTTTCAAGACCTCTGCAATTTGCTCTAGCTTGTTGTCAATCAACTTCTAGGCCAAATCCTGACTGACGGCAGCCCAATCTTACATAATCAATGCTTGGAGTTTGTCAGAATTTGTGGGTTTTTGTTTGTCTACCTGCCTCTTGAGGATTGACCACAAGTTCTCAATGGGATTAAGGTCTGGGCAGTTTTCTGGCCATGGACCCAAAATGTCGACGTTTTGTTCCCTGAGCCACTTAGTTATCGCTTTTGCCTTATGGCACGGTGCTCCACCATGCTGGGAAAGGCATTGTTTGTCACCAAATTGTCCTTGGATGGCTGGGAGAAGTTGATTTCTGAGGATGTTTTGATACCATTCTTATTCATGGCTGTGTTCTTAGGCAAAATGACAAACCTGGATTGTGAATGCAATCAAACAACTGAAAATGGCTAAATTTCCCCACAATGTGAGTAAAAAGCTGTTATTTTCATATTGTGGGACCGTTTTTTCAGTCAACACAAGGATAATCTTAATTTTATAAAAATCTGTGACTACAATCAAAAACCTAACAATTTCAAAAGTCTTGCATTTTGTTTGGTTAATTATGGTTATGGATAGGGCTGGGTTATTAGGACGGTAGTTATTAAATTCTTGGTTTTTACATGCCATCTATCTAAAGAACTATCTAAAGCAATTTTAAAGTGACCACCCACCAAAATCACAAAACCTGGGTACTTTTATAACATATGTAAGAATTGGGATATCAAAGATGTCGAATCAGTTGGTAAGCTTGCACAAAGTGGCAAGTAGTTGGCTGCTGAATTTAACAGACTGACATGAAAATTGAGATGTTGGCAAAACACGTTCTTGATGACGTTAAGCAGGGATATACAAAAATATATTACAGTAGACTTGTCTTAAATATTGTTCACATATTGTATTAATGCAGATCAGCAGTTTTAAATGATAACTTTTAATTTTCACCACGGCGGAACAAACTTTGTCTTTTTACAGCACGTTCTCATTCCCCATGACATCCCATTGCACTAATTAACACCTCAAACAATTATACATATCAACCATATTCTGTATGACGGACAGCCATGTGAAAAAGAAAGTTGACCCTCTGTCAATTCTAAGGTTTTACATATCAGGACATAATAACAATCATCTGTTCCTTAGCAGGTCTTAAAATTAGGTAAATGCAACCTCTGATAAACGACAACACATAATGAGGAACTAGGGTGTGAGGTGGGCACCGATGACATAACTGGAACTGAAGCAGGAGCCAAAAGAATGCCCGCAGTCGAGACGAGAGCCAGTGGGTCTGCTGGAGCTGATGTAGATGCCACCAAGGTGGCCAGAGATGATGTGGAAGTCAATGGGGCAGTTGGAGACAGAACCAGCTGAAACAGGAGGGGTGAACCTAAGATACCTGACGGTGAGTGAAACACAGTAGGGGTACCTGGAAACAGACAGACTTGAGATGGAACCTCTGGAGGATGAGCCAGACTGCCCTCTCTGGATGGGGAGCCCAGAGCACAGGCAGAGTGGTCCTCTCTGGGTTGGAACACCCTCTGGGTAGGAACCCTGTGGCTTAGAACGAGTAGCAGTAATTTCTGGACCAGGGGTTTAAAAATTTGGATGAAGTGGTGAAGACCTCACCTGTTCTGGAAGTCTGGAACTCGGATGGAGCGGTCCTTCCAGAACCAGGCACGGCAGAGGCGTAGATGGGCCCTGGGAACGCAGATGGGGCAGCAACAGGCTCTGGAGATACAGCTGAAACAAAGACTGGCTTTAGAGGCATGGTGGTGGTCTCATCAGAGTCCTGCATAATGGGCTCTGGGACAGGTTCAGCCTGCTTCCGCCACCTTTGCCTCCCATGACTGGAGATGGTGAGCAGACCAGCAGTTAGCTGCTGGGAGCCAGCGGGCAGATTGGCAGCTAGCTGCAGGGAGCCAGTGGGCAAATCAGCGGCTAGCTGTGGGGAACCAGTGAAATCATTTGTTGAAACCTGTAGAAAATCAGTGGACACATCCGTGGAGAGCTGCCAACTGGTCTGTACATCCGCTGAGAACAAGACCAGGAATGTTGTCTGGTATGGTGAACTACCGTTGGTTGACTCTGAGCAGAATTCTCCTCACATCAGCCATGGCCAGGTGGAGCACCTGGTCATTCGGGGGCAGGGTGGTGGTTGCTATCACTCAGTGGATTGATCAAAGGATTGTCAATGAGCCATGAAGGAGTGCTGGCCGGAGATAGCAACAGATAACTGGATGCAGAAGACAGCGAACCAGAAGAGACGCAGAGAATGAGAGGCCCCAGGAGGGTTAGCATGCAGCTTGCGGTGGTCTGTATGAGATCTGTCATTCTGTCACACCCAAGGGGACTGAGCAATCTGGAACAAGGGAGATTCAAGCAAAAAGAGGTTTTATTGGATGGCAGGGAACAGACAAATGGGGTAACAATGTCAATGATCTGTGGGGCATAAGACTGGGAAGCACTTAAATTCAAAACCTACAAGGGAGCAAACAAGAGGCAGCTGGTGGTGATTAACACTGGGGAAGGAACGAGAAATAAAACAAACAAATGGGGAGAACAGCAGGTTCAGGTAAACATGATGGACAGGACATTACAATACAACAGCGTTTTCTTCGCCTACATCCCTATTATAATGGAGTTGAAAAATTCCTATCGCCTGGTGACTTCACAGCACATTTTCCCATTCACTGGCCACCAGATAGCACTTATCTTATGAAAATTAATGAACTTTCCCTAATCACTCTGTAAAACCGGGACATACAGTTACCTTGCGGTTAGCTCTCCTTTCACAATCCACACACAGTTGACACAATATAAATGTATACAAGTCTTTACAACAAAAGTTATAAAATGCTAAGTTAAAGTTTGTTGAACTTCAAGCAAACTACACGATTCACTGTTCAGACGAAGACGAAGTGTCAACGTGCCAATGGTTTCTGGAAGGTGACGTCACTTAGAGGTGGGTGGTACACCGGTACCATGTACTTATTACCTGTGTGATTGTGGGCTACGATATGGATTTTCCCAATTATACAACAGCCTATTAATAAAAATACAGCATTTTATTTTCTTCAGTTGTAATCTGAATATTTGTTCTTATATAGTATATGTAACCGGTTTATCTGCGCTGTCTGAATTTTCTGTCAAAGATACTCTGATGAATGCCCAGGCAGGGGCCCAAAAAGAGAACGTGTCTGGGAAAACCGGACGTTTGGTAACTATTGTGCGACAGGGCACAAGGAAGGCGCACCACGCAGAGCACATAACCGTAATAGTCTAGGTGTGTAGTGGGCTATACCATCTAAGTTTATATAAGTGCACTCGATTTTCACCATACGATTGATTCACTTAACAATGCATTTCTCAGAAGGTATCCGCCTTAATGGTAAGTGATGCATGACTGCGCTTGTATTTTACTAGTATTGCATTTCCACTTGTAGCTTATTGTACCTGGAGTCAATATTTTATTTTGTATTATATTGCAATTCTTGCATTATATTTAATCTTTTTTGTATTTTAAGCTCTGTTGTTTAATCATGCATGGTGAGAGCTATGCCTTGGGGCCAATAGGACAAATAGAGATGCGTTTTGTCTTGTCTTAACAGCAAGAAATCTTTGTAGTGAATCTTTTGCTAGCGTGTTAATAAAATGCCTAAATTCACATTATGGATTTTAGTAACATACAGTGGGGCTGGAATGTTCCCATTCATAAAATTGCCATATATAGTCTGATCTGTAAGTTTACTCTATTATGGTCTGTTTTATTTAACTGAATTAATTAAATCCTGTTTTCTACACAGCTAGGATATTAACTACACAGAATCATAAATGTGAATGTTTTGCTGCGCATATCGAAATTCGAATGTTTTGGGTCAATGTCTTTATTATAAGAATTTTTTATTCTCACATAAATTTGTACTCTGTCTTGAAATCCAAGGTGCCGCTTGGGCTGCCACATAGCATTCCTCTCACTGCAAAACAGCTACAGCTCGAGCTGCTTTGGCATATGGTCTCCTGTAATGATACTTCTTTCATACACTGTCCACATTAGTGTTGACTTGCTGGAAATCAAACTCCGGTAATCCAGCGGAGAGTGAACATTAATAATAAAAACATAAAAGTTCAGAGACATTGAGAATAAATGCGAAGTTTTTTCTAATAATAAATGTACTACGGCATAACTATTGATTACACATTATAATTTAGTTAAATTAATTTAAATTAATTGTTTGGCCATATGTAAAATGATTAAAGATCTATTGAGTAATACGCGACCACGCAACCTGTTGCCGTTTTTCAAACTGAAAACAACATTATTGTAATACGGCCCCGGGCGCTAGGACCCAGACGCACCGGCTAACAAGTTATATACGTCCCAGCGTTGAAGTGTTTGCTTGTTGCGAAAGGGAAGAAGCAACATGCACAGAAGACGGTAAAGATGGAAGCTCGCCAGTCAAACACCAAGCCCAAGTATGTCCCTCTGACCAAGTAGATACTGCCGCTAAGGCAAATTATATTTAATACAAATAATTAAACGAATTCAAGAAAGTCATCATCTTAGTATAGGTTTTCTTAGGCACTGAAGAAGAAAAAAAATAAATCCTCCGCGCTGAGGAGAAATGGGCTAGGCAGACGCCTACTGACACGATTTGTGCAGTTGTATTATTATTATGTAAGTACAAAACATTTAATTCGTTAATATATTTAAACAGAATGCTAGTAGCTAGGTATGTGTCGTCATTATACAATGTTATATTGTTACATTGTCTTCGAGTTTGCTGCCACTAAAGCGTTAGTCTGGTCGGCACAAACCAAGCCGGGGAGGGGGCAGATCCTTTCCTATATAGTCACGAACTGCACTGTTTCCGTGCTGCATAACGAATGGATGCAATAAGTGTTGTATTTGCAAAGGTCTTTGTTTTTAGAAAACACTCTTTCTCTGCCTGCATGTGACGAATGTGTCATTCTGTATAATTTGAAAGAATTGGTATGTTCCTGTTTGAGTTTTGCGATGATAAACCGTATTTTCACTGGGCACGATCTCCCCTTTTCTTCCGTTAAAATGTATATCTATGTCTAATTATGCCAAGGGGAGAGCTTAAAGTTGGTCACCAATTTATGTATTACCTTAGCGGTCCAGCATCGATTGGCTCTGTGGTTTGGCTTATTTGATGGACGTAAATTCACAGCAGTGCAAACAAGGCACTCCACCCGGATCTACACTTTAGTTGTGGAAAAGCGGTAACAATGTATTGTTCGTGCTTAATCGGTCACACAGTAATCCCTTAGCACATGCACTTCTCTTTACTGTAAAAAGGTTAAATGTTTTCTTTCGATGGAACAGGTTGAAAATTAATAAAACAATAATGCTGAAAGATTAGTAGCCCTCTACACCCAGTATGTTAAAGACACACTTATTTTTCATTTCACACAGTTGTTTTAGTGGTCATATAAGAGACTGGTTTTTATTTATTTATTTATTTTTTGTAAAAATGTTCTAAGCAAGTATTTGATATTGTAGACGTACATTGATTCTGGTATTTTTTTTTCTTCTATGATTTTAATCTATTCATGTTCTTATCATTTTAACATTTTTATTTCTAGCCTCCCTGTTTGGCAGATTCTATCTGTAGTAGTTGGTTGGTGAAATGTATTGTGGGGAATTCAGAAAACTTTATTATGTGAGAATCTAGTTGTGTGTAAGGTGGGCTCATGACAAATGTATTGTTATGTTAATTTGTCATGCAAAGTACTTCAAGATAAATGGCATCACTGTGCACTCAAGTCACAAGCTTTCCTCTCAGCTCTCTGTGTGTTTTATATTTAAAAAAGTGGAAGAACAAAATAAAAATACTTTGCTTTATAAATACTCTTCTTGTTGGTTGCAGCTAATCCCTTGAATATGCTGTAAATAAGAACCATTAAAATTTTGTTCTGTTTTTTGGTATCTGTCCTGTATATTGCAGGATTGCTCCGTTTTGAAAAAATAAAATTCAAAAACTGTTCTCCTATAGCTCAAGCGGGAGAGAACGTCATGCTAACACCAAAGAGCTTCAGGGTTCAAATGCCACAAAGCGTACGAAAATTGTACCTCTTCCCTCTGCTTTTTGAGTAAAAGTGTCAATGAGTTTCATGTACATCGTGCGCAAACAAAAATGTCCATTGCTTCTCCATACCACTGTACTAATACAGTAATACATTTTTAAAATTAAAATGAACATAAAAATTTTTTGGACAGGCCCACCTTGGGCTGCTATATTTGTCCTGGCTCTCCCCCCCCGTCACAGAAAATGGTATTCCAGATGCCGTCATATGTTGTTAGCTGTCACTTTGGCCTCACATTTTCCTTCATTTCTAGTCTGTAGTAGTATTATTCATGATTCTTCCAACTAATGGTAAGCATTAACTGAGCATCTTTCCGACCGTTAAACTTGTTACATTACTAGTCATACGTTTGACGTATTCAAATACCTGATGCCTGTCTATTTTACACATTTTAATTATCTTTATTTGTTTTTATTATATAATGTTTATCGGCATATAATGTGTTCACGTTATGTTTAATATTTCTGAAGGTTGCATTTTCGGGTGGCGCCTCGGGTCGTCACTCCTGCGTGAAATCTCTCAGACCGGGGTTCGAGTCTTCGCATGGTCAAAAAGAGAACTTGAAACTGCGATACGTGCATTTGTGACGTCACGTCTTGATTTTTGTAGCTGTCGGACCTCGATTGGCCGTTTGCAGCGGGTGCAGAATGCCACTGCACGCTTTTTTTTTAACTGGCACTAGTATGCGCGAGCATATTACTCCGATTTTAGCGTCGCTTCACTGGCTTCCTGTACAGCTTTAAAATTCTTTTATTTGTATTAAAGTGCCTTAGTGGCTGTGCCCCTCCTTATTTCACACAACTGCTTCACCCATGTGCTCCATCTTGATCACTTGGAAGCAGCTGGTCTGCTGATCTCTCTGTACCAAAGGCAAATCGTAATCTAGGGGGCGATAGAGCTTTTGCTGTAGTTGTACCCAAACTCTGGAGTGATTCGCCATTGCATGTGAGGCTCCATCTCTTGTTGTTTTTTTTTAAATCTCGCTTAAAAACCCATTTTTACTCTTTGGCTTTCGGTCCAGTGTGTTGGGGTGACTGAGACTCTTATTTTTTTTCTTTCCTGTTTGATTATTCCTTTGCTTTTATTTGTTTTTTTTTTTTTTTTTTTTTTTGGTGGTTTGTTTGTATTTGTTATATGTTGTACAGCACTTTGGGTCAGCCAAGTGATTTGTTTTTATAAGTGCTTTCTAAACAAATTGGTATTGGTATGGCTCCATGTGTGGAGCTGGCAGGGGGCGAAGATGGCAATTTTGGGGTTTCCTCCCAATAATATGCCAGAGTTACCAAATTGCCTGTGTGTGTGAGGGAGGGAGAGGGGGAGAGGTGTCTAAGTGTGCCCTTTAACTGTATGAAAAATGTGATGCCACCCATGCCTAAACTGACCCTGTTAAGTTGCCCCCTGTTCCCCCTAAAACCTTTAAACGTATCCTTCACTTAGAGCAAAGAAAGGCACAGTTTCTCAGGCTCTTCCTTTACATTGTGACATACTGATCTTTCCAGATGACATGTGGAAAAAGAGCATGGACTTTAGAATTATGCAGAAATACAACCTGGCTTGTTGGCAATTGGCGTATTTAAATGATGTCAACTGAATATTTCCAAGTTAAGGCAGCAAAGCTGTGATGACTGCAATGATAGGTTTGCACTTGTGCAGGATCATCTTGGTTTTGTCTCTGGTTTTTGTTGTAGTGTTTCTTCTGTTGCTCGGTGTTGGGCTGGTGTCCTCCTCTGTGGAAACGTGTAGCCCCATTCTTGCCATTTAACACCATTAGCAGTCCTTTATATCTATAATCTGCTTATCTCAGAAATAACATGGGATATAGAAGATTGCATAGCTGATGTCACATTAAAGTGGCCATTTTCTTTTACTGCGTAGCAAAATGTGTTAAATATGATTTGTCATGAATAGGTCCCCCAAGTATTAAAAATATATTTTTATTGAGTATGATAGGTTATTTTGATCAGTGTATAGTCAGGTTAATAAATGTTGAAATATCCATCCATCTTAAGAACCCTTCTTGAGGGTCCTAATGGCAAGAACCTGGGCAGACCAGTCCAGGTGGCCCTTTCCCTGGTTATGAATTTCAGCTTCTCTGGGATTCTAGCTGGGTGGTATAATCCTCTCCCTGTGGAGCATTGTCAGAACAACTCCAGTGAGGGCTGCCAAGCTTTTAGGACCCATCAGCTGGCTCATCTGGATTTCCATGAGGATTTCGTGTGTTAACCAAGTAAGAGTAAGCTGAGTGACCTTGTCCATTTGGTCACTACACACAGTTCATGCTCATAAGTGAGGAAGTAATTCCCCTGGTGTACTGTGAGCATTTTGTATTAGATGAGCTCATGTGGCAACACCTCATACTGCTGTTGTGCCCAAAGAACTGCTGTTGAATCATTCTGAAAACACATGAACATTTATCACTTTGGTCAAGAACTGTGCACTTCTGAACTTTTTTACGGTTCATTTCGTCTAGGTTGGATTTCGCAAATCCAAACTGTTTCCACATAAACGAAGGAGAATCAATTCTTCCTCATAAAACAGACCTCGACGCGATATAGTCGATGGCATTAGCAGCCCATCTGTGGACTGCGTGTTTTACCTCCTGAGTGCAATGGTTTTTTTTTTTTTTTAAAATTTTTGGTTTTTTTTTTTTTTTTTTTTTTTTTTTTTTTTGACCAAGTCAAGTGTCTGGTTAGAAAAGAGAGTAAGTTTTCAGTTCAAGACCTAGTCACTAAGTTGAGATCCGCTAAGATCTTATGCATGCTGAAATTGTTTTGTTTGTTTTTGTTGTAGCCACACTTCTGCTCAGTTGAATCCTCGACAGCACTTGTATTTAGTAGGCGCTTTTGTCCAAAGTGACATGAGTAAGTGTAGATGTAATGCTGCATCACAATTCTTGTGATAAATCTGAGAAGCTTATCGTGAAATAAATACATACATATAAATAAATATAATTTTTTTGAGGAAAGTCCACTATACGGTACTTGTTAAAGGTTAATTATGCTAAGTTTTTGTTTTGGTGGTCTATGTAAAAGACAAATCAATCATCCTTTTCAGTGTACCATATTACTCATTCAGAATTGAATGGTGTAATGTGTTTTCTATTGTTTTAAAAAAAAAAAAACATGGGGGGGGGGGGAACTTAGGGCAAAATATGAGGAAAAACAGGTGGATCTTTGAAAGTTCATTTGGCAAATAACCTAGGCTTTCCACAGCTGCCAGAATGTTTTTCTGAGGCAGTAAACCTGCAGTCAATGAATGAATATAGTTCCTGCAGCTTCAAAAGTAAAGCATTGTACTAAAAATGCAAATGTGGGTTTTAATCCATTAGAGCGTGCTTAAGTTTAATAACCCTTATCTTTAGTTTAAGTCACGCTGGGTAAAAATGCATCAGATAAATGACAGTGATTTGCTTCTGAGTAGTGGAAGGGTAATCAATGAGGACTGATAATGATGCCTCTGGAATGGAGAATGAATTTAATGTTTTGCTGCTAATTAGCTACTGGTCACCCTGCTGTGTCTGAGTAGAAGGTGAACACTTAAGGGCAGTTTCCAGCTGCCATGGAAGTATTAACTGTGGACAGCTGTTTGTTAGCAGAGGCTCTGCCTGTGGGGCTTACCTGCTGTACTTAATGTTAATGTATTATAATGTATTTTGCTTAATCCTCATTGTATTCCCATTGTATTTGTGGAATACACATGGTTTTTGCAACAGTTTACAGCCACTGAAGACAATTTACTTCTTAAAATACTCAAACTTTTTTCTATTGATGTTCTACAAACTTTTTAGAAACCATTGTATGGGTGGCAGAATGGAATTTAAGTGTTGAGACGGATTGCCACAAAATTGAAGTGATGCCACCTGGTGACAGCAGAATGTGACAAGTCAAAAAGTATTTGATGGATCTTTTAAATGCTTCAGAAAAAAAACATATGGATGAATAGTGATGCCACAAAGGCGACTAGATGCCCTGTTCACAAGGTTAAGACAGTTAACTGTTATTACTCTATTTGCTCCATTTAACCATTGATGAATCTTATTGTTTTCTTCAAGTGACAATATGTGGATAAAAATCTACACCTAAAAATCTATATCTGACCAAACCCCAAGTCACCCAAAAATTGGAATTGCAGTGACAGGGGGCAGGTTAGATAAAAAATGGAGCCTGTAGCTGCCATCTTCTGAACCTGGCCATCAGCCATCAAATCTTATTCCCTGTATCTTTTTGCAAGCTTCCCAGGAACCTCGTACAGGTCAGTGATTCTCACTGTGGAGCGTGAGCTGATTTCCATGCGGTGTAGTGTGAACAGATGACATGGATCCCTGTCAACTCGCACCTCCAGCAGGACTTCTCTGCCTTCCCGAGGGAGGCTGGAAATATTACGCCTGAATGGGAGAGATGTTCTGAGCTTCTCTTCGCTGAGGCAGTTGTGCGGAGCTGTGGCCGTTGGGTCGTGGTGTTGCCGGAACACCTGTGTCGTTTAACGATGGATGGTATCGCGCAAGTTTGCAGTGTCATTACCTCCATAGCTTTGAACTATGTCTTTGGGAAGCACCTGCATCATATTTGCATAGTTTCATAGTTTACATGGTGCATATTTGGGGAAAGATACCCTTGGTCATGGAAAATTGGACCAGCTCTTCACCCTCATAAGGATACTGGAGGGTTCATGGGAGTCTGCCCATCCAGTCCGCATGTGTTTTGCGGACTTGGAAAAGGCATACCACCATGTCTCTCTGGGAGGTGCTGTAGGGCAGCGATTCTCAACCCACGGGTTTGCGACCCGAGTTCTGAGAGGGTCGCAGAGTCAGAAATGTAAGCATTTTAAAACCAGGGAATCATGTTCACTACTATGTCCATTTAGTATTTCGTGGGAATGTTAAAGTATATTGTGCACATGGTTTGATACATTGTGCCCCTTCCTTAACAAAAATCCCTCCCGGGTTCTGTCAAACTTCTTCTCTTACGTCATGGAAATACTGGCCATAATGAGAAATGAATGCAAGTACCACGTTATCTGAAAATGAACTTGTATAAAAATAATATAATTTTTTTTTAATGTCTGAAAAGTGGTATCTTATTCAGGGCCTAGAGAGAGAAGGTACTATATGGTGCCAGATAGAGAATATTGTAAGGAGTGTTTTCACTTCCCATAAAATATTTGCCATATGATTACTTGGCTGAGCATGAGAGTCACGCCAGATGCGTGCGAGTTGGCGATCCTGGCAATGCGTGTGTTTGGTGTGTAGCCCTGAGTGTCGTGTACCCTGGCAGGCTTCCCTGGCAGTGCGTGTGTTTGGTGTGTAGCCCTGAGTGTCGTGTACCCTGGCAGTGCTGCTGCTAATATTAAACTGACCGTGGTTGTTGGTAAAGAAGTTTTTCCAAAAAGTAGGGGGGTGGTCATATTCAAGCCAATACGGTCGCCTAAATTTTCGCCATAGACGCCTAAATTTGGGCGCACGGTTTTCCAGATTTTGTGATATTTGACTGGTGAGAGTGTATAGGTGTGACACTGCAGAAGAGCAGGGCTTCGGGCTTCAGTGTGCTGGGCATCTGCAAAGATGCTGCCTAAACAGATTAAATGCCAGCATTAAGTATTAACGACCCCCTGGTCCTTAATCCCTAGTTACTTATGCGAGCACGCGTTTGGGGTAGGGGGGAGCTATTTCTGACATGGTACCTCAAGGGGTATCCATTTTGCCTCATACCTCCAGAATTGGGGGTCTCTGCTTGCTGTGTGTGGAGTTTGCATGATCTGAGTCTGGGCTTCTATGTGCCCTGCTGTGGGCTGGCATTCAAATTTGTAGTGAGGGGAAAAATGGAACTGTCATGTCAGACCCAAGACTCAGGAGCACAGCTTACAAAATATGTACATTAAAGTACCAGCATTGGTTAAGATTATTGTATCTTTACATAAATCACAAAATCCATTCAATTTTAGGCTTTTTATGGAGTTTATTCTATTCCACCAGATCGTTTTATTCTTATAAATTAAAGTGTATTGATGATGCAGCTTTTTTTTTTTTTTTTTTAAAAGTCAGGGGCCAGTTAAATCCTGCACACAGAATCTGAGAAGTAATCAATTATTGGAAAATTCGATACATTGCTGTCCCACATCGCTGGTGTTGATGGTGAAATTTGCCAGTGCTTATTGGTGGAATAACATACTGTTTATTTATTCTGCGGAAAACGAAAGATCGATCTGCTGGCCAGATTTAATAATGAGTTTTATAAACAAGTCGCGGGTTGTATAAATTTAAATACAAATCAAAGGCTGTGTCCCATTTTGATTGCTATCGATTCCACATTTTTCATACAGTTAAAGGGCAAAAATTTGCTCATCCTTTGTTTTGGTATGGCTTTGTAGTTTGTAATGAAATAACAAGTTTTTGCATCTCCTATGCTTGTTTAGCGTAAGGGTCACAGTAAAACACCCGAAAGTGACCAGGAGCTGCAGAAGTTCCCGGTCGAGACATGGCCCAGTGGTTCAGTGGCAGGAACTAGGCAGTTAATGTTGTTATGGAGCAAGATATTTGATTTTTTTTTTTCCCCCCAGCATAACACATCATTCATGTATTTCATTTGGTGTTGGTGTGAAATGTCACCACACTTTTTTGGTGTTTATTAGTCTGTTATTCCTAAGGAATAAAAAAGGAGGTCATATGCCCTAATAGCTAGTATTTCCCCCTTTAGCTGAAATGACCTCAATGACACATTTCCCATAACCATCTACCAGTGTCTGACATTGACTAGCAGAAAGTTTTCCCCACTCCTCAATGCAGAATTCTTTTAGTGGTATAATGCTTGAGACGTTTATGTGCAAAGCCTGTTTCAAATCATCTTACAGCATCTCAATAGGATTAAAGTCTGAGTTTAGACTTGGCCATTCCAGAACTATCCCTTTCTTTCTGTTGAGCCATTCCTTGGTGCATTTACTGGTTTTGGGTCACTGTCATGTTGCATGGTCCACCGCTTCAATTTTTGGACAGATGGTCTCACATTTTCCTCAAGCACCCTCCTGATAAAATGAAGAACTCCTATGGATTCTATAATGGTGAGCTGACCAGGCCCTCCTGCAGAAAAGCAGCCCCAAACCATGACATTTCCACCCCTACCTTCTGTTTGTCTGAGGCTCGTTTTCCTCAAATGCTCTCTTTGGTTTACAATAAACATGTCCCCTGTTACTGTGTCCAAATAAGTTTAGGTTCATCTTTCCAATGCACATTGCTCCGCAAGTCTTGGTCTTTTGTCTAGGTGTTCTTTGGAACTTCAGTCTTGCCGCCCTCCTTTTTTCACAGCAAGGATTTCCTGCTTGCACATCTCCCATAAGTCTCTTTCTGATTGTCGATGTATGTACTTAGACATCAACTGTGGCAAGAGCTTTTTGGAAACTTCGTTTAAGTACCTTGCATTTTGCTGTTGTGGCGAACTTGCTAATGTGGCCTGACCTGCCTTGGTGACGGTATTTAAAAAGTTTTCCACTTCTGAATTATTTTCTGAACAGTGGAATTGCCAACTTCAGATTCTTTTGGGATTTTTTTTTATATCCCTTCCTAGACTTGTTTGCATCTACAATCTTCTTTCTGAGCCATATAGAGCTGTTTGTGCTATGGTATGACAATCATTTTCCCTTTCCCCAGTGTTTCCCAGCTCAGTCCTCTGGGAACCCCGGGCAGTCCACATTTTTGCTTCCTCTCAGTTCCAGCGCACCTGTACCAGGTATTCGATGTTCCTGATTGGCTGGGGGCTGGGATGGAGCAAAAACGTGGACTATCATCTGGGATTCCCCGAGGACTGGATTAGGAAACACTGCCATGGCACACGGTGCACAACAAAATGTGTCCTGCATTGAACCCTTGCGTCACATCGCGGCATGGCAGGGGCAGCTAATTCAGCGCTTAGGGAGCAGTGCTTGAGGGGTGGTACCTTGCTCAGGGTACTTCAGTGGTACTCTGTTAGTTGGATTAAACCCAGCAATCTTTTAATCACAAGTGCACATCCCTAACCGCTAAGCCGCTAAACCACTCAACTTGGAGAAACCGCTCAGTTTAAGCAAACCAAACTGAATGTCTGAGGTTTAAATAAGACTGGCTCCACCGAAGTACTGTAACGATGTCCTGATTGTTTGCACCTGCGTCAAATTCTAGGCATTTTTAAGTAGTAATGCATATGTGGTTGTCATTTTTCCCTCGCAAGAAATTACATAAAATTATTTTTAAAAGATATTTATTCAATATCAGAACCCAGTCATTTCTGTAATTCCGTATCTGTTTGACTGCTATTGAATTTCAGACATTTTGTGGTGTGGCAGTAGAAAATGCATTTTGGTGCCCTAAAAGATGAAATGTCAAAGCTGAGCCAATGAGGTAGTTTTATCCGAATGATCAGACAAAATGCAAAGAAAGTGATTGACCAATATTTGCATATATTCACAGGTTCACTGGAAGCAGCACAATGTCTGATGGCGACTATGATTATCTAATTAAGCTCCTCGCTCTGGGAGATTCTGGTGTTGGTAAGACGACCTTCCTGTACAGATACACAGACAACAAGTTTAACCCAAAGTTCATCACGACAGTTGGAATAGACTTCAGGGAAAAAAGGGTGGTGAGTGCTCTTTAATTTCTCCTTGTAAATACTACACTGTTGTGTAGGACAACTAAAAATGCTAAATGTATATTGATTACCATTTGCATTATATGTCCAGAAGGTGTCGCTGTAAAATGGAAAAGTATTGTTTTCTTATTCAGATCATTTTTGTTCTCAAAAGCTGTCTATATTTGTACTTTTAGTTTTGATTTAAAATGGTTCCCAAGGTTTACTTTTTTCTCTGCCAAAAGCATTCTTTACCGGGGTCCTTACTTCCCAGGTTAATTTTTTGTATTTTAATGTTTCTATTTTGAACCGTGGTGCGTACGTCATGTAGCCATAGGTAAAATGCCATTGTATGTTGTAGCATTGCTGGAACTGCCCAAGCTCACCATAGCAAAGGCCCCCAGGCCGTTATTACTCATTCAGCAGCTTCGCAGCATTTCCCAGCTTCACAGTTCCATCTTGTCATCGTTTACTCCACTCCAGCTAATGCTTGCCATTGCACACGGTGACCCGTTTCGGTCACGGAAGCTCATTTCATGAAACTCCTGACGAGCCGCTGCTGCCCTGACGTGGCTTCCAGGTGCAGTCTGGAACGTGTTTCAGCACCTGGCCGTCTCTCGAGCAGGATGGCTCCAGCAGCCCGCAGATTCGCCAAACTAACTTGTTGAAAGGGTGGCGTCCTTTGATGGCGCCATGTTGAAAGTTACTGACTAGGATTCTGCTGCCATGGGCCAGCTGTCTGTGGAGAGCATGGCTGTGTGCTTGATTTTATACACCTGTTAGTGGTGGACGCAGCTGAGACACTCTACCCATTAGTTAGATGCTAACCCGTTTACTACCCATTCTATCACTTAATACTTGCGCTGGATAGAGTTTGGGAAGATTTAAATGGTTTTATTTATCTATAATTAATATTATCATAACGTTTTTGGTCCAGTTAATTTATGATATATCATATTATGAACAACAAACAAAAATCAGCGGTAATGTGTACGGAACATGCATTTATTGCAGGCGACGACCCATCACTATCACTAAAATTTACTGAGTGAGTCTGAGCGTGCACACTCCGCTATGCAGTATGATATAGAGTATAAGGTAAAGTGATCATGGTGTCCCATCTATGGATGACCTTGGGGCCCTGTGCTCTTTGTGAAAGGCTCCACTTAACTGGCTTAATGTTCTGGGTTAATGCTAGAAATATTGATACTGGTGCATAAATTTGTTCACTATCCATGATGTCATTGTCAAAATATTGAAAAGTACCAGTTTAGTGTGGAACCTCTAATTTCAAGATATGATATAGTTTGCGCCTGTTGTATCTGTTATTGCATATGCATATATATCCATGGTTGGCTATACTAGTTTTATTTAGAAGCAACAAATAGTGTCCTCAGTGGTTCAAAATTCTTTGTTTTGCCCACCTGTTTTAGGTTTACACTGCAACAAGTCCCTGTGGAACAACAGGGAAGACCTTTAAAGTGCACCTACAGCTCTGGGACACCGCAGGACAAGAGAGGTATATGCTACTCTGCTGTCTCTGAGGTCATCAATGATATGGAGTTCACCACTTTTTCTCCCCACAGGTCATACATTGCTGTGGTAATTGTGTGGTCACTTTGGCTGTTATCCTATAGTTTTTACTAGTTTTGTAGATTATTGGTAGACTGAATAAATGCTCATGTTTGTAGTAAATTGGTCCAATCTGCAGTGGTCTTGCCTTAGATTTTCTACTTGAATTATTTTTTTCCCCTCTTTGCCATACTGCAAGTCTTTTTTCCAGTTATTCACATCCACCAGTTTTGTCTGTTGCTTCAGTCCATGTATCTTAAATAAAACTCGTTCCCTGGGCCCAGCCCTGTGTCATGTTTTTTGTTTGTCATGCAAATATCTCAAGAAGCAAGTCCCAACCCAAAGAGCTCTGCCACGTTCTGAGCAAGACTCAGCATTTTACATATTCTCAGATACGCTTCCTCATTGTCACCCCATCACGTCACATTCATCTGTAAATAAATTCATCTCTGCATTTTTTTCCCTCATTAAGACTTCTTTATATTCTTTTCTTCGTGCCATTTCATCGGACTACTTAAATTGGGAGCACGGCATTGACCAATATATAGGTATATACTTTGTGATAGTACAGGTATCCCTCTGCTTTGTGAACGCTTGTTTACACCTCTGTTTTTACAAACGACCTGCATTAACACCTGTTTTCTCTCACTGAAGATTTTTGCTTTTACGAAAACAAACAAAAGGAGAAAGGTTGGGAAAATAGCCTGCCGATTGTGAGTGAGCAAATTATACGGTCATGTGTTGGATAATGATATTTTAGTCAACAACGGACTGCATGTATGACTGTTCCATATAACAATATTGGAGCTGAAATTCCTATCGCCGAACAATGTTGTAGCTGCACAATGCATTACTCGCATGCTTGTGGTGATGTTGGCGTAAACAAACCAACTGCGCTCCCAGTCATAAAAAAAATTTCCCATACAATTATGTACAGTACATACTACGTAAGCCAGTAAAAGTTACTATTATGTATTTAGTGTACTCTACTTTTTTATTATTTAAGCTATACCATGTAGCCTAGGTGTGTTATATACCATCTCTTTGTGCAAGTACACTTGATGATTTTCACCAAATGAGTCATTTCTCAAACGTATCCCCATTAAGTGACACATGACTACACTTGCATTTTATTAGTATTGTCATCCACTTGTATTGTACTTGGATCCATTGTTATGTTGCAATTCTTGCATTTTATTACTGAAGCATTTCTCACAATGTGTTCCTGTCACTGAGCGACATATGCCTCGATTGTGGTAAGTGGAACTACAGTGTACACACAAAAATGTATATCTATGAAGTGTATCAAGTTTATGTAGGCTGTGTATCATATCATTCCTGCTTTTACCTTATGTAAGTGTTATTTTAGGTTTTATGTATTAATGATATGGTAGACTGATATTTCACTCTGGGGGGGAACAACTCAATTTTTCCCCATATAAATGAATAGTAATTCTTTCTTCGTTTTATGCCATTTTTACTTTTATCAAAGAATGTTCTATTGAATGCCTTAGTAAAGGAAGACCTTCTGCTTATGCCTGTTTGATCTAAATGAATATCCTACTGGGCCACTGGCAACCATAGTGGGTGGCTGGCGTCAGTGGATCTGTATGGAATGGCATTTGTTTGTACGGAGAACATAAAAGCATGCAAAGTGTCATTTCGATGTGGTTTTTCATTCTCCCGGTAAATCATTAGCTTTTTTAAAAAAAAAAAACACTGGTATCACTCGTCTGATGCACAGATTTCCTTGTCGTTTAGAGTCCAAGAAAAACCAAAAAAAATCGCTTGGTGTGGCTCACATGCGAGACCATCCTGTGGTCTGCGCAGATCCCGATGCCCCTGCTGTAAAAATGGTTCTGTCCTTCGGATGAGATGTAACATCAAGGTCATGAATGATCCCTGGGCATCTTCAGAAAGAGTAGGGGTGGTACCCTGATGTTCTGGCTAAAGTCTGACACTGTGGCCCTTTCATATCTGGCCCCCAAATCGTCCCCTATACCTAACTGGTGAATTCTCTCCTGCCCCTTCACCACCTTAGCTGCTGTCTGGTAAGTGCACTGCACTGGTGCAGAATGGCTGCTGTGGCATCATCCTGGTGGGGGCTGCTCAGTGATGGTGGTTTATCTGGCCCGTTGCTTCTATGAAGTATTTGTATGCCTTGAAAAGCGCTGTATAATTAACATTTGTTCATTCATTAATTTTCATGTACCTTGAGTAGTCGATTTTACAAAGTTTGGTTTTATTTCCTTTGATTTTCTTGATAATATAACAACTGCCCCAAGGAAATCCATGTCTAGAAGGAAGAGTCCTCTCCCTAAAACAGATGCTGTTAGATGACTTTCTATGCAGGTGGAACAGTTTTATGTCACGATATAGCACCTAATTTCTCCAGTCCTTTATACTATCTAAGACGAACCCAAACTGTAGTGTTCTGAGCTATGAATATGTTAATATTTCCTGGGGAGAATTTGTAGGAATCTGTAATGTCATCAGATTAGGATCTTTTCCAAACTTTGCAGAGGCATTGTATGGGTGATAAACCGGAACAGAGAGAATTTTGGGACTGAACGCCCCAAAAGCGAAGCAGTGATAAAGTTTTGTCACCTGATACCATATATATAATTTTTTTTTTCTTCTTGCACCATTATCAGTTATGTAATTGTCATGTACAGAAAATAAAATTTTCTTGCAAAGTTGCAATTAATTTGCGCTTTTTGCATACTTTTTTTTTAATACCTCTCAGCTTTTATCCAAAGTACAATCCACATTATTTCAAAGCTTTTATTTACCAATCTTTTGATTCTTGTATTACTTACTTTTCAGTAGTTTGTGTTGTATTTATATGATGAAACCAATATAAAATAATTAAAATGCATACAGTCATTCAAACTTCAACACTTTTCAATATGTATTGATTTGTACGTAGGATGTTATGGTGGGTCAGTGGGTGGCGCTGTTGCCTGACACCCCAAATTTGGGGATCTGAATCCCATCACTGTTCTATGTGTGTGGAGTTTACATGTTCTTTCCATGTTCTGTGGATGTTTTCCAGCAGACGTTGCTTACGCTTCTACAATTGCCCCTAGTGTGTGTGCGAGACCTGTGATGGACTAGCATCTCGCCCAGGATATACCCCAGGCTTGTGCCCTGTGCTGCTTGGGATGGGTTCCAGATGATCCCGAGCAGGAGAGCACTTACTCTTGCTCTGTGGATGGGGTTTGCATGTTCTCATCCTGCATTATGTGAAATTTCTCCTCTGCTTTACTTCCAAGGTTTCAAGAGGAATATTTAGGTAAATTTGTGCCTCTAAATTACCTCAAGTGTGTGACTGTGTATTTGCTATTACCCTGGTTTGTGCCCTACGCTGCGGGGTACAGGCTCATCTTGTCATTCTGCAGAGGTAGTACACATTCCTAAGTGTCATAGATGTGTTTCATACAACCCAGTGTTTCCCAATCCAGTCCATGTTTTTTCTGCCACCGAGCTTCCTGCCAGACAGTCTACATTTTTTCTGCCTTTGAACATCGTATTAATTTAGGAACAGCACTGTCTCAAATTGTCGACAGAGTACATATGGAATTCTGTGGTTGATGTATGTGTATCTTCCTTCTTCAAAGTGAGTGACAGAGTGTCAGCCTAAAATTGAAGCAGCGCCACGCAGCAATAATAATAATAAAAAAAAAAGGCGGTTTCAGACACTTAATTCCATTAGCATGGTAACTCAAAGTATTTGACAGATCTTTTTCAAGTTTTCCATGTTGTAAGAGTGAAGATCTGGATTAGGGCTGTCGCATATCAATAACCGGGTAATCTACACATTAATCTGATGATTCATTGAGTAATTGTTCATAATATAATACAACATAAAATATATATATATATATATCGCAGTCCTTGCAATGGGACAGTTGCATGTGCATGACATACTGTGCTGATATTAACATCGTACAAGCCTAGCAGTACAGTGGAGCTATATATATATATATATGAGAGAGAGAGCTAGATATATATATATATATCGGCATGCAATCTCCAAAACAAACACATCATTTTCTTCCTTTCTGTTGAACTGTTTCACAATCTGTGTGGTGATTTTGTGAGAAATTAAACAAAAAAATTAGTAAAGAGGACAAAAGTGAACAAGAACCGGTCACAAGAAAACATTTGTATTCCAGTGTATAGAAATATATTGTGTATTTATAGTAATAATGAGCAAAAGCAAGTGATTCGTTGGCTCTACTTTGTGTCTGTTGGCAGAACTTAACTTGTCAACACCAGTAATTTATTTCACAGATTATGTCGTTAAAGGTACGATAAGTTAAAGGTATATAGTTATTTTTTAACTTCTAAATATTGCAATGTGACCTTTTTCTTTAGCCCTACTCAAAACTCAATACATTAACAATAAATAATTAATGTTAATTGGTTATTATGCCCCATATTGTGTGCGCCTGAAATAATGTGGCTAATCTTCATTTTAGCAGTGATTATTTTGACGTACAGGAATCATAATAAGCAAGATAATTAAACGTGATGACAAAGTCAGGCTAGGCTACTCCAAGAGGCCAAATGGCACGTACAGTATCTATGGCTAGCCTCTCATTACTGGATGAGTCCATCAAATCTGATTGTCTTCTTTTAAGATATATTTGCATTGCAGTCATGCTGTGCTGATATTTAAGTTCTGCTTTGCAGTACTGACAGATGACTGCATTCTCATTTACTTTTAATGTGAAGTGCTTCTGCACAAATGATGCTTTCACTCTATCTGGACACTCATCCTGCATGCAAAATTTTGAATTGATGCTTTTTAATAATTGAGTAATCAAGTTTAATCGAGAAATCATGACTGTTCTAATCTGGACCGGTTCAAATTTTGAGAAAAATGGCACAAAAATTGAAGCAATGTCACTATTAACAGCAAAGAGATGGCTGAATGAAATAACAGGCTTAACCTTGAGAATCAGAGAACTCCGTTTGTAGTTATTACTCTGTTTGATCTTTGGTAGATCTTATATGAATAACTGGAACTGCAATGACAGGGAGCAGCTGAGAGCAAAAATGGAATTTGCAGTCAGCATCATGTGAAAGCAGCCACCTTCCATCTAAATTTATTTCGTGGATCTTTCTATGAACTTCCCAGGAACATTGTAGGTCATGAGATCATTTTCCGAATGTTCTAATTTTATCCATAGCAGCTCCAAAATTTATTTTGGGAGATTTTTATTGTCACTTTAAGACATGGGTAAAGTGCGTAAGAGAGGCATGTAATAATATTTTCTTTTGACTGCGCTATTTTAATTCACTGAAATTCATCACTGAAAGTACTCCTGGGTCACCAGATAAATGGCTTTGCCGTGCACTCGGAGACCAAGCTTTGTTCTCAACTTTGTATATATCGTTTAGTCAACGGTATTCCTTGTGACTAAGGAACTTGTAAACTCTAGTTGAAAGAGTCAAGAGTTGACCATTCTTTGATTTGTGAATACTGGTCTTGTTCATTTTAGTTTAATCCCTTGTAAATACTTATATGAACATTTTATTGTTCCTTTTTTGATATTCATCCTGTGTATTGCATGATTGCCCCATATTGGAAAAATAAAATGTTTTTGTTCTAATATGCGATGTGATTTGACTAGTGTATTCTGAGCAGCTAAACTGAAATATGTTTCAGTAGTGCATTGATAGCTGTCATGTAGCTCAGCGGAGAGAGCCTTGTGCTAACGATATGGAGCTTGGGGGTTCAAATCTCATAATGCATCCAAAGGCTGGACTAAGTGGCAGGGCTGTATAATGCTGATGTTTCTGACAGCACCACGTCTAACTAGTTGGCTTTCACATTTCCAGTTGATTCTTCCAGTACATCTAGAAATTGTATAGGTTGGGGAGTGTGGAAGGAATAAGGATTACATGTGCAGAGTGGACGATGGGGCTGTCCGGGGAATACATGGCTGCTGGTCATACAGCCCCCTTTGTTATAGGAAATGATTTGTGATAAATTAATTTGACGTCATTACTGAATCAGCTGTGTTTTGTCTGCTTGAAACAAATAGAGAACCATTTTAAGAATGATACCTTAATAAATTACTGCACTGAGCATTCTCACCCTGATTAAATTAATAAATGGCTTAGTAGATGGATTTTTTTAGTACAGACCTGAAAACGTGTATTGGAAACAGCTGAAGTGATGTAAATACAGTTTTTAATGACACACTTTTGGGCAATTTTGTGACTTGTTTTCCAGATTCAGGAGTCTCACAACTGCGTTCTTCAGGGATGCAATGGGCTTCCTGCTCATGTTTGATCTCACCAGCCAACAGAGCTTTCTGAATGTCAGGAACTGGATGAGTAAGTTGGCAACACCCAATGTCTTGGTGCCGATTATTTTAATTTGGTACTTTTTCAGGTAAAAAAAATGATTGTCATGAATGATTATTAAATGATTAATAGTCTCCCATATCCAGAAGTGTATTGGAGGGTAAATGGATATAAAGATTGTACACCCTCCCCCCCCCCCTCTAATTACAAAACACCGTTTACTCACCTTTATTATAATCCTTGACTCACTTGTCAGGTTAAAAATTGAGTCAAAAATCTATCACATTGTTCGGTACATTAATGTACAACAGCGCACCACACAGACCCTTACAGCATATTGGCACTTGCTGACCCCTGCCCCTTAACAATGCAGCCAATGCTTAGGAGCAAACAAATTAATGACGGGTCCTGCAGCATGCATGCAGAGTAATGGATGTTAGACAACGTTTGGCAAGAATCGCGAACCATCCCAAAAAAAACCACGGCTTCAGAGTGAAAATGGTAAACCAACGGTTTACCATTATTTTTCGGTTAACAAGCTTGCATTAGTTGTCATCTAGCAATGTAGCCTGCAAATTGATGTCGCTTGCAATAAAGTTAGCTGGCTAATAGACGTAACATTAAAATGGGCAACCTATCCGAATCAGTGCAAATATATTTCCATTTGTGCTAGCTGGACATGAACTTATCCATTTCCACACTGAATGCAGTTTGTGTACAGAGAAGGAGGCAGACAAATGGGGACAGAGACAGGAGGGCTTGGAGACTGCAGTGAAGACAGCGAGAAATGTTCATGGCGGAACATACAACATGCTAGCCTACATGACAAAATTTAAATGTAACCTTAAAACAGAATGTGGTTTAGCCATATCCAAAATATCACAATCTTAGCCCAATTATAGAAGGAGCAATTATTGTATAAAGCAGTGTGATGAGATAGTTAACGTCGCATTCATTGCAATGTTGAGGGACCAGCGTCCTCTAGTGGGACCTTTGCTCACAGCCCAACACCTTGTAGCTCAATTGACATCCATCAGAGAACACCAGAATTGGCAGGTATGCCTTTGGCGGCCTAGTCTCTTCAGAGATAAGACCAGATTCACACTGAGCACATGGGTAGATGTGAAAGAGTCTGGAGACTTAAATCTCCTTTTGTGAAATTTAAGACTATTTACCTTCTGCCACATTGCCAAGTAAATGAGAAGGTAAATTTCAATCATTTTTTAAATCTAGTAATTGTGTGTCACTGAGCTTTGCACTCAGTGGTACAGAAACACATTGCTTTGCTCATAAATTCGGTAATTAAACTAGCCACCCACGTCTCATCGGGCCATTTATAGATATAGGCAAATTTACTGGTACCTTTACAAAAAATAAATAAATCACTGAACTAAGTTGAAACTAATGAAAGTATCCAACATTCTTTACTTCACATTTAAAAGAACAGCTGTTCTGCTTTCCATTTAACATAATAAAACAAAAATATTTGAACCTGTTTCATAGCACAGCCTTTACAGGCAGTAACTTCAACCAAGCAATTTCTGTAGCTCTGAAATGAGATTCCTACACTTCTCACCTGGTAGTTCTGCCCACTTTTCAAAGCAAACTGTTCCACTTCAGGCTTGATAGGTGCTCCTTCTCCTGGCTGAGGTTCAGCGTTTTCCACAGATCTTCAGTGGGTTTCAGATCGAAACTGATAGCAGACCGCAGTTTTTCCTGGTTGGTAGTATGAGAGACACCCAAAGGCACTGAGCCTTTGTTCTTATAGTGCTGTCTCTAGAAGGTATGTTTACAAGAATCTACAGAGGCTGTACCAAAGTCTGTTCACTCATAGTGGCCAGCAGCCTGTTTCATTTGCATTATAAAGTGCTCTATTGAGCCTCAAATCACTGCCTCCAAGCTGGCTTCAGTAAACCTTGCTTTTATCATTTTGTTGAATTGTTTTGCTGTTACTTGATGTAGCGTTGTTTCAGATCTACCACTATATTTCTTAAGGGACAGTTTTTTAAAGTAAGTGCCAGAGTTTTCCTTTGAAGGGTTCAATGAATAATTTTCAGCTTCCCCATTTCCTCAAACTAGATTTCTTGTTTCCCCTTGACAAATCAACAGTGACGTGACAAATGCATGTTTTTTGGAATAAAATTCCTGTGTGTGTGTGTGTGTGTGTGTGTGTGTGTGTGTGTGTGTGTGTGTGTGTGTGTGAGACTTGCTCCTTTCCTCTAGGGACTCTAGGTTTATTCCCGTAGTTCAAAGACTCGTAGCTGGACTGACTGGCATCTTTAAATGCTTGTAATGGATGACTGTGTGCAGGAGTGCTGTAAATCGAGTAAATTCAGGAGACCCAATCATGGGTATGATCCCCAGAAGATACCGGCGCTGGGGTGGGGTCCAGTATTTCTCTATTTTTCCAGTTACTGTGAAACTTCACATTTGTCTTGCTAAAATAGAGAATTATCTATCCTGTTCACGCCTACTTTGATGGGTAGGCGTCCCACTGACACGAATGTCGTCGTTAAGTTGTGTAGTACAAACTACAGATGTCAAACTGTAGTTAAATGCTTAGTTCCAGGTGACTACAGCGTCAATGGTGGAAAATGCAGTCAAAGGAAGGTAGTCACCATACAAGTAAGGTGAAAATATTAAATAATCTTGTTGTACAAGCATCTTTAATGTGAAGTGCTTTGAAAATGTAATTGTAAGACTACTTTTTATGTACTCCTCATTTCATGGGTGTGGTATGATTGGAGAGGATGTTGTTTACCTACCTTGTTTGTGCTATATGGTAGAATTCCTCACACAGATAAATGTATATTTAGGACTGTATGATTATGACATCGCGTCAAGTGATATTGCGATATTTATAAAACCAAAAAAAGATTAAATTGCCCAAAATAAACTATTTCCAAATAGTACTTATCTAACAATAAAGTGTCTAAAAAGTTGGTGGTCTTGCTGCAAGTTGTGAAATGTAATATGCTTATTAAGCGTGCATACATTGCGATTATTATTCAGGTCTTATGTACATAAAGTATGAAATAGGAAAAATATGGGGAACGTGAATAAAGTACAGGCAAATTAACGGCTACAAATAATTAATCACTTCATATAAGTATCATATTATTATTATGGCGCTATAGATTTTTCTGAGTTTTTAATATTATTATTGCTGTTGTATGACTGACAATAAATTAATAATGTGATATTGGCACAATTGTAGTATTTGTAAATAATATTACAAAGCTTGTGGGTTTTTACAAGGGACCAGCTGTGAATGTCAGGCCAATCACCTTTGGAGCCATTGTACGTCAAACTGCAGTGGTTTGAACGAACATGGTTCAAACCATGGAGGTACTAACAAAGTACAATGGTTTTGGGAAACAGTCATACTTAGGACGTTAGCTAGTCTGAACTGGCATAGCATTTACGCTGCAGCGTACCAACTTCCGTCGTCGTATGGGAAATGCACCCAGGTGGGGGCTATACAGTGCTGGTAGATGAATTTGGCTACCTGTTGGTTCTATGAAGTGCTTTATGAGTGTAACGTTCATTCGTCTTGTGTGATTTCGTTGCAGGCCAGCTCCAAGCGAATGCATACTGTGAAAATCCAGACATAGTATTAGTAGGAAATAAGGCAGACCTGGCTGATCAGAGAGAGGTGCAGGAGAAGCAGGCTAAAGAGCTAGCAGATAAATACGGGTAAGTGCAAGGTGATGCCATTCTTCGTAAGTTTTTCGGTGAAGAGTAACGGCGGCTAATATATAAAGACTGTACCGAAGCTCTATGTTTTATGCAGACATGACTCTTAAGGTGTGATCTGATCTTCACTACAGTGGCATGATAAACAACAAATAAAGTCAATCTTATTGAACAAAAAATACATACGACATATTACATCGTCATATCTACTGAACGAATCGTTAAAACATTAAAAGCTGTAGCAGTTAGAGTACAATTAGTTTATGGGTAGGTTTCACCTGCATTGCTGGTTTTAAAAAAAATAAAAAAATAAATAAATAAATTTGGTTTGGTTACCTGCTTTACACAACATAATACTGTTTAGCTGCAATGTGGCCTGATCAATTGGAGTAGCTCGGACTAACAGTTGTTGAAGCTGACAAGATGGGACAGGACTTATAAACATTTTAAAATGTACCCCTCACTTAAAAAGTGACATTTAAATTCCTGCTAATTACTGCAAAACCGGATGGAACTGTCAAAAGTCATTCACTGATCCAAAATAGCAAATCTTAGTAGCAAATCAGTTGCTGTCAGTACGATTTTCACGCAGAAATAAAAATGACTCTTGTATCTGTGTAAATAGCTGGTCTGTTTAAACTGACATTTCAGAGAAGACGTTTGTGCATGTTTTGTATAGGATCCCTTACTTTGAGACGAGTGCGGCGACAGGTTCCGAGGTGGATAAAGCCGTCATTACTCTCCTGGATCTGGTGATGAAGCGCATGGAACAGTGTGTGGACAAGCCAGCTCAGGAGACAAACAGTGGGGAAGGAATCAGCAAACTGGAAGCAATATCACCCAATGAGAAGAAGTGTGCTTGTTAGCTTTTAACTCCATATTGGTTCGCCGGGTTTCCCATTTCTGTACAGGCACCACAGCAGATGTATAGTTTGATTAGACACAAACACACATTCAGGCATGACGACAGGCTACTTCAACCAATAGTCCATTAGGATCTTTGATTATTGCTATATACAGTTGACCCTTCACATCGCAGGTGTCTGGGATGCAGGCCCCCCACTATTTAAGAGAAAAAAAAAACGTTAAATTTTTTGGTCCCTTGGTCTCCTAGAGAGGTGCGCATTCGTGTGGTGAAACGAAGATGACTGCGAGATGTCACGTGAAAGGCTGCTGTAAACGCACCTGGCATTCTGCAAACCAACACTGTGCACGTATTCGATGCTTTTATGAGTCACTATACATTCTGATTGTCATCTGTAACTCGTTAAACACCAAAAAACGCCACAATTTTTTTTTTACGCCGACCGTGCTGTCGACGCCGTAATGGCCTAAGTTGCGATGCAGAAGGGTCAACAGTATAGATGCACGTCCTTTGCGCCTGGCTTTTTGAATGGTTATGAATTTTGATCATAATATGGAAAAGTGGAAAGTACTGAAGATAATCACAAAGATATCTGGAAGGTTTGTCTGACACATGCAGTTAGTTGTTACTAAAATGTACCCTGTTCACCCTATCCAATTATCCGAGCTCGCTAGTATAGCAACAAATAATTATCAATGGCTTTATGTTCTTTGTCTTTTTAAAAAGTTCAAGCAGAAACCCCATAGAGCTTTTCTCAGACGTCATAGATTTGGCAGTAGTTCGCTTTTGTGTATTTAAAGTTGTTTAGAAAGGGTTACAATTATTTGTATTCAACTCACTTTCTATTCCATGCTTTAAGTCTGCCAGTAATATAAAAAATTACCGAAACATTCTCAATAAGACATGTTCACATCCGAGTTCTAATTCTTATTCAAACTTCATTTGTCACATACCAATCGTACAGTGTATGACTTGCAGTGAAATGTTATCGCTCACTCTCGTTAACACTGGGATACTTCCATAGACTAGACAGGACTAGACAAGGTTGGATTGAAAAAAAATTACACAAGAGTGTAACAGTTGAGGGGGGGATTGGTGGTGGATACAGATGTCATAAAGTACAGATGTGCAGTTATAGTAGTATGTGCAAATAGCACAGTAGTGCAACAGCGAGCAGAGGTAGTTTTATAAGTAATAGGTAGCTTTGTAATGGGGGAGGGGTTAGCAGCCAAGTCCAGTGCTAGTGTTGCCCTGGATAAGGATCCGAATGGCAGTGGGAAGAAGCTCCTCATTCTCTTTGTATTGCCCTTCAGGCAGCAGGAGCCGCTTGTTTGGGTGGCTGACGTCTTTCACTGTGTTCCTGGCCTGGGCTGCCAACTTTGATCTGCTGGCTTGACTGAGATTTTCAACTTGAGACAAGTCTGCACACACTTTTACGTGTAAGAGTTTCATTCCCTTGTAAATAGTCTGTAGGGTTTGCATACTGCCTCAACGCTTTTGATGTAGTTAATTTCAGGTTTATAATGGAATAATGTGGATTTGTGTGACCGTGAGAGTGTGGCACGCCCAATGTTTATGGGTTGGCAAACCCTGTCATATTTAACTGGAGATGTGGCACAGCTTTTTGTTTTCCAATTGCTAAATATTTTCGGAAATATTTCCTGTTAATTTGCAAATGAATGTAACTGTTGATTTTTTTCAATATCAAGTGACAGCACAAATAGTAAAATGCATAAAAATAAAAAAACACATTTCATACTTTAATGCACAATCTAACACAGTTTTTCTGAATTGCTAATACACCAAACCTCATTACTGGCACAAAACTGCCAATTGCCGAAACTCATTTATTGAATTAGTCACTTCTTTCATGAAACATTAAACATTGCTCACCTAGTTAGACACAATATGCAGGTCTGAGTCACCCTTTTTGAGAACACATCATTCATCAAAACACATTTTGCAATATGGTGAATATTGATCGAAATGGAAAACGCAGGTCTCAAAAGTGAAGCACAGGCTGCACACAGCAATCATCATTTAAACACAATGACTCACAACTCTTCACATACATTTCTAAACGGGTATAGAAGCCAAACAGTGACTAGAACATACAATACATGCTGGATGGGAGTGCAGGTGCCATAGGCTAATTGAATTTCGACGTCAAGGTACAAATGTGTCACACAGGGGATTCTTCTCGCATCGCTCAGCAAGGGAGAACATTTCCTGTGATGCAAAGTTCTCTGTCCTTTCCCAGCCATTAGACATGGTGATGAGGCAGAATGAATATTCTTCCTTGATTCTGGCTTGGCAGTTTCTGTGATTTGCCGCCCATCTGAATTGTTCACTTTGCTCTTTACAGTAACCTTTTACATATCTGTTTAGTATAATAGCATGCAAATTTTTTCGTAGACAGCAGTTTTTTTACTAAATTTTTTGGTTTCCAATTTTTTGGCACAACATGCAAGAGACCACATCCAGAGTAAACATTTCTCTACATGCCAGCAACAGTTTTAACTTGAGGCGTTTTCAGTATTTTGCTATAGTGTGTAATGACTGTCGTGTTTATGTACCGACTGGCTCGATGTGTGATCTGAAAGCAGTGTTTGCTTTTGAGCAAAGATTGATTGATTGTTTTGAGTTGTAGGTTTTGTGCATGTAGCTCGATTTATTTATTTTTTTAATGGTTTTTATGTGGTTAGTGTATTGAGAAAAGAGGAGATTTTAGGAAATGCGTTTTAGCAATTCAGAAAAACTGTAATATAAAGAAATTGTGTTTAAACCCATTATTCTATTGAGTAGGACATTTAAAAATCAAAAAGTCTATTGTGGATACTGTAAAATCGATTCTAAAGCTTTGGAATATGGGTTTTCTTACTGTATAAAACCATGTATCATAACCAAAATTGGAAACAGCCTTTTCTGTATGCTGTATATCTTACTTACCCTGTAACTATTATTTTAATTATAGCAATATTATTTGCCCAGATTTTTTTTTTTACATTTATGGCATTTTTTTCTGAGTTTTACTTACTTTATAATTACAGCATCACTATCCAAAGATTCACTGTGGCCTCACGCCTCCAAGGTTGTGGATTTTATGCATGTACTTGGCACTGTATGCTACCATTCAAAAGTTTGAGGTCACTAAAAATTTCTTTGTCTTCCATGAAAACATGCATGAAATGAGTTTGAATAGGAAACATAGTTCAATAAATAGGAAATAGTCATTGACAAAGTTAGAAATAATCATTTTTTTAATTAAAATAATTGTCCTCTATTTTCAGCAATTACAGCCTTGTAGACCTTGGGCATTCTAGATGTCACTTTGTTGAGGTAATCTGATGAGATTTCACCCTGTGTTTCCTGAAGCATCTCCCACAGGTTGGATTGGCTTGATGGGCACTTCTTACGTACCATTCTGGGATAACGTCTCAATAGAGGTGAGATCCGATGACTGTGCTGGTCACTCCATTATTCACAGAATACCAGCTGACTGCTTCTTCCCTAAATAGTTCTTGCATAGTTTGGAGCTGTGTTTGGGTTGTTGTCTTGTTGTAGGATGAAATTAGCTCCGGTCAAGCTCCGTCCACTGGGTTTGGCATGACATTGCAAAACGGAGCGATATCCTTTTTTCCCCTTTTACCCTGTACAAATCTCCCACTGTACCATCACCAAAGTAGCCCCAGACCATCACATTGTCTCCACCATACTTGACAGATCACTCCATTACTCCTCCAGCATTTCTTCATTTGATCTGCATCTCTCAAACATTTTTGATCCAAACACCTCAAACTTAGATATATATCTCTCCATAGCACTCTAATCTTATTCTGTCCAGTGTCTGTATTTATTTCCCATCCCGTCTTTTCTTTTTATTTTATTACTGCTTTTTCTTTGCAGTTCTGCCCAGAAGGCCAGCATCCCGGAGTTGCCTCTTCACTGTTGACGTTGACACTGGTCTTTTGCAGGTACTATTTAATGATCCTGCCAGTTGAAGACCCATGAGGCGTGTGCTTCTCAAACCACACACTCTAACATATTTATCCTCTTCCTCAGTTGTGCACCAGGGCTTCCCTCTCCTCTGTCTGTTGTGGTTAGAGCCAGTTTGCGTTGCTCTGTGAAGGGAGTAGTACTCAGCATTGTACGAGATCTTCAGTTTCCTGGCAATTTATAACACCACAATTGCTGATGCTCCAGATACTCAACTATTCCAAAGACGGCCAGTTTTATTGCTTCCTTAATCAGCACAATTTTTATCTGTGGCAACATAATTGCAAAAGGGTTTTCTAATGATCAATTAACCTTTTAGCGAAAACAACATTCCATTGGACCACAGGGCTAATTGTTGCTGATAACGGGCCTCTGTACACCTATGTAGAGATTCAGTTAAAAATACAATAGTCATTTACAACATTAACAATGTCTACACAGTATTTCTGATCAATCTGATGGTTTTTTTAATGGACAAATAAACTTGATTTTTTTTTTCGAAAGCAAGGAAATTTCTAAGTGACCCCAAACTATTGAACAGTAGTGTGCATGCAGTTTGAGTGAAACGCCAAGTCCAAGGTCATGTTGGTAGATGTTTCTTAGCTGCCCTTTGCTCCCGACCTGTAAGGGAATTCTTCCGGAATATCTGCCAACTTGTGCCATGTGCTTTCTCTCTTAGCTCTTGCTAAGCTGTTGTAGAAAATGGAACGGAATTCAGCTGACAGCATGGTTTGCATTTACTTAATTATTCTTAAGAACCACAGTCATCAAAGTTGTGTAACCTTATATAAATATTATAAATGTTATTCTTATGCAGATTACACCACTTTCGTTTATTTGTTACTGTTATTAAGCACTTTAAAAATCAATTTAATGAGTCGCTTGAGGACTGATATGTGCCAGCAGTTGTTTAATTATGTGCACTGAGTCATGTGTGTGAACTTTTTCTGCTGGCCTGGTACCTTGCACAGCTCTCTGATATAGTGCTGACAATGATTACAGCTTTGCTGTAAAACATTTATGATGTAAGAATGAAAGTGCTACTAATGATCATTTGTGACAACATGCCAGATATTCTATGTTTTTCACTTCGACTTACTGTAAGGTGACTAACCTTGTCTTTTACAGCAAATTTTGATAAAGACTCAGTGTTTGTCTAATATGTTACTAATACATTGTACATTATGAGTATTTTGGCAACTGTCATTGTTACAGAAATTTTTATAAAATATCTTTATTGTCCTGTCTCAGTGACGCTGCCTCACACCTCCAGGGTTGTGGGTTCACACCCCACCTCTGCTATCTGTTTGTGGCATTACATTTTCTCTCCAAACTGTGTGTTTTTCCTTTGGATTGTGGTTTATTCCTGGTGTCTAAATTGCTTACAAAGTATAATTGTGTGTGTGTGTGTGTGTGTGTGTGTGTGTCCTTCCATTCCGTCCAGGGTGTACCCAGTCTTGTGCAGTCTAGGATGGGCTAATTGAGCTTAATCAGGATAAATGCTTAGAAGATTGATTGATGGATGGATCTTTAGTTTTCCTCCACTTCTGTTGTACCTGTAAAGCTTTTTCTAAGAACCTTTTTTTCTTTGTTTAGACAAAGTGGTTTATTTTTCTATAACCACATGCCTACAGTGGTTAATACCACAATTGTCTGCCAAACGTAACATTTGTATATTATAAGGTGAATGTTAAGATCAGTATCAAGAAAATAAGAACATATTCTGTAAAGACAAGAAAAAAAGAAGCAAAATTTTGGCTGGCTAGCATGTAGAATGTAGCTGCAAATGATCATCACTGGACTGTTGTCATGATCAGGGTTTTACTTATTGTGAAACGTAAAGATGCATGTTTACGTTTACGATTTTAAAGTGGGATTGTAAACGAGCCAAATTCTGGAGACTGCAAGCTTGTGGAGTTTGGATCCTCTTCTCTTGCTCTATGGACTTGCAAATGCTTTTGCTAAGGACTTTTATGTTTCCATTTCTCTTACTGTATTTGGGTTTTAGGGAGTTATTTTAAACATTTCACATGCTATAGCATTTGGTAGGTAACCTGTAGCTTTTTAGACTGCTGTTCTTATGGCCAGTGGAATGTCATTTAATTCAGTTTTTGCAAATATGTTGACTTTTATATTTCACAAAAATATCAGATGTTTGTTTCCTTAGTTTTAGTTTTGCTTAATATTAATATGACTAGTGCAGTTTATATAGTAATTTGATTTTGATAGATTGTTACAAGTAACTGTACACTGGCACATTTGTATCAAACTACAACAGAGTCATCAAAGTTCTATCTTCTTCCAGTCTGAGCAGTTAAAGTAAAATGATTAAGTTATTTATGGACCAATCAAGACAATACATATTTAAGAACTACGTGGCATAAATACATTACACTTATTTAAAGCTTTAAAAGTTGGAACTATATATTTTGTTATATGAAATACAAAATAGAATTTGTATGTAGTGATACAATATGTTGAATTAGATGTCCAAAACATTTGTTACTGAACATATGCATTGCATATTTAAAAAAAAAAAACAATAAAAATTCTTTAAATATCACTATGCCTGCAGATTCTTGAGTGCATGCATTAATTACATTTTACCAGAGTATAGTATGTTTTAATGCACCCTTTGCATGAATAGCTTGAGATTCACTTTGAAATAGTCAAATTTGATGTCTGTAGGCTTAATCAATGTATCAGTTTAATATATCAATCTGTTTCTTTGCAGATAATGAAACAGCTACCAAATATAAAATAAATAAAACTTCTTTGAATAAAACAAAAGTACTTGGAAATAAAATGCTGGTGTTTTGTTCGATATCACTTGTTTGTGGGAAATGTTGATCTTATTTTTTACTTTTATTGTACGGTTGGTTGATGTATATGAGGAAAACCTAATTCTGTTATAGATTTTACTTTAAATGTTTGAATGCGTATATGTTTTTTCCAAATGAATAAAGTGTGTTTGAAATGTACAGTGTGTAAAGAGGTGGCTTGTTTTGTTTATGCCTTCCACTGGTTTATGCCACTATGCCTAATCAATATAAACATAAATTACCCTTTTTTTCCACACTTCAAATACATGCAGGGAAATTGGCATCTGGCCAATTACATTAGCCATGGTGAGCGTGAATATGGCTTTAGGGTAACCGGTGTCTCTAAATAGCCTGTACTGTATGACTGAGTCTGTGTGTTCCCTGTAATAGATTGGCATCCCATCTAGGGCATACCCCAGCCTGGTGCTGCCAGGGATAGGGTCTATGTACACCATAACCCGAACCACGATAAGCTGATGAAAGATGGATGGATTGAGTCACGAAAGGTACCACAAAATGCATTTTGTCTTTTCCTGAGTCAAGAGAAGTATATAGTAAACATACTAGACTTTCTTTCATTCACGAAATTGCATTTTATCCACAAAATGACTTTCTTCTGTCCACGAAATGCAAAGTGCTAATATCAGTTCTGTACACAAAATGACACATTCCTTTTGATTTCTGTGCAAAGAAAGTGAAGTGTTTTTGCTTTTGTGGACGGAATGCAGCAAGGCATTACTTGATCTCGTCATTAAATAATGCTTTTTGTGGCACAGAATGTATTTTGCACACGAAAATGAGAGCTTGTATGTATGCACTTTTTGTTTAACTCAGAATTAAAACAATAACATAGCCAATACCCATGTAAACATGCTAACCCTTATCTTGTAAGAATTTTACTGACAATACAAATAATGCCGTCACACCGTAGTTACATTGGAAAATCCATAAAGAAGGAAACTGGTCTAAACTCATCCATCCATCCATCCATTGTCCAAACCGCTTATCCTACTGGGTCGCGGGGGGTCCAGAGCCCATCCCGGAAGCAAC
>JABFEA020000119.1:26132063-26162490 GCA_019775915.2 Cyphomyrus plagiostoma | reverse complement strand
GCTACGTAGGATAAAGTCAGGCTAAACGGCTACGTAGGATAAAGTCAGGCTAAACGGCTACGTAGGATAAAGTCAGGCTAAACGGCTACGTAGGATAAAGTCAGGTTAAACGGCTACGTAGGATAAAGTCAGGTTAAACGGATACATAGGCTCAATCAGAGCAAACACTGCACATCGCAGGAAAGCAGATTGTTTTTAAAGAGTCAAAGCCGCACGTGCATAGAACACACAGCAAAAAGAGAACCAGCCCCCCTCAGGAAACACAGAAATGCCGCTTTCTCAGCCTCCTACCAGCTCTTTCTGTTCCATGGCCAGCTTGTGCTCTTCCTCCATCTGCTCCATCAATTCGCTGACCTTTCTTTCCAGCTTCCCAATGTTGTTTGTTAGCACGCCCTTGTTCCTATACATTTCAAGTACATATATTAAGTCACAGATAATGAAAACTGCTTTGTAAAAAAGTAAAAATTCAAAATAGTAGTGGATTCTAATAATATTGAATTATTTGCAATTTATCAAAACAGGGAATACCATCAACATGTGGCATTTCTGTGTACAGAAAAATGGACAAAGTGTTCCTTCACTGGCAAACAATGATTTAAAATTGCACTTTGTTTTAAACCGGAATTAACTGGCTCTAAATTCTGTTGACCGGCTCAGTGTCATTGTTATCTCTATGTACTATGGTTTGTCATGCTGATTTTAAACCAAGTAATTTGTATCTGGGTTTTTGTTTGTTGTTTTCTGGTGTTTTATCCTCGGTGCTGGTATCTTGTTTCTGGCCTTGTGGTTTAGTCATCTAGCAACTGCAGCTAATATGCTAAGTGTGTAGTTTGTTTCATGTTCACTCTTTTCTATTCTGGGCTGGAATGAGTGATCAGAAGCAGAGGAGAGTGTATATGTGTCGTCATATAGATGAGTGATGAAATTTAGATGAGAGCGTTTTCTGTTTCGGTTTTGAGGTGGCATTTTATAGCCACAAACTTACCTCTCCTCTGTCCGAAGGGAGTTCTCTAGATCCTTGATCTTGCTTTCAAATTTAATGATGATGTCATCTTGAACCCTGGTATTCTGAAGTTCCTGTATCTCTTTATGTAGGTCCTTGATCTATTGCACAGAGGTAACTGAATTCATTTGTTGCTAAGAAACATCAGAATGCAACATTTCAACAAAAATAGGTAAACAAATATACATAAGAATTCAAATATATGCATAAATAATACAACAAACAAGACAAAATAATAAACATGTAACAATTACTAGAACTGCAGTCACGTAAAAAGTCATAATCACAATTCTGTGCACGGTCGTATTTTCAGTTTGTATATGCTTATAAACACAAAGTAAATTGAAAGCCACAAAACCCATAACAAATCCTGTTTAATGAACTGTTTACACTAGTGTAATCTAATTCATATTCATAATAAGCATAGAAAATTCTTAATTCTAAAAAGTTGTACATCTTTGCAAATAAAAGCCAGCACGAAAACTGAATCTAGTAATTTTAACATTGTCTCAGAAAGCTGTAATGAACTGTTGTCCCAACTGCTGTCAGGCTCTTATTTTGCAGATTTTGTGCAGTGCACTGGCCAGTCTTTGTTGTTATTTATATGTTGTATAAATGAACAATCGATTTATTAATTGATTTTACACATAGAACTAATAATAATACACGAAATACCCATTTCACCAGGGATGACCTGATTTAGGAAGGTCAGACATAAATATTTATAAGTATGTTTAGCAGTTTGAGGAAAAACCTTGTTTCTAGGACAGGAGTTTAAAATCTAGTTTGTATTGTGTTATGACAAATCCTTGCTTTGTGCTTGTTAAACCTTAAATACAAAATTTTGATATTCTTAAAATTGAATCCAATAAGTTTAGCAAAATTTCGATTTAAAAAAAAATGTAACCTCAGAATTGTTTTTATGACTTCGTCACACAAAATGCCATGTACCTCTCTTTCTAGAAGGGCTTTTCCATATTCCAGCTGGTCATTAAGGTCTTTCTCCTGAATCAGCTTCATCTGAAATTGTTCTGCCTGTAAAATAAATTGACTTTCTTATCACAAAGACAGTCAACCTGTTCTGTTAGATTAGTATGTAGGTCAGTGGATTTAATCTATTTTAAAGTCCTATGTGCTGTCAGTGGTATATTTCAAAAGGTTCACTGTGTAGAAGAGAATGTAGAAGCTTAGCAAAAATCCACATTTAAAAGATTTACCTGTTCACTGGCTCTCTTGTATTTGCTGGTTGACCTCTGCTCATTGTCAAGGAGCTCTTCCAGATCACTCTCCAGATCAATGACCTTCTCCTGAGGAAATGGTCATGGGAAATATCTTGAGATTTAAAGCGATTGTCTCCAAACATATGAGATGAATGATAAACATGAAAATGATAAATCTGTTGAATTGTACTGTAAATGACAATATTGTGCAGCAATAATATTATTTTATTTTTAAAATGAGATTTATACTGAATCAGTTTCAAATTTTTGAAGAACATTTGGATGTGCTACTTCTAAAATATTTTGATCAATGAGTTTCTGTAATTTTAGCAGAAGAACGTATAATCACATCTACATGTTTTGGAAAAAGCTGGAATTATCTGGTACCTGGGTCTGCTTCAGCTGCTTCACAACATCCTCCTTTGATTGGGCCATTGCCTCCAGCTCCATCTGAAGATCTTCTACTGTCCTCTCAGCCTGTTTGCACTGCAGTTGGATACGCTCCCGCAACTGGATCTCTTCCTCCAGAGATTTCTCTTTGTCAGTCAGCTTCTCAGCAATCTGGGTCAAACACACATACCCATGAGATGACTTGCTGACTTGTATATATGTAGTACGAGTCAAAAGTCTGTACATGCCAATCCACCTACAGAGGGGAGTGATGGTGTGTCACCTGACCTGGTCACAGTAGACCATTGTCATCTTGCGGTCACTTATACCACTGATACTCTTTATAGAGTTTGCTACTTTGTTGTTAATGGTGCAATGGTTAATGTACATAATTAGTTGGGTACTTGAAGTAGTATTAGTAGTAGTGTACTTGTCACCAACAGAAATTGCAGATATTTGCGTTTTATCTTATACATTTAAAAACATGATAACACTTCACTTGAGGGGGCGCAAGTAACTTCGTAACCCAGTTACTAAAGTACAAATCATGGACAACTGCATGAAATACATGAACTGTCATGACTGATTAACAAACATGGGCTCTGTACATAACACTTAGTTACTGGTGAATTAATATGTTAAGTAAGAGTGTACGAATACACAAGTAAAGTTACCAAAAATATTCTGAGAAGGGGTCCAGGGCATAAAGAAAAAAACCCTATTTCAGAACAATAACCAAAAAACACAGGTGAATTTACAAGCATATTACAATAAATAATGATTAAAAAGAGCAGCAGTAAATGACAATAAGAATGAGAATATCAGACCTCGCCCTGTAGCCGCCTGACCACCTGCTGTGCCTTGTCCAGCTCCTGCGTGTTCTCCAGCAGGCTCTCCTCTAGCTCCTCCACCTGTAGCTGGGCCTCATTCCTCAGCTTCTGCTGCAGGCTCAGCTCTGTGGCTGACTGGCTCCCAGCTTTTAAAGCGTCTCCCAGCTGCAAGTGATTGCAATCAGACAGAGTGTTCCCTCTTCAAACGGAACATGTGACAAATTGATTCTTTTTTTTTTCCCCAGTTTGACTTCACGCGACGCAAGTGCTCAGAAATGCACAATCTGGGACAGATTATAACCATATTAATGTAAATATTAAATACAGAACAATATAAACATGTGGGGGAAACTCTCATGACTGCTTTGTATAATTGGGGTTACTAAAGGTGTTATATTTGCATTATCGGAATTATACTTGATTTACATCCCTGCCAATATATGTTTTTCAAAATTTAACAAACGCAAAGGAAATATTGACTTTTTAACTTTCCAGATACTATTCAGTTCAGATGACAAACATTGCCACTTGGTTCGTTTCATGCAGAGGCTGCTGTCACTCATACCTCAGCCTCTAGGCGGAGCACCGTGCTGCTCAGCTCTGAATTCTTCTTATCACGCATCTCTTTTTCCATTCTCAGTTCTTCCAGTTCCCTCTCCATATGCCAAAGCTTTTCCGATAATGTCTGGGAATGTTTCGTCTGCTTCTCAAGAGCTTCCTGCAGCACAATAAATTCCAGGCTTACGCTGCTACATTACTGCATACATCAACTTCACAGGGAGCAATAACTCTTCAAGGAATGATAATTCCAATGACAGGTGTTTGCTTAGAATGTAATTCTAAAAATCTATATAATTAGTATATGTAGTATATATAGACACAAAATATACACAGAATTAATATATATAGAATATTACCTTATTATTTTATATAGTATGTATAGAATAATCATATACTATAGTCAAAAAATTGCTTGCCGTACTTCAGCATCTTCTATCTTGTTCTTCAAAGCCTGCTGCAGGAAGCCAAATGCGAATTCTTGAGTGTTGGCTTCCACCATCGCTTCCCTAGCTTCTTTTAACTCACTCTGCACACAAAACATGAAGTACGCTTAACTTGCCGGTATACATTTTCAAGCATTTTTCATTTACATTTGAGCTTTGACCAAGGATTTTACATTATTAACAGATTATAGTATAACAAGAATTCAAACAGTTACAAACTCTACACAACAGATCAGATAATACATAATATATGTTTCACTCAAGTTGCAGCTTTCTTCAGCATACCACTTGCCGTAACCATAGTTCATGATTTTAAATTATGGCACCTGCAAATGAACAGTGTATTATCCTAATTAAGTACAGTGGGATGATGCCAATACCAATGCTGCATGGAGGTGATGTGAAAGATCAGTCTACATTAAAGTAGGAAATTAAGATTTTTAAAAACTGGATATCCATGTATTATTCATTTTGCATCATACCTCTATTAGTATTTTGCTATACTATACTATACTATACTATACTAGTGAGTTATCTAGATTTGGACAGCTAATGAATCAAGTCCTTAATGCACAACAATTTTTTTCAGTCACAATTCCACAGTGAGCTAAAGTCTATCCTAGGAGATACATGCCGTAAATCAGGTTGGAATTGTTGTGTCTGTGGAAGGAAATCCATGCAAACACAGGGGAAGCATGCAAATTGCAGAGGGCCTGAGGGCCAGAGCCCAGGAAGCCACCCCATTAACATAATGAGAAAAATCATATAGTTCACACAGCTATGCTGAACTTCATTGTCAGACCTTTGTACTTTATGCATACAGTACATTATTTTCGGTCTGCCGTGATGTTTGCGTAAAGTGTGAACTGTCATACCTCCTGCTGTCTTAAGCGCTCATTCAGAGCTGAAATCTCCATTTCCATTTCTGCCATCTTTTCCCTCATTCGTTTCATCTCCACTTGCAGTTGGGTATTTGTCCGAAACAGGTCTTCATTGTGCACCAGCAGTCCCCTCATTTCAAAACGGATTTGGTTCCTCTCCTTATCCATCTCAATGCTCTCAGCCTCAAGGAACTGGTTTCTCTGTGAGGAGAGGAGGAACCAGGGAAGACAAAGTCAACAAGGATTCTCATATATGTAGGTTATCTATTCTGTAATGTACTGCTTGGTAGAACTACCTGTAACGTCAGATGTACTACATTAAGGTGTTTACACGGTTGTGTAAACAAGCCTATTTTGCTTCTGCTATTATTGTATAAGCAACAGCTGTAAGTTGACATGATAACATTATAACAATTTTTAAACAGCATACCTTCTGAATTTCATCAAGCTGCTTTGTGAGTTCTTCAATATAATCTCGTTTATAAGGAGCCGATGACTTCAGGAGATAAGGACTAGTACTGGGCTGTAAGACCAAACACACATATGAACATGGCACTGGGGCACCAAAAAATATGGGTATTTTAGTGTTTTGAACGCATTTGTACATGCGTAGGTACTTAGAAATTTGTTTGTGACCAACTAGGTATGTAGCTATTTGGCAAAAACTGTGAGTGAAAACCCCCCTCAAAATTTGCTTCAAGTTGTCATAATTTAACCCACCCCCCTAACCCGACTCCTCAGTCATTGACCATTTCAGAGGGGGTCCCCACTGATTGGCAAAATCTACCTAGCAGCCCACCCACCACAAATTCATTTCTACTGATTCTGGTGAAAGTGTGGTGGGTGTAGAGTCTATCCCAGGTAGCAGAGAGCACCAAGCTAGGGTACATCCCAGATGCGATAGGAGTAAGAAGTCATCAAAACAATATAAATAATTTTCTCCAAAAAGGAGTAATAAATAGTTTTTTGTATAGATGCCTATGAAGGTCATGAGGGGGACAGTCTAGCCTGTTTGCCATTCCACCACAGAGCACACATTCATGCACAATAATACGCTACGGGCAATGTAGAGGTACCAATTCAGCGAACTGCATATCTTTGGGACTCTGGGAGGAAGCTCAGACAAACACAGGAGGAGCACAGTTCAAAGGCTGCCAAACGCTGGCAAATTAATAGCTGCCTCTAAACATTTCCCTCAGTGCCCGATTGTGTGTGTAAATGTGTTCCGCAATGGGCCTGCGCCTCTGGTGCTTCCTGGGAATACCGCGCCCTGGCGCAGCAAAAGTGGCTGTGGAAATTGGATGATTTTTTTATTGTTTGAACGTAACGTTTAAATATGTATTTTTATACTTGACAGGAGAAGTTCTCATTAGCGCCTGACCTCTCGCCTTCTAGTCAAAGTGTCGTATGCAGGGAATCGGCCGCGGGAGCCAGAGACTGTGGGGGACGGCACCGGGCTGACACTTCTGCTATTGTAACTAAAAACGCTGAGGTCGGATGGGGCTGGTGACATCATATCCTGGACAGCAAGGGCAGAAAATACAGAGAGAGAATCAGGAATGAAAGTATAGCACCTCATCAAAGCAATACCTGGAATTACAGCATGAGGCATTACTAAAGCAGAGTAGTAAACAAATCATTTCACTTATTATTCACTTATCATTAAAATACTACTTTTCAGGAATGAGATTCATAAACTATATTTCAGAAACACACACAAAATATGCATAAGGTCAATGTGACTATGAATTGTATAAAAAAAAACATGAATAATATAATACCTTGTATTCAGCATTTCTGTAAACATGGTCAATTGAACGAGCAGCATAGGGACTGTTGAACACCCTTGGTGGACTGTCAAAACCACCCACCTGAAACCAAAGAGCAAAACATTTCAAACTCCAAGCTTGCTTATGAATAATTCATCGTGTTTGACTATAGTCTTATATTTAAGGACCAAATTTGACCGTTCTCATAACAGAGAGTTAAAGAAATTTTTGCTTAAAGTGCGGAAGCAAACTAAGAAGCTTTCAGTACAGCTGCTGACACTCACCCTGTCTGACATAGTATCCCAGTCTCGGGACGTCAGGGACTCCAGAGACCCACGGTGGTTGTTAGACCCAAATCTAGAATTACTGCTCTCCCACTGGGAGCTTCTGGGCCCATTTTCATTTGTTTCATTCCTGGAAACTTTCCCAACTATATCTGAAGCAAGAAAGAGTTGGTATTTGGGGTTCTGGCTGATTTTTGCAGCTGGTGGGTCCTCGTCACATGAAGGGCTTTCAGGCTGCTTATTTGCAAAGGCTGATTCCTAAAGGATTCAATATGAGGAGAAAATGTAAATTAAAAGCATTTTCAAATAAATCAAATGTATATAGAAACGACATTTGAAACAGTATTCTGCATGCCCTATCCTGCAAAAAGTCAACATGGCTGAATTATATCAAATGACCAACTGGAATAAAAATTGTAATTTTACTACTAGGCTTCGTCCCTTTACACTGGAATTTTCTTCAGTAATTTGTTGTTTTAGAATACTGCGGAATGCATTTCAAATTTATCTTAAAGGTGCTCAATTGTTTGAATATGAGCAATCTGTGAGATCTCCGCTTATACTGCTCAGTTAGTGGAATGTTATTAGAATACAATTTGGATTTAGCATTATTATCACATACATGCATCATAGAAAACCGTGCACATAGCGACTACAATGAGGAAAAAAAACCCTGCAGTTATAAGCAACACGTTTGCTTCTATTTGGCAGGTCATGTTAATTAAATTTGATGCAATTTAAACTTTTTTGGACAACTATGTTTTGGGAACCTGCCAGATCGTTTCCAGGTTTAACAAGCAACTCTGTGTTAAAACTTGTAAACAAGTAACAGAGAGAAACGCCATAGGCATTAATTGTTTCTCTCTCACTCCCACAGTGACTATTTTGACTAACAAAGCATCACCAAGTGATTTTCATTGAGCAAATGTAGATAATGTATACTGGGGATATGGGAAGCTTAAAAACTGAAAGGTATGTCCTTGTATTAATAGAGGAAAAAATAAATAAATGCATGTGATCATTACCATGCCATTCTCCTGTTTGTGGTCCCTACCCATCTTGTCTGACACTTTATTTGGGAAGTTCTCAAGGTGCTGCACCTCCTGGTACCTTTGTCCATCGTCACCCAACATTTCCTGTAGAGCAAAAAGGCCTCTTCACCAAATTTTAGCTGGTCCACTGCTGGATATACACTCCTGTATCTTCTGCCGCACCCCTAACCCTGTGTTGGTGAGGAGGCAAGGCAAATTTAATAAATCTGAATTTAGTAGATCTAAATGTTGCCGGCAACAGAAACTCTGTACTCCAACTGAAGCAGCCACCGAGAGAGAAAGCCTCCCTCTCTGTTATACGACCCTGGTGGCCCCCGCACCCCCTTTCATGGTAGTACAGTGCCCCACTATCAGTGGTGGGTTTGTCTAGGGCCCCAATCAAGTCAGTTCACCCCCCCTCCCCAGATGTTCTGAAATACCACCACTGCACATGATCCTCCTACCCTTCTAGAGAGACCCCCAAAAACAGCAACAATAGCACGGAACTATATACAATAAAAGTAACCAGGATGCAACAACATGCACAGACATTCAACATATGAAATTAAGAAAATCATTTACAAGCGTAAGAGACGCTGCACGGAAGCTTAGTCTTTCCTTACTATGTTCTTCTGATCCTTCTGTAGTAACAACTGAAATAAAAGTAAAAATGAAGCTTAGGCATAAATTTCTTAGCTTTAGCTACAGTTTACTTACATTCTTTCAGGTTTTACTTGGAATATAGCCTGTGGTCAGGGGACAATCTGAGGGCTGGAAATTTTCACCTCTCTCCTGAATTACTGGTGTAAATTCGTTTTGCTCCTAGTAACCGGATAACAGTCTAGACCAGGGGTGGGCAGTCTTATCTAGAAAGGTCCATGTACACGGGTTTCCTCCCTAATTAGATTACTAATCTGAGGACTGATTGGCTGAGGAGTCCTCACACCTGGGTTTGAACGACTGACCTAAAGGTTACCCCATAAACCTACATACACATGGGCCCTTTGCGGATAAGACTGCCCCCCCCACCTGGTCTAGACACCTCCCCACAGACCTGCATCTACCCTGCTTTTTTTTTTTTGTTCCTGTTATGCACATCCAGACCTGTTTTATTTTACATTATTCTTTTTACCATCCAAAACTGTCCATTATCTTCCGTCATTACCGTCTGCATCCTAATGTGAGGTGATTGTGTTGCATTGCAATATGAATGCTCCCGAAAGCTTCTGTTTTGGGTGTTTTCCATGCTGCTATTTATTTCTAACGCATCATCGGGTTACAGGAATATGGCATGACATAATCCTTACTTGCCATTTTCTGAAGAACTATTATATTATGTATCTTCGCGCTGTTAGTCTATGCTATCCCTGTGACTAACAGATTTAAACAGTTTCTTGAAGCTTCTCTTCTTGAATAACCTGTTGAACGTGGTCCGCATGCTCCAGCAAGTACACTTCACTTTGCAGATATCAAGGTTTCTGTTTGCAGCCAAGTCATAACACCAGACCCAAAGTACAGCAAGCTCATATATGTACAATGAGAAGGGAGTGTGGTGGGTGTGGCAGCCACATACTTTGCATGTAGGCAACAGAACAAGATGCAATAAATGCTTAAATTTCTTTAGGTTGTTCATGAAAATAAGAGACAGTTTTTTTCCCAAAGACCTGGACATATGGTACATTTACCACACCTAGTATAAAATATCTTTATTATAAAATTGTCTCATTATATGTTCTTCTGCTATTTTTTTTTACCATCTGTAGTAAATCGCCGGAGCATACAGAGGGGCAGAAGCTACCGTATTAACGACAGCATCCGAGACAGAGTTCACTGAAACAATAGCTGCATCGGGTATTCACATTGTACATAGTCCTCAGAAATTCTGAACAATAAACATATGTATTCATTATGGCAACAACACGCCACGCCATTCCCTGAAGTGTCAATCGTTGGAGGTACAGCCAGGTGACAAACAAGGTTTGTGCTGTATTAATATACAGGACTGCTTGATTTGTGTAATTTTTCTTAGTGGTATCAGACTTTACCTATAAACTGTGAGATAATTCATTCATAAGTCATTACTATATTAAGACACTGTTAAATGTCGCAAAAAAATCTATGCTTTATATTAAAGTATATCCAAGGACTGTCAATGGTCAAGAAAGGTGTATTAAAACAAACTGCAACATGATACTACATAAAAAGCAGCTTACATTTACAGAGCAACATGATTACTGTAAATACCCCACCCAAACTTTACCAATTTACGAAATGTTCAGATAGGCCGAAATACAGATATGGTCACAGTTTGTACAACCAAGCAAGAACAAACAAGATGTACTTAACTTTTTCCAATTTTGGAATGCACTTGCGATGCATTAAACGTGTATAAACCTGCTGCCTGAAGACTCATGCAAGTTTATGAGTCATTGTGAAAGACATAAAATCAACACAAACTTACCGTAAGTAGATTCTCGTAAATTCGCATTGTTCCCATGACTTTATAAGTGGAAGCTATTTCACTCTGAATAAGGGGCTTTCACTCCTGGGAGCTTGGGCACGTATTTTGTTAAAAAGTCAAAAAACAGCTATATTACATAATCTACTGTCACGTTTTGGGCATCACATGCTTTCCCTAAATAACCAACTGAGATAACCTAAATAACTGATAACCTAAATAACAACTGAGATGTCACATTTAAGATCACTTGTTTCAAATTTATGCAAATATTTTTTGGTAAATTATTCTATGACAGATTTTTTAACGGGACTACATCTAAGGATACTCTTGGTATACTAAATACATTTTTTAACATGTATTTGTTCTACAGTGCACAGACTTGTATAACATACAGCCTGAAAACATGGGAAAAGCTCAAACTCGCTTCGGGCCATGACTTGCCAGTAACAGGTCATGTGGGAACAACCCCTTTCGTGTAAGCATTCACACATTCCAGGATCACATTCTTCAGACGTAGAAATGTCAGATCTTCAGAGAATGTCCTTTATTACATTGAGTTTGAGGATTTCTAAAGAACAGGTTAATAGAAAACATGATGATGTTGGGTATGCACACTCCAGGGTTTACATCTGATGTTTTTTGAAAGTATGAACCTTAAAAGCTAATTAGTTAGTAGAATAAGATATATGAGCATAACTCAGAAAACCATTATTAAACTTTGTACTCCTTGGAAATGGAAGAAAGAGCAAATGAAACCTTCCAATTACTCTCTATATGACGTCAATTTAAATATGTTGCAATCCAATGACATAAATAATCTACTTATTTGTTTTCTATTGGCTATAACAATTATTTATTTTAAAAGCTTTATTATTATTATTATTATTATTGTCTGAAATTACAAAGGCTAATTTCTGTTTGATTCTATTTAATCAAACCGTTTATTGCATTTGTTGTTTTATATTGAAGTATTGAGATTGAAATTGGATTCCTATCCAAAATAATAAATATATATACAGTATTCGACTGAAGTCCAGCTACATAACCTACCACGGGTTAACTACTTCGGTTACATGCCTTGGGTGTTTTCTTGAGACGATTTTTGGTTACTGAGAACTATATCGATTCTTTTTAGTGATAAATTAACAATTTGAAAGTATCTCATTACACTAAAATAGAGTATAATAAAATTATATCATTTAATTATATATGGGATTACAGCAAATATGAAACTGTATCCTGCTGTTACCCTTATCTGCCCGTCTAGTTCAGGGTGTCAGTGAGCCTGGAGCCCCTCCCAGGGGACAGAGGGCACAAAGCAGGGGACAGCTGGCATCGGACGCTCACACTTTTGCACAATTTAGAGACACGAGCTCACCAAAACCAAAACGTCCACGAGGGCCTGTGACATGGTGCATTTCACACAGGAACAGACAGGTCGGGATCTGAACCCACAATACTTGTGGTATGAGGCTGCAGTGTGTGCTACCAGTGCTGCACGGCCACCCCAACTACATGTGATTTCTGTTAATATATTAATTTAGAAATTATAACATGATATGCAATAATCACTGCTCATTTAGGCTTTAGACTGTATACCAGTTTGCTCATGGCACGATGACCACAAAGCACTAAGGTGAGTCCTTGATTGGCTGTGACTCAGGTGAGAGAGGGTTGTAGAATGTACCAGATGTTATTAAATGTGTTACAGTTAAATATAAGAAATGCTATCAATTGCGTTCCAGGCATAAGCGTTGTCAAACAAAATGATATTTTCTGAGATACATAGAGCTACATCAGTGGCACCTTTGCTAGGTAAAACATTTCATACTAAACAATGTGATGTGGCTCTGGACAAGGCAACATGACGTAGTGGGTCTGTTTAAGTAAACTGTTACCCAGGCAATAGCAGTGCTTCATTTAAATTAAATAAAACACGTGATTTATGGGCCAAACGTGTTCTCAAAAGAAAGCTTCATTTGGCCTGTAAATATTACTTGTATTTTTTTAAAAATTAAATACCCTGTATCCCCCAAGTTTTTGATTTGACATCATTCATGTAAATTCCTGAATCAACAATATTTCCCTAATGCAGACACCTTCCCATTACGCATTTTACTTTTATTAAAAACTAAAAATTATTAGGGGTCCAAGCAGCATAGCAGCAGGATTCCTATTGTTTTTCTAAACAAACTATCTGTGGAACTGCATATTTAGGGTCAAAACAGCACCGTAATGAAATTCACATGTTATGCAAAAATGTAATGCTGTCTTGACTTTTTATAGACAGACTTTTGTGTTGATAGTACAACAAAACAGATTTACAAATGTAAGAAAAAGTATGGACCACTGGTAAGAATGCAGAAAGTAATAAACAAAAAGTAAATTTGTAAGCAAAATTAAGGTATGTCATTTAACAGTATAATAAAAAAAGAGCTTAAAAAACGTCATGGCTATATGAATATTATGCAATATTCCCAAATAATGAACTGCAACATCTATAAGTAAATAAATAAGCAAAAAATATCCAGCTTTGTGCAACAGTTCATTCTGTTTTGGTTTTGAGCTATATGGATTAACAAGGCAACAAAAAATCACATGTGCATTGCAATGAAAACAGCCATTTTTCAGCTATATGCACAAAGGAAAAAAACTGAACTAGCATGCTCTTTTGCCAGTGTTAATTGCTGGATTTCTTGCCAAAGGGTTATTGGTAAGCTGGATTTCTACAACCTACGGCAGCACAGAATTTTACAGTCTTCAGCCTATTCATATCAGAGATCAAAGATATTTAAAACCATTTCAGAATCCCTCTGATATGTCGGTTGTGGGATTGCAATGTTTCTTATTACCTTTTCTCTGCTGAATGGAAAGTGACTCCTCAGCTGTAAGGAAGACAGTCTCTCAGAGAAGCAGTGAGGCAGATCTGCGGACAAGAGTCAGAGGAGAATAAACAACCAGTTTTTCTAGTCACCTCAACCAAAAGGAAACACCTAGTTTTCATCACACAGGTGTGTACAGAAAAGCAAATGTCTTTGTAACATATCAGCTGGAAACGTTTAAATATCAGTGTTATTCCTCTTTTGGTTCCTTTGCTGTAAGTATTCTTGTATGGAGCATTTAAGATGCAAAGCTTTTTCTACTGGTATAGTCAAAATGTTTCACACATGATTGCTAATGTTTGAGAATAAAATTACCTTTGAGGGGCAGTGTCACATACATCCAAGAGTGAAAATCACATGATTGTGAAGCAAGAGAAACATTGCAATTTCTGTTCACCCTGTCAGATGCACTTTGGTGTGTTTAGTCAGGTTTATTATTACTACACGGATCAGCTCAGGCTGTGAGTTCACCAGTAAGAATGGCATGCAGGCTGGGTGTGGAAATCCTGGGTTGGGCCGTGGTTTCACACGTTGGCTGAAGGCCAGAGCTTGTGTTTTTTTTCCACAGGTTGGACAACACCCTGTTTTATTCCTGACTGAAACATGACAGCACTGAGCAGTCCAGGATTGCAGAGTCATTGCAAAACTGATGTCTGCCGAGTTTATCCCCTTGCTGACGCGGAGTCGATTAGTATAGTACTTCCCACCTCCGTGAGAAGGAATCTGTGTGCAATTATATAAATAATTCTATATGACATATTGAAAATTAGCAATACTGTACATTTTCAAAAAGTAACTTTTTAAAAAGGGAAATAAACTTTAGTCTGCATTAAAGTTTGGTTTAGGTGTTTTTTTTTTAATACCACTTCTCCATATTTACAATATTAACTATATATGTTACTGTGTGTCACTCTTTTAAATTAAAACCAATACACATTGAATCACAAGACATTGGGTCAGGTTTTGTAAAATCCATCCATCCATCCATTTTTCAACCCGCTTATCCTACTGGGTCGCGGGGGGGTCCGGAGCCTATCCCGGAAGCAATGGGCAGGAGGCAGGGAACAACCCTGGACGGGGGGCCAGCTAAACCAGTTCCAAAGTGATAAATATAACCAGTTATACACCCATTGTAATTTAAATGCCCATATATGCACCTTAAATTTATAAATTTTATTACAATGAAGAACTCTGGATAGTACCATCCAACTCGTACAGCCATAGATTACAATAATGCTTACTAATGATGTTCCATCAAAACCAAAACATACCATGCATACATTTTTCTTTAAATGATTTTCATTAAATGGGAGGGCTTTGGTGCACTACTTTCATTTGCCTTCCAGATCTAATAAAGGTAATGAAACTGAAGCTGTTACACCTTACAACACCCTAAAGCTAAAAGTGTGCGTACCTCTGTCTACATGTTAGAAATAAAAATAAGTAAAGTAAACTTTATTTCACAAGAGAATTATGCCGGAGAGCAATGTTATTTTGTGTGTAATTTTAATTTCTTCATTTTTATTTTTACTACCTTTAATATAAATTAAAATGTATGTTTTACTTTTTAATGAAAGGAATATATGTTAATCCTAGCTGAAGAATGTCGTCAATTTGTTACGTAGCAGCATTAGATACATGCATTAAGATTCCATGCCACCTGTCTATGTGACTCACGCCATAGAACCACAATTCATGCACATCATAGTTATCCTAATAGTTCACACCATTTGACAATATGGAATGGAACAAAAAACATCCTACAACATGTATCCTATTACCTCAATTAATTCTGTTTGCGTGAGTCATTCGGGTAAAATTCAGACAGACAGTTGCCCTTTTTCATTTTTCTTTTGCCACTGCCCAGTAAGATGTGAGCATCACCTTGCTCACCTCCCCACCCTTTACGTCATTTAGCTCAGAGCCTGAAGGCAAACTTCTTTGGCTGCCAACCATCCAACACATTAGGAATCCCACTATTTATATATGCAGCATAAGCAGACCTTGGAGACTGTAGTTATACAGAAAGTGACATCAAGTGCCATTTAAGCTAGTTAAATCAAAAAGTATATGCATTTTTTAAATATAGCACTTTTATTATTGGCTTGTTTATTACTTAGAATACAGACTAACTAACTTAAGATTAGGAGTTACTTGAAACTACTTGAGTTGTTTAAAACAACTGAGAGATACAGTAGACGATTAGAATTAACGTGCTACAAATTACATGCAATAACCTGATTAAGTTTTTCACGTGTTTTTAATCACCCGATTACAGAGCAAGTCATGCAAATGCAGTAATCGGATTATTAAAAACACACGTAAGCACCTTACTCGGGCTATCACATGTAAACATCGTCAGATAAATAGGGATAGATGTTACTTTGTCACTTGGGAAACTGCATGTCCCTCATCTCTTTTGTATGGTCTGTAGAACCAAAAAACAAATTTTGGTATTTTTAGGCAGGGCAGTGATACACAATATTTATCTATGAAGTGTGCTAAATGTTTGGTGTTAATCAAAACCACATGTTAGATACACTATATGGACAAAATTGTTAGAACACCTGGCCATTAATCCTACAGGAACTTTTGACATCACATTCTAAATCCATAGGCAACAATATGGAGTCCCCCCTCCTTGCAGCTATAATAGCTACCAATCTTCAGGGACGGCTTTCCATAACCTTTTGGAGTGTTTCTGTGGGCTTGTGTGTGTCTTGTGGCTACATTCCAGTCAGGTTCTTCCACACCAAACTCACCCAGCCATGGGCTCTATTTTGACGATCTAATTCAATACATAAAGGGCAAAGCAAAACTCACAGTTATGGGAGTGTCCTCATCCATTTTGGTATTTTGATGGTGGAGAAACCAGACTTTGCACAAGTGCAAGGTGGGAAAAGATTGTCCTAACTCTCTTAATTATTCGGAGGCGTGTTTTGGGTGTGACGTGCGATTAACCAATTAGGGGTGGCTTTCCCGAAAGCAATTGATCTTGCTGAATAACAAACAAGATAAAGAACCATGTAGGTAATGAACAAGTGTGCATTTCCCAAAATGCAATGCAATGCAATTTTATTTATATGGCGCATTATCACAACATTACATTGTCTCAATGCGCTTTACATTTCTGCCACGCAAAGACCCCCTGATGAGTAAGCCAAAGGCGACGTTATTACAGAATTAACTAACAAACTTTAAGTAGTACTTTGCTGACTCCTCTCCAGCCTTTGCGTGAGAAAATCCCACACTGTCGATAACAGGAAAATCGTTCCCACGCTTTTCAGTGGTGAAATATGTCATATGATTATCACACCAGACATATGCAGATGTAAAAAAAAAATACACTAATTAGAAAATCAACAAAAAGACACCAAAGCAACCAAAATTAAGACCAATATAAATGAACCTATTTGCTGAAAAATATAAGCATCATGTGGATTCTGAGGCCTATCAGCGATAGTCATATCACATGGACATGTAGGCCTAGTGCCAAGAATGATTTTTGACAGATGCAGGTAGGATTCAAGGGCTGCTAATATGAAGAGGGCTGAGCATTCCATCCACTACAATGCTAGGTATGCCTGCAATGGCATGAAAACCAATTTGACTGTTATGCAAGGCATCCTCTCCTGCTGGACATTGTATGTAGTCGTGTTCACAGTGCATCAGAAATGTGATCAATGCACAGAAGCAGGACACAGCAGCCTTGCTGATGCCACACGCATCTGTAGGCCTGCAGGAATCCACCAGTGGCGTAAAAGCAGAGAGCTATCAGAAGCTGCATGGTGCACAGGGGGAAAAAATTCCAGTGCGTTTGTCTTCAGATTATCCTGCACCAGACCAAGGAGGCTCATTATGTCACCCCAGGCCAGCCTGTATTTCTCTATGAATTGTACACTAATAAGAAGATCCAAGGGGTTCGTTGCCACCTGTAAAAGCACCTTAGCTTCCTGGATGGTGCTGTCTTAAACACTGTTAACGTGCACAATTCTCTGCCATTGCTGGTTGTGTGGGGTGATTCACCTTCCCAATTCAAAATATGTGACTTCATTCAATTCAATTAATTTCAATTCAATGCAATCATACAACACATGGATGTCATTTGATCTAGTAAAATACAAATAATTATATAACATTATTATATAATAATATTGTGATTTGCAATGTTTTCAAATGATTTATGAATTGAATTTGATTTTCAAGGTCATTCTCAAGCCAGTTCTGAATGGTTCACATCCCTGTTATGAGAGGGACCGGTAGGCAGGAAATCACAGGCAGCCCACTCCTCTTTATTAATCCTCCCCTGACAGCCTGTTTGATACTGCATGCCAGTCACAGGAAGTATTTTTGTTTCACCCGTCATTGACTAGTGGTTTCTCAAATTCTTAGGCAGCCAGAATACTGTCAGTCTTAGTTAAATTAGCTCGCTTCATTTTCTTACCTTTTTAGTCGTGTATATATGATGATGCATACAATCTGAAACCTTTTTTTCCCGGCTTGCTGGATGGTTTTCAAGATTCATAGTTTTACTGCTGCGTACAAAGTACAGGGTCCAAGTCCAGTGAAATTCTTACTTGAATGCCTTTCCACTGACTACAGACAATTAACAGGACAGTGCAATGGAACAATGCAATAATATACTAAGCATGAAATACTATCTAGAAAGAGAGATATGGCAACATATATTGTCTAAAAACATAATACATTAAACATGAGATAGTAAAGTGATATTGGACAAAGCCAATAGGAATATGAAAAGGCACAGTGTGTAGAATATAGATAATTAATACAGTATTACAGAATTAATAACAATTAATACTATTTATAAATTTAAAATAAAAAATATACAGATCTATATACACATATACATTGTGTATCTATCTATCTATCTATCTATATATATCTATCTATATATATATATATATATATCTATCTATATATATATATATATATATACATACAAACACTGTGTAAATATTAGGGTTGTAAAAAATCCTGCGTTAATCACTGTGATTTAAAATAACACATTAAGATGAATTAAACCAATGCAATGAACTATGTCATTGAGCAGTGTATTATAGGGCAACCATATAAACCGCATAAATGATTGCAAGAGACACTTTTTTGAACTGTTGTCATTTACTACATTGTTATATCTGGAATATACATCATTTGTGAACATTCTAGATTAATTTGCAGGTTGATTGATTTAACAATGCGGTTGCACAATGAAACTGAAACACTGGCCAAAATAGTGTTTGAGATTTTACGCTTATATATGCACGGCCTGGTGGCCAATCTTCACCGATTCCATCAGCAAAAGCAGAGAATGAATTAGCAGAGCAATAACACGGCTGTAAGTGAAAATGAAGGTAACAGGAAGGGGTTGCACTTTGCTTCAATACAGTTTTATTGTTAGTCTACTCAGGCGTGTTTTGACGTGTCTCCTTCTCAGGGTGCTACAGACCATGTGTAGTTCCCATTTACACAGACACATCCCTGCGAGACAACCAATGATGACACAACGAGTGTAATTAACATCAGCAGGGCATTGCCAGGCCACACCCCAAAAACATGCTGTAACAGTAGATCGTGGTGATGTGATCTGCTCGAGGGACCACCTTGTACACTCTTACTTCCTTACCCTGGTATGTCATCTGCCCCTCAGCATACCGGAGGGCAACTTTAATTTAATAAACTGTTTTACATAAGAAGGAGAATCACACGTTTATCCACTTTTGTGGTATATTTACTGTCATGTCTGCGTGTGCTACTTTGTGTCAGAAAGACTAAATGTCAACCGAAAACCAGAATATGTCAGCACAAATGTGCCATTGACAATAGGGATGAGTCATCTCCGGTGGCCCGATGTTTTATGGGTTTGGAGTCAATCAATCAGTGTCACCCTCTAGAGCAGGGGTGTCGAACTCCAGTCTTGGGGGCCGGAGTTCTTTCCCTGTTCCACACCAGCTCAATGATTCAGCTCAAGAGCTGTGTGGTAATTACCACAAGGAGTTGAATCAGGTGTGTTAAACGAGAGGAAACCCAACAACATGCAGGGCTCCGGCCCCCCAGGACTGGAATTTGACACCCACGCTTTTGAGGGTCAATCCCTTCTTAGAAGAGAAACCAGGTTTTTGTTTTAAATACATTACCATCAAATGGCATGAATGATGACTTCTTTAACCATTTTTTAATATTTCATTTGTTTGAAATTTTACCGACGACTTTGTTATACCTTTGAGTGGATAGCCATACCTTTTTTTTTTGGATGGAAGAGACAAACTGGGCAGTGAAGATGGTTGGCCCTGGCAGCCATGGTCCATGAAGTATGAAGCAACTGTCACTGAGCTCTCCCCTCCAGATCGCATGGACCTGACGCACCAGAACCTGGGCTGGGCAGCAGGGATCTGTCTGGAAAACAATAGAGGAGGATTTGTCTCTCCTTGCTGGCCCCTGGAGGATGGGCTCCCCCTTTCAGTCTGGTCCCTCCCAAGGTTTCTTCCTTGTAGGAAGTTTTTCCTTGCCACTGTCGCTGATGGCTTACTCACTGGGGGCTTTGGGTGATACAAAAATAAATGTGTTTATTTGTTTGTGATAATCAGTGCGGATTTCCATTGTGAGACATGCTGATGTCTGCAGGGTATTATGGGAGAGTTCCGCCCAGATGAGGAGGGATCTTCAGATCTTGGGTCTAGCAGAAGGAAAAGCAGTTCAGGTATTTCCCTTCGCTGTTGGTGGAGACATTCAACCTGGCCATTTGTGGATGATGAATGAGCCTCCACTGCCATGAGTATACAGAAATCTTTCCAAAAGGATGAGGTGAGCTGAGCCCCCTGGTCCGTGATCACATCCATGGGCACCCCACAAACTCGGACCACGTGATGGAGAAGGACTTCCGCAGTCTGCTTGGTTGAAAGCAAGGGACAGGGAAATAACATAAGCTGCTTTGCTAAAATGATCAATGACAGACACGACAACCGTGTGACCTGAGGAGACATACGGTCCAGCAACAAAGTCTATGGCAATATAAGTCCAAGGTTGGGAGAGCACAGAAAGTAGCTGCAATACACCGCCTGGTCGGTGGGTAGTAACCTTCTGCTGAGCACAGAAGCACATAAGTCTGGACGTCCACCTTCATGGAATCAGTATCTGCAGGTGAAATATATCCCAGGGTGTCCTGCCAGCCAAAAGTCATGAGCCCAGTGAAGTTCACAACCGTGCATCTCACTGGGAACCTACAGCCTACCATGGGCTCCTCCCGCAGGGTCTGGCTCCTGCTGCTGGACTTGCACAATGTGATCTAATAGCATCACCACAGAGGCAGCAATAGGGGCTGCGGGCAAGATGAGATCCAGAGGTTCAAAGGATTCGGCAGCCTCGTACCGGCGGGAGAGGGCATCCGGCTTGATATTCTTGGTCCTGGGGCAGTAGATCACAATGAGGTTGAAGTGGCGAAAAAACATGGGCCATCGAGCTTGTCTAGCATCCAGTCACTGTGCAGACTGCAAATATGTTTTTATGATTGGTCCAAATGATAAATGGGTGGGAGGCCGCCTAAAACCAGTGCCACCATTCTTCCGAGGCCCATTTGATGGCGAGTAGTTCCTGGTCACCAACATTATAGTCGCATTCAGCAGGTGAAAATTTCCAGCACATAAATGCACAGAGGTGTGTTTTCCCATTCTCAGTATGCTGGGAGAGCATGGCCCCCCCGCCCTACTGTTGGAGGCATCGAGCTCCACCAAGATCTACTGTTGGGATTCAGGGTTATTTAGAACCAATGCAGTGGTAAATCTGCATTTGAGTTCAGTAAAACTTCTGGGGTCCAATGGAATGGTGTTGCATTATTCCAGGTAAATGTCTTGAGGGGTGCTGATACACCACCGGAGTTAGCAAAGACCAAGAACCTCTGCAACTGTTTCTGAGACATGGATTTCAGCTTGTCAAAAACTGCTCTCACCTTGCCAGGGTCCATCTCAATACCAGCTGGGGAGATGAGGAATCCAAGAGAGATGACAGAGAGAACAACGCACTGCCACACTCGCACTTCTCAAGCTGGTGCTGGAAGAGTCAGCAGAGGAGAATGTGGAGAATATCAAGATGCTGTCCAGGTAAACAAGGACAAAATGGTCAAGGAAATCACAGAGGACATCATTGATGAATGCATTATAAGACTGCTGGGCTATTGTACAGTCCAAAGGGCATGACGAAATATTCATAATCCCTCTGGGAGTGTTAAATGCAGTCTTTCATTCTTCACCCTCCCTGATCCTCACCAGTTTTTATGCAATGCGGAGGCCCAACTTGGTGAAACACTCTGTAGATCTTAATTGTGATGCCATTCAGACCTTTTTCACTAAGGAGAAGCCAGATCCAGGTGGTGAGATGGAGGGTCCAATGAATGCCTGTTGCAAAACCTCATAGATGTATTAGTTCATGGCTTGCTGTTCAGCCAGGGTTTCTTGCTGTCTCTATACTTCCGTCCTGAAACTGGCTGTTCTAATATCTCCTCTTTAAAATAACACATAGCCTAAAATTATGACTTTATTTTCAAATGTGGCCCTAATACTGTGTCATAGTAAAATCAAAGAAAATCAAAGATTAAGGAAATAAACTAGTTTGAACAGTGTTCCATTTCAAGAACATGCAAATACAAATGTACATGGAATTCATTCTGAACAGCACCATAGGCAAAAATTGCCGGCTCCATTACACCACTGACAAAGTGAAATGTTTTACAAGAGCAGATAACACTGAAAGATTCAGTCTACATTATTGACAAGCTATTTCCAAGTTAAACAGACAAACCATAACATTTTCCCCCAAAGTGGAATATTCCACACATCATGCCTTGAGCTTAGAGTTAATTTGCCTTGCATTTGCTCTAAAGTAGCAAGTGGTGATTCACTGAGATGATTTGTAAGATTAGAGGTGTTGCCCCCCTTTTTCAGATATTTTCTTTCTGCATGTTCTGACAATGCGGCTTCAATCAGATTTCCTTCTGCAGCTTTATAAGAGTCAAACCAGGACTACACCTCTGACCCAGTCTTTTAGACGGCTGCAGAATTTCCCCAGTGCTGTCACTGCCTTCCGGCAAGTTTTCTACACAAAAACAAACCCACGTTGCACGCAGTGCCTGTGCACCTGCGTCTGGTTAATCCTGCACAGTGTTTAGCGTAACGTAGCCCCTGTGAGATGGCTCTGAACATGACAGATCACAGCAACAGCTCAGCAGCATGCTGGGAGAACTGCAAACAGCCCGTTTGTGTTATTGTTTATACTTTTATGTTCCTGATTGTTGTATGTGCCCTTGCGTTTGTTTTGCGTGAACTCTCTCTGGTCCTCACATGTCGAGTTATTGTGTAAACTACCCACCGTGTGTGCCTTACCGTCAAAACACCCAGTGCTTCCTGTCAGTTATGGTCGTCGTTTGTTTGATGCCTGTGTTAGTGCTATTAAAGGCTTAATAAAAAAGGTGTTGTTTCACCTTAAAAACAAGTGTCCTCATTTCTTGCTGTTGCTGTGCCGTTTCCATTTGCTACATATTACAGTAAGTTTTTTAAAGCATGATAATTAACTACGGTGTTAACAGTAATTACAATTTGAAATGGTAATACTAACTGTTTGAAAGTGTACCACTGATAAGCGTTTCATCCCTATATTTCATATACCACCCAGCTCTAATGGTCTATCTTGTCTCATTGTCCCCTGGAACATTCCATTGTGTCGCGAGGAAATTAATAGCGTGTTTTGTTCTTCACGTTTCCAGGATTTGCATCGCATCTGCCAATTCACAGCATTTTTGTACAAGTAGCATGGATATAATCATTTTGACTAAAGTGTTTTCTATTAATTTGTTGCATGCTTTTAAATGCAGAGCATACGAGTTATTTGAATGAAGTGTTTGTAGTGAATTTGAATAAAAAAATTTGTAGCTTATTCACACCAATCAGTCACTGTGGGACAGGGGTGGCCAATCTTATCCGCAAAGGGCCGGTGTGTATGCAGGTTTTTAGGGTAACCTGTAGGTCAGCTGTTCAAACCCAGGTGTGAGGACTCCTCAGCCAATCAGTTCTCTAATTAGTAATCTAATTAGGGAGTTGCTGCGAAAACCCACATACACACCGGCCCATTGTGGATAAGATTGGCCACCCCTGCTGTAGGTAGAATCGTAATGTATACTTCCTCAGTTATTGCCACTGTACTCCTGAACTTACCAATTTTTATAGTCTCAAATTTATGAAATGGCGGAGTGTCTCAGTGGTGTAGCTAATGTGTGTGTGCGTGTGTGTGTGTGTGGGGGTGGGCCTTCCTTAAATCAGATCTCTAAATTGGATGCACCCCATTTTCATAAGCACTGGGTGATGCAAAACGTTAAATCATGGTTTCCTTAATGCATGCATGTGACACAATTAGAACTTAAGAAGAATTTAAAAAGAAGCACTGACAGCCATCATTTCCTTCTTCTCCTGGGGCTTCCCATTTTCCCCACCCCCGCCCTCCCATGTCACTCCCCTGAAAACAATCTGAAGCTGCCACGTCTTGGTCTCTAATAGAAAAGAAGGGGCCAAACAAAGAAGGGAGCCAAAAGGAATGCATGAGTATGTAAAAGACAATGCAGTGCACTCACTCTGCTGGAATCGCTATTCTCCGACACCACTAGATGCCAGAAACCAACGAAGAACAAAACTGTGTCACTGGGGCACCGGCACTGGAGGACTGAAAGACGGGATTCTTGGGCACTCCATCAGCGCGAACTGCTAGGGGAACCAAAAGTATACAAATGCATGGATTTGCTGATTGACTACATCTTAATACCATCGGTTTGAGATGACAATCCGGTGTGTTTCTTTTCCAGGATTCAGATAATGGCCTTGCAGGGATTTGGATCATCACGTCCTTGAGCTCAGGAACTACAGGTGAAAATGTACGACATGGAAGGATAAGTGCAGTAACAGCAATGGAAGCAATATGTTATAAAAATGGCACATTTATTGCTACAGAACGGTCATGTACATGACTGCATTGAATAACTACAGATGGAAAACAACAGGCAATGGCTTACAATGAGCTGGCTGAAGAGGAACTCCAGCACACAACCTGTTCAGACACTTATACTAATCTGAAAAGGCAGTAATAATAATAATAATAATAATAATAATATACAAATTAATAAAGGGACAAAATTAAACGAGAAGAAAACATCAAATTACTTGGAAAAAATGTTTCAGGCCCCCAGTCACACATTGCAAATAAAATGTGACTGTTATTATCTTAATTTTCTCACTGCTGGATGACCCCAATGACAAACTGTGGCCCATCACAGAAAACACCATACAGTCTCATTTTGATAACATAAAATAACTTTAAATAGTAAAATAAAGTAACAAACTTTTACTTCGAATGATACCAAAAATCTACAAAGTGGAATATTCAGAATCTGACTTCCTTTTTTTTTTTATAATTATTTTCTTTTATTTTCCTGGTATAAAAGGATTGCCCTGCAAAATATAAGCCAAATATATTTCATTTTAAATTTAGTTTTTTGTTTTTGTATAATAGGGTGCACTAGTCTATGTCATAGCAAAAGAGCACTAGACAAAGGAAGCTTTATAACAAAAAAAGCCAGGCACTGATACATGGTGATTCTCAGCTTATTCTTTTCACTTATTTGCATCACGAGTAACAAGAAGAATGAAAAAGGCCACAGTTCATGTATTTTCACTATTACGTATGTCTATAATACTCTGAAATGAATATGTTCAAACCAGCACTGCACAAATAATGGATTATAATGGGTGAGAAAGGAAAATGGCTGCCCAAATGAAATTCATAGGCCTAAAAACCATGACGCATTTCCTTAATTTCTTTTATGCTTAAATGTAATTTGTACATCATGTGGATGTTGTCATATATTCCCCATTTAACCATTTGTGTATAAGATTTGTGCTTATATAAGATTACTTTTGGATGGAAATTGATATTTTTGTTTTTTATATCCTTTGTTGTCATTTCAAATCTGTTTAACTGAAAAATGTAGGTCCAAATTTGTCCAGCTACATTCATGTAATGCAAAAGTGGAACAAATAAAATCAAAATAGTGGAACAAATAAAAATAACAAGGAAGACTGGATAAATGCCATTAAATTGCATTGTTAACTCCACCGAACAGATAGTATCTTCACGGTCATTGCAGTGAAATAAAATTAAATTCAAAGCGTGTTTATCATTTCATCCATGAGAAATGGAGGTGGATCAATCATTATGAGGATATTTACCATTATACTCGGACCCTCAAATGTAAAGAATTCAGAAACATTGGTGCATGGATGGACAGAGAGACAGACTGATGGATGATATTAACCTACAATGGATATATCACATTGCTGCCAGTGGTCATTTTCCACAATAACTCACAAAACACAAACTGATAAGAGTTGTTCCTAATTAACATTTCACCTATTCAGGGGTTAAAAGTATGATTCATTGGTGGATAGAAATATATGACAGATATTTTTTTAAACTTAAGTTTACTGCAGAAATGTTTTCAGGTTTTAATTTTAACCATTATTGAAAATATAATTTCTACAAATCACCAAATAGAATGTAGTTTTCTGTTCCTGTCTTGTGTCCCTGGATCCATGTGTGAGGTAACAAAAACACATCAGGTCAACCCTCGCTTTACTCACAAAGAAATTAAATTAAACCTCAGTTCACTTAGTTATAATAAAGATGTTTATACTCTAATAGACTGTATGTACATTTACATAAAACACAAGGCTTATTTGATTACAAATGCATGGTAGATACATCTAGCTCAGGGAACTCATTGTAATGACAGTAATAGTGAAATTAAAAAATTGGTCATGAAAATTGAAACACAGTCTCACGTCAAAATTGAAGTGTATTCCAGTGACCTTACTTGACTATTCAGTTTAAACACTTAAAAAATAAAAATATTTTCCCCTAATTTATGACACTTTTGTTTTACTTGCAAAATACTAAATGCAAAAAAAAAAAACTATGTATAAATAAAAACAACAAAAAACAACATGTTTTATAAACATTTTTGGTATTACCAAGGTCAAAAGTGTTGTGACGTAGGCTGTATTCTCATATCTGTTCAACATTACTGCAAATTCCCTGCCAGCTTTCGTTTAGATAGGTAAGCATAATGACAGTCAATTGCCAGATTCTATGAGACACCCTTAACCATTGCCCCTAGAGAGAGAAATATTTCAATAACTACAGTACATGTTTTGGGATTTCAGTCTTTGAATTTTTAAAAACCCATGTCATACAGGAAAGAAAGATGTCGTACATGTCACGCCATATTCATTTATCAATATGACATTTAAATGTAATACTCCTCTGCCACTTCAGGCATTCATTGAAGTTAGCACTATGGAACACTGACTTCAGAGCTTTAACTCTAAATATTAATAACACTGTTTTTGGCACCTGGTAAAATGGCCTACAGAATTGTATTAGGGTTCCTATGTTACAATTGATCCAACCCCATCTCTCTTGCATTTGTGAATCATCATCACACAACCATAACTGCATGAACCCTGTGTGTCGTTTATATTTACATATTCATCAGAAAATACAATTCAAAATGACTATGTGATGAAAATGGAACAAGAATGAAAACATTTATGCATTATTTTGAAATTCCCACCCCATCCCACACTGGAAAAAAGTTCCCAGAAATATCAACAGAACATCTAAAAAGAACTGGTTCTGAAGCGTTTGACTTCACCACATTTTCAATAAGACACATTTCAACACATAAAATTAATTTCTCATCTTTTAACAAAAACTGATACAACATATTTCTAAACACAAAATAACAACAGTCTACATGTAAAAATATACCTTTTACATACACAATTTCAAAATAATGCTAAGTTTGCATACAATTTACAAATGTCTGTATCCTTGACAGCTGGTTAGCAGTGAGTGGAACAGATGGATGTTGGGTCCCCTGGTCCTGTCCTGTGCCCTTGGACGATTCCGTACAGTCAGTGTCATACTGGCACAGAGAGCCTCTTACTTCAATGTCTCTTGCCTACTTTCTGTCAAGACTTGACAAAATAATTAATCCCTACGACAACTTTTGAAAATCCACCATAGTTATATACTGTATATTTTTTTTACATTTATATATATCAATTTTCTTAAAAATTCTTTTCCACTTTCAGTGCCTCATGTTGATTTTGTAGATTTAACCACAACAATACTCCTGTTGTATATCTTGCAGCATTGTGTGGTTTCTTCGATAACATTTTGACAGCAAAACCAGAACAAAGAATATGAAAAACAAAAAACGGAAATCTGTTACACATACAACCACTCACATGTACTTGACTATAGAGGCTCACCGATAAGCCAATACTCATAAAAGGCTAACAAGCTATAATACAACATTCTATAACAGACGCGTCACTCACTGTCGACAGAGAATGCAACCAGAGAGGAAGAGAGCGACGAGACACCGTGGTATAATTTACTCAATCCAGAATTGTTCAATGTCACGCCTTCTAATTACATATAAGTATACAGTACATTAAATACAATTTATCCAAAAAATACTTTTTTCCTTTTTACTTTTTTTAAATTCCAGGTCACAAAAAACCTGACTGCATAGACCTAATGACTAACAATTCCCTAAGCTTGCATCCTAAAAAGTTCTGTTAATGTCCTCCTTGCACTTTTAATGATATGAACTCTAAAAGGCACATCGGTAGAATTGTAGCATGTTAAAGTTGCATCTCTGGGTTTGGGGCGATTGGGACTTGGGAGGAGCAGGATCAAAAAGGTGGGAATAAGGTGGCAGAACTTGGGGAGAAACTAAAAAGCGAATCGATGGACTACTAGCTTTCAGCTGGTATCACTCTGCATGCAGCACAGTCACTGGAGAAATAGCTTGCGTCTTGGTGGTTAAGGTCTCACTGAGGTTCCCCATATCACAATACTAAACTAAAGCCCTCAATCTGATATCCCTGCAGCACATTTTATTTCTCTTTACAGCCTCTACACAGCCTCTAGTCGAGGAGTGACAATAACTACTGTTAACTCCCTGTGTGGTGAAAAGGTCCATCTGCTCTACCCAATGTAACGGAATGGCTGTGATTACACTAAAGTGATAATCAGGATGTTTGCTGGTTTAGAATTTAACTTGACTTTCTTCTTCAGTATGGAGCCACACCAGTCACCCAGAACCTCAAATAAACTGTATCCTCCTTTTACTGCTCAGAAGTACACTTTTACATTATTGCAGGTTTTACAATTTCTTGAAATTCTAAATTACCATTTTTGATTATGTTCTCATCTCTCCCCTCAAGGCCTACAGATTGGTATTGATAGTTACGCAACATCTTGCTCATTTATACGTTCAGGAGAAGTTCAGGCACAACTGCAAGTGTTCCACAGTGTGGAGAAAATCGCAGGCAGGCAGGCTGCTCACATCAGCTCCTAATGATATGTTTGGAGAGTCATCCATCAAGTTGCACTTTCGTCTTTACATTTAAGACAGGGAATTAGCAAAAGAAGAAAATAATCTGAATTTCCTCAGCCATTGTCCATTGCTGATTCTTTCTACACATGACAGGGCAGGGGAAAATATGTTGGTTTGATTGGTTGATTGATTGGTGGGAATGGGATAATATCAAAGGAGGTGGTCACTCATCATTTTGACAAACTTCAGCAACTTGGACCTGAGGAGAAAAATATTGAGGTCAATGAGATGATACGCATTCTCAAATTGCATATTATTTATTTATTTTAGGGCTGTGAATTGATTTATAAAAAACAATTTAATCATACAGTTTTGGTGATTAATCACGATTGCACCCAACATTAAAGCTTGCAACCATCCACACATTTAATTCCTAAATTTTAAACTTTATGACAAATACAAAGAGGAGTCAGTGATACTGATTCTCACAAACTTTGTTTCTGTAACATTTCAGTTTTCTCTGATTTGTAAAATCAGTTTGAAGACAGACTCAAATTATACAACTTCCTTGTTTAAATAGTTGATTTTGCCTCTGAAGTTCTGTTATATTACCATTAATTTTTTAAATAAACTAAATAATATCCAGGGTGAGCCTTACAGAGTTGAGAAAAAAAAATGACTAACGAAACATTGAGCAAATATCTTATAATACATATCAATTTATTGTGGGATACTTGCAATAAAGTTGAAAAATGTTCAAATATTTATGTAACTTTGTGCTCTTGGATTTTTTATTTTTTTGGGGGGGGGGACTCTGTGGAAAATTCTGGATTTCATTAGGATTTATGATTTTAAAACATGTCACGGGCCATTGGTGTCATTCCCCCCTCAATGAAATGAACATAACTCCTGCAAAGACACCAAGAACTTATGCTCGCTGCTGTATGCACCAGAATTTCTTCATGGGATCTATAAAGTTATTGTTAATCTTGTACTAATTTTTCCACATATTGTGTATAGAGTTGGCTGTGGTTAAGATGAACAAGTCCATCCATCCCATCCATTTTCTAAACCGCTTATCCTACTGGGTCGCAGGGGGTCCGGAGCCTATCCCGGAAGCAACGGGCAGGAGGCAGGGAACAACCCTGGATGGGGGGCCAGCCCATCGCAGGGCACACTCACACACCAGTCACTCACACATGCACA